>CM060426.1:123814954-124410823 GCA_030545235.1 Helianthus tuberosus | reverse complement strand
CCATTTATTGCGAGAACCGCGAGAACCAATGTGAACACAACCTAAAATAGCTAAAAAAACCTAAAAAACCTAACCCCCACCCCCCCCCCCCCCCAAAAAAAAACCTAACCCCCCCAAGCTAAATGCTAAAAACTAAAACCCCCAAAAAACCTAAAAAAAAACCTAACCCCCCCCCCCCCCCCCAAACCTAAACCCCCCAAGCTAAAATGCTAAAAACTAAACCCCCAAAAAACCTAAAAAAATCTTAAAAAATCAAAAAAAAATCTAATTTTTTTTTTAATATTTTTTATGCTCAAATCACTACTTTTAGTGGCCAAATTTTTTTTTTTAATTTCTTTTTTTTTGCTTCGAAAAGTAGCGATTTTTATATAAAAATTATTAAAAAAAAAAATTTGTGTGATTTTTAGTTTTGTTCACATTGGTTTTCGCGGTTCTCGCAATAAGAGGTAGTTCTCGCATGATCTTCTCCCTATATATATATATAGGGTAAGGTTCATTTGAGAAGCACCTTTATTGGGAGAACTGCGAGAACCAATAAGAACACAACAAAATAACCTAAAAAACCTAAACCCCCACCCCTCACCCCCCAAAAACCTATCCCCCCCCCCAAGCTAAATGCTAATAACTAAACCCCCTCCCCCACCCCCACCCAAGCTAAATGCTAAAAACTAAAAAAAAAAAAAAAAAAAACATAAAAAAACACACAAAAAAATTTAATATTTTTTACTTAAAATTCGCTACTTTTAGTAGCCAATTTTTTTTAATAACGAAATACAGCGAATTTAACGTAAAAAATATTAAAAAAATTGTGTGTTTTTTAGCTATTTTTTGGTATTTTTGGTTGTGTTCACATTGGTTCTCGCGGTTCTCGCAATAAAGGGTGGTTCCTAACGGATCCTTCTCCTATATATATATATAGAGAGAGAGAGAAAAAGTGTAACGTACAATAGAGCTTATCGTACGATACGTACGCGATCATCCCAGCCGTACGATCTGGTGCGAATTCAATCTTCGCATGTTATAAAAGGGCAAATGAAATCTCATGGCTTGAAAGTGCAATGAAATCGCATGTTTTGAAATCCCATACAAATGAAATCACATGTGAAAAAATGGCTAGAATGGGGTAATGTGAAAAATGTCATGGGGTGTGTAGATGGACAAAATCGCATGTGGAAGATTAAATATCGCATGTGAAAAAATGGCTAGCATGGGGTAATGTGAAAAAGCGCATGGGGTGTGTAGATGGACAAAATCACATGTGAAAGATTGAATATCGCATGTGAAAAAATGGCTAGCATGGGGTAATGTGAAAATGGCATGGGGTGTGTAGATGGACAAAATCGCATGTGGAAGATTGAATTCGCACCAGATCGTACGGCTGGGATGATCGCGTACGTATCGTACGATAAGCCCTATTGTACGTAACTGACCTCTCTCTCTCTCTCTATATATATATATATACATATATATAGGGTCAGGATTTAGAGAAAACGCTCAAAAGTGTGAGATTGGAGAGAACGCTTATGGATCGTCAGATCAAAACAATCTATAGACTAGATGACGCGGTGGCATTTTCGTAAATAAAATCACTTTTATTAATATGGAACTTCATTAAGGGTAAAATGGTCTTTTGACTTAACATAAAACGCCAAACTCACGCTATTAAAATCCCGCCTGATGTGTGTCGGTGTATATATATATTAATGTATATTTTTAGCCCTTTTTATACTTTAGTCAAGTTTTAAATTTATAAAACACGATATTTTATTAACACTAGACACACATATGGGCAAGTGCACCCATCGTGAGCGTAGTATAGCGTTGGTAAGATACCGAGGTCGTCCAAAGACACAAGAACTTTTAGTACCAGTTTATCCTCAACGTCCAATCAAATCAAAATTTTAGAAAAAGATTTTAAACTAGAAAATAAAAAAACTAAAAATGTTGAAAGATAAAAATAAAAATAAAAACAGATAGACAAAATGAATCACTTGGATCCGACTCGCCTTTAGTGTAACCTTTGATTATTTCCGCACTTTTGCACTTTTTAAGAGATTATCTTAGTTATAGTAGTAGGCCCCTCTTTTGAAGGTGACGTTACCCTCAACCCAGTAGTTTGAGTCAGCAAGGATACAATCCTAAAGGGTTGGATTATTGAAAGATAAGTAATTAAGTTATTAATGCGTAATGTGGTAGGCTCCTCTTTTGAAGGTGACGTTACCCTCGGCTAAGTAGTTTGAGTCAGCAGGGATACAATCCTAAGTAGCGGGGTTAATGTTTTAATAGTAGTTTACATATGAGGGGATCAAGAAATTCGGACCCCCGCCATCCAATACCAGTGGGTATTGAAGGAGGTCCTACTAAGCTTGACCCAGGTCCTTGCAGGATCTATACACTGAACAAGACAAGACTCTTACCAAACCATTCCCTTAACCCCCGACCAGGTAGCAAACATACCTCCATATAGACCGTGGAGATATGAATGGTGTAAATCTTTTATTTTATATAGACAGTAAAATAATGCCAAGACACCACGGACAAATGATCAGGAAGACTCACCTTCAACATAAGAAACTAGTTATTAAAGTCATTAATACATAACCAAATAAAAAGTGCGAAAAGATTAAAAATAAAAAGTATTACACTAAATGCTTGTCTTCACCAAGTGATGTAAAAGACTTAGGCAAACATGTCCTTTGATTGTCAAGAACTCTTACGATCAATCTTGAATCCCGAGACTACTCACACACTCTATGATGGATGATGGATGATGGTGGTGGATGTGGGTTGTGATGGTGGTGGTGGTGGTGGGTGGGTGAAATGTGAGAGAGGTGGTTTTGCCAAGGGATGAGTTGCAAGTGAGCCAAGCACCCCTATTTATAGCCTGCATAGAAGCCCAGACACTGCCCCGTGTCCACCCATCTTCTCTTTCTTCATTAATTGCAGTTTGTCTGCATTAGTTGACCACGCCCCCGTGTGCAGAAGCGTATCTGTACTATCAAGATTGCCTGGATTCTGCGAATCTTAGCGTTGACCACGGCCCCGTGTCCAGTGGGCACGCCCCCGTGTTGGGTGATAGAAGCTTCTAAAACTTTGTCCTTTCTGCAGACACTTGGGCACGCCCCCGTGCTCAATGAGCACGGGGCGTGTTCAGCCTTCTGTTCTCTTGTTCTTGCTTGAGGAGATGCTGTCGAGGGGTCGGGCATGCCATGTTTATTCCTTTTCTTGTATTATTGTTAGTTTTAGCTGCATTTTTGCTTCTTTTGTTCAATTAAGCTCTTTTAACCCTGAAAATACAAAAGAAAGACAAAAACACACTTTTTCCAACATTAGTACTAAAAAAGGGTTAGTTTTATGCCACATTTGATGTAATTTATATGTTGCATTTTGCACACATCAAATACCCCTACACTTGAATCTTTGCTTGTCCTCAAGCAAAACTCTTTATAATGTGGTTACACTCCCAAATGGAATGGGTAGAAGAGAAGGTTTTTGGGCTTGTCATAGAGTGTCGGGATTCCAAGATTCTTTATTAGGTTTTATTTTTATTTTATTTACAATCATATTCCTCATGATTTATTTAGAACATTACTTAAGATAAACTATTTATTTGGGCATAACATGCCTCTTTAAAATTCCATTTATATACAAGTTAACATACCTCACGGGGGATTACTCAACACTCGGCCGAAGATGTATTTTTGGGAAACACTCGAGAGCGGCATGGAACTTACTTCTACCATAAGTTTGCCAAGCTATCAATCCTCCTCCTTTTTAACTATTCACCTTTGTAATATCAAGAGGACTTTGGGGAAGGGTTAGGCTTGGGTTAAAGGTAGTGTAACAACTCTCATCAAAAGTCCTATTTATTATATTATTTTATCCAAAAGGAAACCCTAATTGAGACACCCAAGTGATTCTGTACAAACCCTAAATATTTTAAGAACAATCGGAATCAGGATCAGGGCCCCTAAAACTCAGGGGGGGGGGGTAAACCCTAGTCGGTAATATCTAAACAGTTTTACGTGTAAGATGAATTTTAACGCAAAACCAACTCAGCCGAGCTACCTGGACACGAAGCAAACCTATGGTAGACTAGGGTCTCTCGCGCCACGCGACGCGCACAAGGAGACCTTTCGCGTGGCGCGAGGGGGATAATTTTTAGGTATAAATAGAGCAGTCTGGTACATGCAATTGTGCGTTCGTTCGACGTTCAAATTCAATTTATACTCCGAGTTATAGTAGAAACTGTCTTAAAACACACACAATTCACGAAGTGCTGCCGCAAAACAGGGTAATAACTTGATCGCTGCTACGATTCAATGTCCGGTCGATTAAACTATCCAATGGATGTTTAAGTGCTGCCCACATTAGGGTTTATGCTTTGTCATTCGTTGTTAATTCAATGGATGTTTAAGTATCGCACTTTGTCATTCGATGTGAGGGTCTAATCTCGTGAGTTATCGTAAATGCTGTATTAGTTACTAACCTAGTTTGTGTGCATTGTTATTTAAACTAGGTTAAAAGGCTAATCACTAGGCTAAGCTCTGCTCATATAAAACTGCAATGTGAGTCATTCTCTTTTTATCAAATTACTTTACAAAACTTTATTTGTTTTCAAGGTTATAATTACAGGGATTAAGTCTTTGTAGTCACCAAATTACAGCCGGTATGTGGGGTTTTGTATACATTACTTGATAACCGTCACCATTGGACAACGAGTTAGCCAAGGGGTGATATGACCATAATCACAGACACCATCGGGCTCAGAGGCTACCGATGGATGTTCGAGTGATAAATACTGTGGGTAGTTGGTTGATATATGGAAACATTGTAATCGCTCTTAATACTTAATACTGTAAATTATAACAAACGCGTCGTTTTCATAAAAAGAATGATTCACCAGTATTTCCCGCTGACAAAACCTTTTTCAAACATGTTTCAGGTGATCTGTTGTGATCCAGAAAAAGTGTCGTGAAGCACTACAAGCTTAAGGAAGTGGCTCAATATAAAATAAAGAAACATGTTTTGTAAAATAAAGATTTCCCCGTGAAATCTCATGATTGTAAATTACCGGGATTTTATCCCGAGTTGTGAAATAAAATAATCGGGAGAATTGCAGTTTATAAAAGATCCTGAAGAAAATTTCCGCTGTTAAATAAATACCACGGGATTTTCTGTCCCGCGGCTCCTGAAACGGGTCAAACCGGGTCGGGGACCGTGACAGAAAAAGGTGGTATCAGAGCCACTGATTTAAGCCAAATAAGTATTTAGAAAATACTTAATTTTCTACTTGTTATTTTGTGATTATGTGTTTTCTTATTTGAATATTTGTGTACAATATGGGTAAGCAAAAGCTGTTAAACATCTATCTTAAATTAGATAGGTCATCAAACGAGAAGGGAAGTTCACCCCAAACAAATTCCCCAAAACCCTATGTAAATCCTGAAGAAGGAATATTTGTCCGTAAGGCACAATATGAGGAAGCACTTTCTCCTAATAAAAGAAGTTTGATTATTAGAAAAGTCAAGAGAAACAAAAGAAATCTAAAGGAGGGAGAGATAATCAGAAAACCCAAGAATTAGGCAATAACCCACCATGGGAAGACAAGTTAGATGAAAAATGGGCAGATCTTTATATGCTAGCCACTGTAGCAGTTAATGCAAATCTTTAAATAATATGACTCAAGTTTTAGCACCCTTATCACCTACAGTCCAGAAACCTTATCCAGTAAATAAATAAGTTTACAGTGAACCCTAGTGTGTTTCAATTTTCAGTTGTTTTTGTCATACGGTATGTGATGACGGGGGTAACCCAAGACTAAATAAAATGACTAATTATGTAAACGCTTAAATGGTTAAATGGTTCAAGGCTTAAAAAGCTGTGGAAAGAAAAAGCAGCACGGTAACAGTAGCCAAGTCACGTCTGAAGATTGCTTCACCAACCCACAGCCGCAAAGGCATTGCAGGTCTGCACGGTGCACACTATTATCCGGGGGACTAAAGCCTTCAACCCCCAAAAGGGGAAACCCTCCACTGCAAGCGAGGTTGCTAGTCAAATCCATTCCACTTCGGGAGATGCCTTCCCTTATAAAATGACACTTCATTTACTTCAGGGACATCTGGACCAGCTCTGATTCCTCTATCTCTGGTCATTCACATCGAATGCTTGTCTCGCACAAGTCATTCCCTTTCACATCCAACACACACATTCCCTTTGCTTTCACTTCCGAATCTGAACACAAATCAGAGGAGGATCTATAGCAAAGGATAATAACAAACTAGCAAACCTCCTTCCACGTCTCGCAAACGTGGGGGGACCCCACGACCTGCGTTTGGCAAGGTTGAACCCTTCAACCCTTCTGCCTAGCCAGTCAAGCTACCATCGTTGGTCTTGTATTTGTTGTATCAACAAGTTGGCGCCCACCGTGGGGCTACGCCACTATTTCTTCTCAAAAAGACCTAGTAGTGTAGCTCTATTCACCTAAAATCACCATGTCTGAAAGTGGATCCCCGGAAGAAGTGAATCAAATTCCAAACACTTCCACTCCGGGTAGTAGCCAAGCTCACGTGGCTATACCAACTTCTTTCTCAACTCCGGGGAGTACACCCGAGTTCCTCAACTTCAACACACCGACTCCGTCCCGATCCGGAGTTCCATCTCCTAATATCGGTGTCTCTGATGCCCCATCATGTGTTGAACTCACCCCTGAAGGGGTTGCAAACAATTTCCTTGTGCTAAGGACTCTTCTCAACCAGCACGTGAGTAAAGAAAGAGAAAAGGGAGTGAGGATTCGGTTAGACTATGACGAACCTGAGCCAACATTGTCCCCTGGACCACCTCCTCCTCTTTTTGCAACAAGAAGTGAGGCTGGTCCCAGTAACCTTTCAAACCCTCACCCCTATCTGTCCTCTATGACAAATCCTACGGTGCATCCTATCTTCTCTTCCCAACCGATTACTAGTGGTGCTCCTCTGGGACATGAGTTAACTCTTGACCAACTCCTACAATCCCCGGTGACAAGCTATCCAGCATCTACTACAACTACATGGGAGCGAGCTCTGTCCGTACTCCCTTTGGCACGGAGTGCTGTTATGAGTGCTCCCCTCGGGATGAACTGCTCCACTGGCCCAGGAAGCCTTCAAGGCTTCAACCCTATGCCCAACATGATGACCCAGATGATGGCCAATTTCCCATGGCAACACTTCATCAATCAAGTGCTTGCCACTCAGGGAAACAACGGCAATAGCAGTACTATGGATGCAAGGACTGAAGAGGACTTGGCTAAACCATACAAGCCAAGCAACCTTTCATGCTTTTCAAGGCAGATAGCCGATTATGATTTCCAGTCAAAGATCAAAATGCCGGCACACATCAGGACATATGATGGGACTGAAGATCCTGAGGACCATCTTCAGATCTTCACCGGTGCAGCTCGGATAGAGAAATGGTCCAACGCTGAGTGTTGCCTAATGTTCATGCAAACTCTTGTTGGATCCGCCAGGATCTGGTTCAACGACTTACCTGCTCAAAGCATTCGAAGCTTTGACGATCTCAGCAAGGGTTTCCTGGCCAATTTCTCTCAACAAAGGCGGTATGTCAAAGACGCAACAGTGATCTTTCAGATAAAGCAGCGTGATGATGAAAGTCTCCGTGCTTTCATTGAACGATACAAGAAGGAAGGTCTAACTTATGTAGGGGCCGACGAGAAAATGAGGGTGGCTGGTTTCATGAATGCCATCACCTCTAAGTACCTCACAAGGGATTTCAACAAATCCCTACCCAAGACCTTAGAAGAAGCTCTTGAAAGGGCTGAGGCCCACATCCGGGGAGAGGAGGCAGTAGACATTAAGGAACAAAGAAAAAGAGGGTCCGGCTGGAGAAGCAACAGTCCAACCAGAAAAAGAGGGAACTTCAACCCCTATGACAGACGGCCAAAGGGTTCAGATCCTCGAAGGACTGAAGGTCGGAACCTTTCAAGCAGAGAGAAAGGTATAAGCTTCACGCCCCTCACAAAGACCCCTCAAGAAATCCTTGCAACAGAGGAAGTTAAACAAAACTTTCGGCCTCCTAGACCTCTCCCCAAAAGCAGGAAAAATGAGAACTCCACCCAGTACTGCGAGTTTCATGAAGAAAAGGGTCACCACACCAATGATTGCTTCCAACTCAAGAAAAGAATAGAAGAGGCTGTTAAAACCGGAGAACTCGCTCATTTGGTAAAGGGAGTCCGGGACAAAATGGCTGAAGGAAAGGGTAAGGAAGTCAATATGGTAGATTTCGATGGAAAGGTTCCTCATAAAAGACAAAGGTTGGAAGCTTGGGAGCTTCAGTGTGTCTGTTTCCCCCCTACCGAGAATGACTCTCTCTCTAGCCCACTCGTGGTGGGGGCTACCATAGGAACGTTGCAAACATGCAAGGCATACATAGACACGGGTGCAGCCACTGAAATCATGTTCGAAAAGTTCTTCAACCAATTGAGCAATGAAGAACGTTCAAGGCTTCAACCTTCTGGAACCTCTATAAAAGGTATCGCTGACATACCCCTCAAGCCTTTGGGGCAACTAACACTTAATGTTCGTTTTAGTGAAGGGTCAAAAGAACGAACTCAACCACTCACCTTTGTGGTTATCAACATCCCCTCCAGCTATGATGTGATCATTGGAAGACCAGGACAGTGTGCATTTTACATGGCCGTGTCTGTTGGTCATGGCATAGTCAAATTCCCCACCGAAAGGGGTATAGCAACCCTTCAACCCTCCCAGGAAGCCTACATGGTTGAAGGTGAAAGTTCAAACAGTGAAGAAGACAGGCAAAGATTGGTCATAAACCATAAATACCCGGAACAAAGGATAAGGGTCAACCCTGACCTTTCTCAAGAGACCCTTTCATATCTTAAAAAATTGCTAACACACTACAGTGATGTATTCGCTTGGTGTCCTGAAGATATGACCGGGATCCCTCGGGGTATTGCCGAGCACGAGTTGAGAATACCGCCAGGGGTCAAACCGGTGGTTCAAAAGAAAAGAAGCTTGGCACCTGAGAGAAGTCTGGCAGCCTGCCAAGAGGTTGAAAAGCTTGTGTCAGCCGGCATCCTCCGAGAAGTCAAGTACCAATCATGGGTTGCAAACCTAGTTATGGTCAAAAAACCAGACAACTCTTGGAGGATGTGCATAGACTTCAAGGATCTTAACAAAGCTTGTCCTAAGGATTGCTATCCACTACCCGAGATTGACCTCAAAGTTGACTCCCTCACCGGATACTCGTTCAAATGCTTTCTAGATGCATACAAAGGTTATCACCAAATCCTCATGAAGAAAGAAGATGAGGAAAAAACAGCTTTTCACACGGACAAAGGGATCTTTTGCTATCAAAAGATGCCTTTCGGTCTCAAAAATGCAGGAGCAACCTATCAACGGCTCGTTGACAAAGCCTTCGAAAGCCAAATTGGCAAAAATATGGAAGCATATGTCGATGACCTGGTTATCAAAAGCAAGACGGAATACCAAATGCTCGATGATATTCAAGAAACTTTCAAGAACCTCAGAAAGGTTAACATGAAGCTTAATCCAGAAAAGTGTTCATTTGGGTTCGAGGAAGGAAAATTCTTGGGCCACATTGTCGGAAAACAAAGCATCAAAGCCAACCCTAACAAAGTAAAAGCCGTCCTTGAAACCAAGCCACCAAAGACCAAGAAGGAGGTTGAAAGCTTGAATGGGAAGCTTGCAGCCTTGAAGCGTTTTACCTCCAAGTTAGCCGAAAGATCTCTGCCATTCTACAAAACGCTCAAGAACTGCTCAGAAAAAAAGGATTTCAAATGGACTGAAGAAGCTGAGGAAGCTTTCAACCGGATGAAGCAACACTTAGCTTCCCTACCAGACATAGCAGCACCAAAAACCGGGGAATTAATATCGGTGTACCTCTCAATCACGGACGAGGCCATCAGTGCAGTCCTCACCATTGAGCGAGACAAGGCCCAGGTACCCGTTTATTTTTTCAGCAAAACTTTAAAATTAGCTGAAACGAAATACCCTCCCCTTGAAAAACTTGCCCTAGCTTTAGTTCAAACAGCTAGAAGGCTCCGAAGGTATTTCCAAGCACACCCCATACAAGTGGTCACCGACCAACCTATTAAGAGTGTGCTTGAAAAACCTGAAAACTCGGGCAGATTAGCCAAATGGGCCATAGAACTGGGGGAACATAACATCACCTATGTCCCAAGGAAAGCCATCAAGGCTCAAGTCTTGGCTGATTTCATTGTGGAAGTCCCAAATCAAACACTTACTGAAGTAAACACAGCCACCACTGAACCCTCCAACCCCGAAGCCTGGAAGCTTTTTACCGATGGGGCTTCAAGCGTTGAAGGGTCAGGGGCTGGATTAATTTTGATTAACCCGAAAGGTTTGGAGTTCACATATGCTCTTCGATTTGATTTTCAGACCACCAATAACGAGGCTGAATACGAAGCACTAATAGCCGGCCTAAGGCTGGCCAAAGAAATGAAGGTTGAAAAGCTTGAAGTGTTCACGGATTCGTTGCTGGTCTCAAGCCAAGTGAATGATAGCTACATAGCTAAAGAGCCCAACATGAAAAAATACAGAGAAAAATCAAAGGAACTAATGAGTACCTTCCAAGCATGCAACATCAAACAGATCCCCAGATCCCAAAACAAAAAGGCCGATGCCCTAAGCAAGCTTGCATCTCTCACTTTTGCCCACCTCACAAAAAAGGTACTGGTAGAAGTGTTGAAGACACCATCCATTAATGAATTGGAGGTTCAAGATGTGGTTACCGAAGAAGAACCAAACTGGATGACTCCCATAAGAAAGTTCCTCAAAAATGGTGAATTACCCAATGATCAAGTGGAAGCTAAAAGGGTTGAGATCAAGGCAAGACAATACATGCTGCAAGGAGAAACCCTTTACAAAAAGGGTTACCTTGCTCCCTTGCTAAGGTGTGTCGGCCCCGAGCAAAGCAAGTATTTGATCAAGGAAATTCATGAGGGAGTGTGTGGAGCTCACTTTGGAGCTAGGTCGGTAGTTGCAAAACTCATGAACCTCGGATATTTCTGGCCTTCAATGCATCGCGACACAGCTGAAGAATTGAAGAAATGTGATGCCTGCCAAATCCATGCACCAATCCCAAGAAGTCCCAAGCACGACTTAGTCCCAATAACCCCCGCTTGGCCATTTCACAAGTGGGGAATGGACATTGTTGGTCCATTTCCCCCAAGCAAAGGAGGGGTAAAATTCCTATTGGTGGCGGTGGACTATTTCACCAAGTGGCCCGAGGTCAAACCACTTGCCAAGATAACAGGAAAGCAAGTCATTGACTTCGTCTGGGAAAGCATCATTTGCCGTTATGGGTTGCCAGGAGTACTTGTTACCGACAACGGAAGACAATTTGCTGAAAAGCCTTTTAGCGTTTGGTGCAAAGAATACAAAATCGATCAGGTTTTCAGCTCAGTGGCGTATCCACAATCAAACGGGCAGGTCGAGAGAACAAATAGAAGCATAGTGGAAGGAATCAAGACAAGATTGGGAAGATATGAAAGCAACTGGCTTGAAGAATTGCCTAGTGTTCTATGGGCAATTAGAACAACGGAAAAAACAAGCCATAAGAAAACACCTTACAGCTTGGTATTTGGATCCGAAGCTGTGATCCCTGCCGAAATAGGAGTTGTAACCCAAAGAATTGTCAGCATGGATCCCGAAGCAAACCAAAAAGAGACCATGTTGAATTTACAACTCCTAGAAGAAGCAAGAGATCAAGCCGCAATTCAAGAAGCCAAATACAAGCAACAGATGGAAGCTTACTACAACAAAAAAGTCAAAAACGAACGTTTCAAACCAGGGGACTTAGTCCTCAGAAACAACGAAGCCAGCAAAAAAGAAAATCAAGGAAAGCTTGGCCCAAAGTGGGAGGGTCCATACACCATCCTTGAAGCACACAAAGGCGGATCCTACAAGCTGGCTGATTCAGAAGGCAAAAGGCGTCCAAGACATTGGAACGGCAAAACATTGAAAAGGTTCCATGTTTAAACGGAAAGTTTGGTTTGTATCAACATGTATCTCAATCAAAATTATGAATACCTTTTGTAAAAAGCAAGTATTGCTTTAATGAATGAAGTTGTTTTTATCAAACTTGTCTTTCTATCCTAAAATCAGGTGGAGAACCTAGCAAAAAACTCCATGGCAAGGGCCATGTAAGGGGATGAGCTCCCAGGCCACATCGCTCAATAGGTTCAAGGGTTGAATGAGCCTATATAAGGGGTGAGTTCCTAAATCAATACAACTCCATGAGACTTGTCAAAAAAAAAAAAAAAAAAAAATTGTCTCATAGACGGGTATAAGCAGCCCACACCAAATGTTCACGAAGCTTTAGAAATATAGTCTACAAAGAGGCTAGAAAAACCAAAAGAAATAATGAAAAGGATAGATGTTACCTCTTCTTGTTAAAAATGCCAAAGGCTAAGTGTCTGCAGCACTGAACCCTTTTAGGTATAAAAAACATAAGGGCAACACAAACCCAACAAAGACAAAGTTACAAAAGAGAACAAACCAAATCCAAAAAAGAGCAAAATCCATTGGAAAAAACACAAAGGCACAAATCAAGCCTGGACGCATAACCAACAAGCCTTTAAGGCTTCAAGCCACCCGGGCAATATCTCGAAACCTTCAAGGCTTCAACCTATTAACAGACAGCCAAAGGCTTGAACGGTTAAAAACCAAACGAACTGCCCTGACTAAAAAAGGTACAAACATAAAAGAAAAACAGTTAAAATATCATATCATAGAGAGTCCCAAAAAGACTTCCAAACATAAGTTAAGGCAAGTCCTAGTAACTTGCAAATCTAATCATTGTCCAACGGCCATACAGGCCTTCAACATAACCAAAAGGAACCTTAGGGGTTCCTACCAAACCTAACATTGTTCAAGTTAACATGACAAACATAAGTTGTTTTCAGTGCTAAGAAAGCTACGAATTAAGCATCAACAGATTTAGAAACTCCAGAACCTTCGCCCTTGGCCTTCTTTGTTTTCTTCAACTTCTTAGTCTTTACACCTCCATCACCACCAACCGCCGAAGCCTCCAAGCTTGCATCCTTAGGAACATCCGGCTGACCTGAAAAGGTATCATCGCTATCCCCCGAATAGGACCTCTTCCTTGAAAGAGAGCCCAAAACCTCAGCACAAACCTTCTCATTTAGGCCCTCCGGTTTCAATTCCTGCAATACAGAAAGAGGTTTACCAAAACAAGTGGAAACCTGATGGATGTAGGGGTAGGTTAGCTTCTCCATTTGCTCAACGGAGCCCTTAAAAACGTCAGAAGCCTCGGGACGAAACAGAGAGGACTTCTCTAAAGGATGACCGGATTCATGAAGTTTATACCCAGCGATGAGGCCTTGGTGTTTCCCCAGGTTAAGAAGCTTAGTGTAAACGTCACCAAGAGCAGAGTTAAACTCTTTGGAGTGCAATAGATAAGTAACCACTTGGTGAAAACCTTGCTCTATGAGCCATTGGTTATCCCCAGTAGCCTGAGCAACTGAAGCTTTCAACCCTTCTTTCTCCTTAACAAAAGCCTGCTGCTGAACAAACAAAGCTTCCCGGTCAGCCCTAAGTTTCAGCCTAGAGGCCTCGAAGCTCTTTTTCAAATCATCCATCTCAATTTCATGCGTCTTTTTCAGATCACTAACCTTCTTCTCCCATGCTGCTTCCTTCTCGGCAAAACCAGCTATCTCCCTCTTCATCCCAGCCATGGAGGATTTCATTTTATCCTTCTTCTTGGAGAATTCTTCATATTCCCGCATTCTCTGACGAAAACGGGCAATGCCTTGAGGAAGCATAGAAGCTAGGTTGCAGGTACTCAAAATCATTCGGGACAGCATTAGGTCATCATCCATCCCAGCAATAGTCTCGTGTACTGAGGGAGGAGCAATGTGACTCAGAACATCCTCACAAACAGCAACATCTTTGAAACTGTCATCATTCTTCACTGACCAAGCAGGCACATAAATCCCTTCCGGATCTAACCCTTCAACGTTCTTGCTTGAGGACTCTTGAACAGGAGTGACAACAACCTTCTTGCTTGAAACCTTTTTACCATGAACAACCAATTCTTTATCCTTCTCCACACCCGCTTCAACACCTTGATCCTCCGAAACTTCAATGTCATCACTCAACTCCACCGGTCCAGTAGAAGTGGATTGAGGACCAGCCTTCAACAACCGACGAGAAGATCGGCGAGTTGAAGATTTAGGAGCATTAGACTTGGAAAAACCCTTGGCAGTAGCAGCACTAACATAACCTGAACCCTCAAACCTTTGATCAACAGTCCTAACCACAACATTCTCACCAGGAACCGACGGAGCATCCTCAAAAACAACATCAGAAGTATCGTCGCTCTTAATAAAATCCAACGCAGACATGACTGCAAAAAACAACAACACATAAGTCATAGACTAAGAAAAATATAAATAGGACAAAAAAGGAAAAAGCATACCAATTCCACTCCTCATAAGAACCGGATCCCGATCAACATTCCCCCAAATTTTACTAACCCCTAATAGAACAAGTAAGTGTTCAGGAAAGGGACGAACCCTAGAAGGGCAGTCCCGGATGGCATTAAGAAAAACAGCATTCAATTCAGACTCGGAAGGTTCCGGAGCATTGAGAACAGCATCCGGATTCCTCCACACCATTTTGAAGGGAATGATAGTATCGGAAACCCAGAAAAAGCGATCTTTCCAAGCCCCAAGTGTGGTAACCATCGATGTAATAAGGCAGGTATCAACCTTGGTTGTTTCAAATGTAAACCAATCGCCATTCTTCGCCAAGCGAAAAAACCGGCGAAAGAGCAAAAGGGAAGGATCATACCCTAGAGCACGACACAAAACCTCAAAATGCAAAACCCTAGCCATCCCCTTTGGATGAACTTGCCCAAAAGAAACCCTATAATACTCCAACAAGTTCAAAACAAAAAACGAAAACGGATATCGAAGGTTCGAGAACTCAAAATGACTACAATAGAGGGCAATCGAACCAGAAGGCGGTTTATCAACGGGAAGATCACAAGCAGGGGCAGTGGGGTTAAATTTCCTATCAATACCATATTCCATACAAAATAAATCTATCTCCTCTTGTGTTAACCGGGAAAAAGATTTTGCTAAATCCTTACGAGCACCCATTTTTTTTGAACGGAAAATGCAAGATGAAAAGGAAACCGGAACTAACCTCAAGAAAGGAGAGAAAATGGTAGGCACTTGGAAAAGATTATGAAACAAATGGATAAAGATTGAAGATACAAAATAAATATAAACCTAGAATAGGGGTAATAATGGCAAAACAGTAACTCCTGCGAAAACCGCCACCCTATCAACTGCCACACATCAATCAAATCAACTGTCAGTTATTTGAATTTCAAAGTTCAAAACATTAACTGCCTTCAACCTTTCAAGCCTTCAAGCAACGAACCCTCGAAACCTTCAGGCAATAAAATACGTGCATAAAAGTCAGAAGTCTTTAGCTCATCACCCAAAAACCTCTGACTTGGGGGGCTGATGACGGGGGTAACCCAAGACTAAATAAAATGACTAATTATGTAAACGCTTAAATGGTTAAATGGTTCAAGGCTTAAAAAGCTGTGGAAAGAAAAAGCAGCACGGTAACAGTAGCCAAGTCACGTCTGAAGATTGCTTCACCAACCCACAGCCGCAAAGGCATTGCAGGTCTGCACGGTGCACACTATTATCCGGGGGACTAAAGCCTTCAACCCCCAAAAGGGGAAACCCTCCACTGCAAGCGAGGTTGCTAGTCAAATCCATTCCACTTCGGGAGATGCCTTCCCTTATAAAATGACACTTCATTTACTTCAGGGACATCTGGACCAGCTCTGATTCCTCTATCTCTGGTCATTCACATCGAATGCTTGTCTCGCACAAGTCATTCCCTTTCACATCCAACACACACATTCCCTTTGCTTTCACTTCCGAATCTGAACACAAATCAGAGGAGGATCTATAGCAAAGGATAATAACAAACTAGCAAACCTCCTTCCACGTCTCGCAAACGTGGGGGGACCCCACGACCTGCGTTTGGCAAGGTTGAACCCTTCAACCCTTCTGCCTAGCCAGTCAAGCTACCATCGTTGGTCTTGTATTTGTTGTATGGAGGCGTGTGCGTAGGAGATTTGTGGGATGGAGGCGTGTGCGTAGGAGGAAACCCGCCACTAGAAATATTCCCAAAATAGAAAATCCCTTAGATAAAGGGAAGGGGATTGAAGTCGGGGAAAAGTCTAGGCAGATGGGAATACAGTTTGATGAATATTCTAAGCAAATCGAAATGGAGATTGGGGGAGGTTTTAAACAAACCCAGGTAGAAATTGGAGAAAGCTCTAAGCAAACCCAAGAAATGACATTGCAGGAGGAGCTAGATTTTATATTGGCAAGTTGTGATACTATTAAGCCTGCTAATGAAAATGTTTTTACTCGTCCTATTGAAACTCAACTTCCAATAAATTTGGAACCAGCAATTCCAGAACCTATAATTCACACCCAACCACAAGGAATGGACGAGTGGTGGACTAATGATTGGCAGTTCCAAAACCTGCTCAATAGTCCTTATTCCTTTCTTCCTCAATTTGACCCGGAACCTATACCAAACCCACCTATGAGCAATGAGAATTTAGCTGAACTCCGCCACTTTGGCGAAGAATTGGTGGATGCAGGAAATAGGATCAGGGAAGTAGGAGAACAGATCTACTGGAAATACGACGAGAGGGAACGTCGTTACTGAAATACCATCTGACGAAGGATAGTAGGTTGTGAAATTGTGATTGTAAATAAATAAGTAAAATATAGCTTGTGAAATAACCTAAAATAAAACTTGTGTAAAATAATCAGTGTGTAATGATGCATAATATATATAAAATGGGAATCGAGAAATCGATAGTTTTGACTATATGTGTGTATTGAGATTTGTATGATTGTTTTGTTATTTATTTGATACTAATAAATTATATATATTATCAGATGGAAAACGCTAATAACGCACCAGTAAATGAGGTTAATCAATCTGAGCAACATCCGGAAGATCAATTTATGACTAGGCAGGATAAAGAAAATATCGTTGCTCAAGGGATAGCCAATGCTATTCCAGCAATAAATCCAATCGAACCTCAACAAATCGTTCCTAGCAAACGTATTTCTCAAGATAACTTCAGTAATAGCGTAAACGGAGGCAGTAATCATACTCATCACAATGATGATTTACGGCAGGCTCCTCTCCCTAAGAAAATGAAAGCTGCAACACCTGGTTGCACTTAAAAAGAATTTCTTGCTTGTAAACCCGCTGAATTTGCAGGCAATGAAGGAGCAACTGCGGCACTGCGTTGGTTAGAGAAAACCGAGGCAGTAATTACAATAAGTAAATGTGCCAAGGACGATAAGGTCATGTACGCTTCAAATCTGTTTAAAGAAGGGGCACTAGAATGGTGGAATACAATACTTCAAGCCAAGGGAAGAACTGTGGCTTATGCCATGAACTGGGAAGAATTCAAGAGTCTTGTAGAAAGAAAATTCTGTCCCGAATATGAAAAAGATCAAATGGCAAATAAATTCTTAAATCATCAGATGGTGGGTGTAGATTGTCGAGGATATACTTCGACATTCTTTGAATTTGCTAGAGTGGTACCAACACTGGCTTCGCCAGAACCGGTACTCATTTCCCGCTATATTTGGGGACTGATTAGCGAAATTCGTAACATCGTTAAAGCTGCGAGACCTCGCACTATTGACGATGCGGTGGAACTAGCCAACACCCTAACTGATGAACTGGTACGCACAAGAGATGAACACAGGAAAAAGGAACTGGCTCAGAAAATTACCCAAGGATTTCATACGGGTAATAATAATAGCTTCAGGAGAAGAGGAACAGGGCAATCTTCAACTCCGCCGTTCTGCAGGAATTGCAGAAAGAAGCATTATGGAAGATGCAATGTAATCTGCAACTTTTGCAAAACTGTAGGACACCGCGAAGAAGATTGCAGAAAGAAAACCAGGATCTGCTACAATTGTGGAGAAAATAGGCATTTCAAGACAGAATGCCCTAAATTGGTCAAACCAGCAGACAACAAAGCCAAGACGGCCGATGGAGCTACCAAAAAGAATGTTCGAGCATTCCAGCTGACCACTCAAGAAGCAGAACTTATTCCAGATGTGATAGCTGGTACGTTCCTAGTTCACAACGTATACGCAAAAGTATTATTTGACTCTGGTGCCAACCAAAGTTTTATAAATACTTCATTCTGTCAAGCTCTTAATCTACCTTTAACCAATCTTAGGCAGATTTTTACAGTCGAAACAGCAGACGGAAATTCTGTCAAAATAGATAAGGTTTTGCAGAAAGAAAACATAGAACTTTCAGGTCATAAATTTCATGCAAACCTATTGCCAATGAATTTAACTGGATTCGATGTCGTATTAGGAATGGATTGGTTAGTAGCCAACCATGCTCGAATCCTTTGTGATAAAAATTCCATAGAAATTCGTGCACCTACCGGAGAAGTAATCATGGTTATAGGAGACAGGCCACGAAAACCCATAAAGTTCATATCAGTAATGAAAGTTGCTAGTTATGAACGAAAACAAGGAATAGTATATATGATTTCAGTAATCATTAATACTAAGGGTAAAGAACTTAAGGAAATTCATGTAGTCTCAGAATACCCAGATGTATTCCCAGAAGAGTTACCAGGATTACCACCAGATAGGGAGGTAGAATTTAGAATTCATCTAATTCCCGGAACTATACCGATTGCCAAGGCACCTTATCGATTAGCACCCACAGAAATATTAGAACTGAAAAAGCAATTAGATGAATTACTAAGTAAAGGTTTTATACAACCTAGTTCATCCCCTTGGGGAGCACCAGTATTGTTTGTAAAGAAGAAGGATGGTTCGATGAGAATGTGTATTGATTATAGGGAATTGAATAAGGTTACAATTAAGAATCGATACCCATTACCTAGGATTGATGATCTTTTTGATCAACTTCAAGGAGCTAGATATTTTTCTAAGATCGATTTACGCTCCGGATACCATCAATTGAAGGTACAAGAAGAAGACATACCTAAAACTGCTTTCAGAACTAGGTATGGTCATTACGAGTTTACAGTCATGCCCTTCGGGTTAACGAATGCACCTGCAGCATTCATGGACATGATGAATAGGATCTGTAAACCGTATTTGGATAAATTTGTAATTGTCTTCATAGACGATATACTTATTTATTCTAAAAATCAGGACGAACATTGTCAGCATTTGCATGCACTCTTAACTTTGTTAAGAAAAGAAAAGCTTTACGCCAAATTCTCGAAGTGTGAATTTTGGCTACAAGAAGTGCAATTCTTAGGACACATGGTGAACCATGAAGGTATTCATGTAGATCCTGCTAAGATAGAGGCAATTACTAAATGGAAGGTTCCACAATCTGCAATGGAAATTAGAAGTTTTATAGGTTTAGCTGGATACTATAGACGGTTTATTAAAGATTTTTCCAAAATAGCTGTACCATTAACTAAGCTAACCTGTAAAGCAGTTAAGTTTGAATGGGGACCTAAACAAGAAGAAGCTTTTAGGATTCTAAAGAAGAAATTAACAAATGCTCCAATCCTAGCTTTACCAGAAGGGACTGAAGATTTTGAAGTTTACTGTGATGCTTCAAAATTAGGATTAGGATGTGTCCTTATGCAATGCAAGAAGGTAATTGCGTATGCATTAAGGCAATTGAAAAAGCACGAAGAAAACTATACAACTCATGACTTAGAATTAGGAGCCGTAATTTTTGCCCTTAAGATTTGGAGACATTATCTGTATGGAAGTAAGTTTACTGTCTATACGGATCATAAAAGTTTAAAATATATATTTGGGCAAAAAGAGTTAAACATGAGGCAAAGGAGATGGATGGAAATCCTAAGCGATTACGACTGTGATATTCAGTATCACGAAGGAAAGGCAAATGTAGTTGCAGATGCCTTAAGTCGTAAGTATCATGAAAAGCAAAAGCGAGTTCGTGCTCTCAGATTAAATCTACAGTTAGATTTAATGGAAAAATTAAAGAATGTCCAGGAAACAGCAATTAAGGATGATGCCGAAGGAATGAAAGGACAAGTAAAGGAATTAGAGCAAGGAAGTGATGGAATCTGGAGATTCCATAAGAAAAGAATTTGGGTACCTAAGCAAGGATATTTAAGGCATAAGATCCTAGAAGAAGCTCATAAATCTAGATATACTATGCATCCAGGAAACAATAAAATGTATCAAGATTTAAGAAATAATTTCTGGTGGATAGGAATGAAAAAGGACATAGCTAGATATGTTTCTAAGTGTCTTACTTGTTCACAAGTTAAGGCAGAGCACCAGAAACCTTCGGGTCTACTACAACAATTAGAAATGCCTGTATGGAAATGGGAACTTATAACAATGGATTTTGTTACTAAGTTACCCAAGACCAGAAAAGGTAATGATGCGATTTGGGTAATTGTGGATCTATTAACCAAATCAGCTCACTTTCTACCTATGAAAGAAACCTTTAGCATGGAAAGGTTGGCCAAGTTGTATGTAGATGAAGTAATATCCTTACATGGAGTTCCACTCTCCATTGTTTCGGATAGGGATAGTCGTTTCACTTCCCATTTTTGGACTAGTTTCCAAGAGGCAATGGAACCTAAACTAAATTTAAGCACTGCATATCATCTACAAACAGACAGGCAAAGTGAAAGGACGATACAAACTCTAGAAGACATGCTCCGAGCATGTGTGATAGATTTTGGTGGAAATTGGGACGACCACTTACCTTTAATTGAATTCTCCTATAACAATAGTTATCATTCAAGTATCGAAACTGCCCCATTCGAAGCACTGTATGGACGAAAGTGCAGAACTCCAGTTTGTTGGGCAGAAATAGGAGAAAGTCAATTGTCAGGTCCTGAAATAGTGCAAGAGACTACCGACAAGATTGCTCAAATCAAGGAAAGACTGAAGACGGCTCGAGATCGTCAGAAGAGTTATGCAGATAAAAGACGGAAGTCGTTGGAATTCCAAATAGGAGAGAGAGTACTTTTAAAAGTTTCTCATTGGAAAGGAGTAGTTCGGTTTGGTAAGAAAGGAAAACTGAGTCCAAGGTACGTAGGACCATTTCCCGTAATCCAACGTATAGGACCAGTTGCCTATCGTTTGCAACTACCAGAAGAGTTAGCTGGAGTACATGATGTATTTCATGTATCCAATCACAAGAAATGTTTATCTGACGAATCCCTGGTAGTACCACTTCAAGATATAGAGATAAACGAAAAGTTAAAATTTGTTGAGAAACCTCTTCAAATAGAAGACAGAAAAGTGAAATTTCTCAAACACAAACGACTAGTACTGGTCAAAGTCAAGTGGGATTCGAAAAGAGGACCCGAATACACTTGGGAGCTGGAATCAGAGATGAAGCGAAAATACCCCTACTTGTTCCAGTAAATCTCGAGGACGAGATTTTTATTAAGGTGGGGAGGATGTAACAACTCTCATCAAAAGTCCTATTTATTATATTATTTTATCCAAAAGGAAACCCTAATTGAGACACCCAAGTGATTCTGTACAAACCCTAAAAATTTTCAGAACAATCGGAATCAGGATCAGGGCCCCTAAAACTCAGGGGGGGGTAAACCCTAGTCGGTAATATCTAAACAGTTTTACGTGTAAGATGAATTTTAACGCAAAACCAACTCAGCCGAGCTACCTGGACACGAAGCAAACCTATGGTAGACTAGGGTCTCTCGCGCCACGCGACGCGCACAAGGAGACCTTTCGCGTGGCGCGAGGGGGACAATTTTTAGGTATAAATAGAGCAGTCTGGTACATGCAATTGTGCGTTCGTTCGACGTTCAAATTCAATTTATACTCTGAGTTATAGTAGAAACAGTCTTAAAACACACACAATTCACGAAGTGCTGCCGCAAAACAGGGTAATAACTTGATCGCTGCTACGATTCAATGTCCGATCGATTAAACTATCCAATGGATGTTTAAGTGCTGCCCACATTAGGGTTTATGCTTTGTCATTCGTTGTTAATTCAATGGATGTTTAAGTATCGCACTTTGTCATTCGATGTGAGGGTTTAATCTCGTGAGTTATCGTAAATGCTGTATTAGTTACTAACCTAGTTTGTGTGCATTGTTATTTAAACTAGGTTAAAAGGCTAATCAGTAGGCTAAGCTCTGCTCATATAAAACTGCAATGTGAGTCATTCTCTTTTTATCAAATTACTTTACAAAACTTTATTTGTTTTCAAGGTTATAATTACAGGGATTAAGTCTTTGTAGTCACCAAATTACAACCGGTATGTGGGGTTTTGTATACATTACTTGATAACCGTCACCATTGGACAACGAGTTAGCCAAGGGGTGATATGACCATAATCACAGACACCATCGGGCTCAGAGGCTACCGATGGATGTTCGAGTGATAAATACTGTGGGTAGTTGGTTGATATATGGAAACATTGTAATCGCTCTTAATACTGTAAATTATAACAAACGCGTCGTTTTCATAAAAAGAATGATTCACCAGTATTTCCCGCTGACAAAACCTTTTTCAAACATGTTTCAGGTGATCTGTTGTGATCCAGGAAAAGTGCCGTGAAGCACTACAAGCTTAAGGAAGTGGCTCAATATAAAATAAAGAAACATGTTTTGTAAAATAAAGATTTCCCCGTGAAATCTCATGATTGTAAATTACCGGGATTTTATCCCAAGTTGTGAAATAAAATAACCGGGAGAATTGCAGTTTTTAAAAGATCCTGAAGAAAACTTCCGCTGTTAAATAAATACCACGGGATTTTCTGTCCCGCGGCTCTTGAAACGGGTCAAACCGGGTCGGGGGCCGTGACAGGTAGGTGGTTGGGTTAGTGGTTAGTAAAAAAGGGCGAAAGGCGTGAAAAGTGTCGGTTTTCGTAAAACATTTTGTTTTTGTGACTTTTTATTCCAATGAAGCATTATTCAAACAAGCCTTCTTTTGATGAGCTTTGTTTGTTTATTGCTAACTTCATTTTTCTTTTCTTCTCTATAATTTTTTTTTTGATAAGGAAGTCACAAGAAAACCGTGCTTTGTCACTAAAATAAAGGGTTTAAAATAAAAAGGGTTTTGGTGGGTAAAAAGGGTGTTTGTTTTGGGTTAAGAAATGAAAAGGTTTAGGTTCAAAGGGGTTAACTAGGGAGATTTTGGGTAGGTGGTAAAAAAAAAGAAAAATAATGGTGTTGAAATAAAAAGGGTTAGTCCTAATGCCTCCATCATTTACTTACTTGGGTTTAAGTTGGTAAGGAACAGGAATGTATCGTCGTGGCAAGTTCTAGAGTCATAAGAAACCAAGAGGCTTTTCACACAAGAAACGAAAATGAGCATTTAATTTAAAGATGTGTATTTGTATGCTCAATAAAGGCTCAAAACTCACTTTTTGTGAGAATGGGTTTTTATGTGATCAAGTATATATAATCAAATTTTAACTAGATTTGTCATGCCGTTTCATAATTTTCTTATGTTGGTTCTTTTTTTCACGACGCTATCGGTTGTAAATTTGTAAAAATATAACCTTTTTAGAACTTGTAATTCCCAAATTAAACCAAGACAAGTAAAAAAAATAAAAAGTTTTTGAAAAAATTTGGGGTGTTTAGCGGTTCCAATAGAGTTTTGTGTAAGGCTTGTAATTAGGACTTGCAAAATTTCAAGGTTTTAGCATCCCCCCACACTTAAATTACACATTGTCCTCAATGTGTCCCAAAAATAAGTTTTTAGGTTGATTGAATGTGTAAAAGGTGTGTTAAAAACAATTTTTTATGTTACTGGGCATCTGGACACGGGCCCGTGGTGTCCGGGCACGGCCCCGTGTTCAGGTTCCCAGTAACAAAAATCATTAAAAAGTATAAGAAGCCTGGGCACGGGGGCATGTTCAGCGAACACGCCCCGTGTCCAGTTACCTGAACTGGGCGATTTTCTGCAGACACTTCAGCATGGGGCCGTGTTGGCTGAGCACGGCCCCTGTCGAACTTGCTGTAATGAAGAAAATTTGTCGGGAGGCTCTGTTTTTGTGCATGGGGTGTTGGTTCGAGCTTCACTTAGTATCCTTCACCATCCCGAGTGTGTTTTATTCCTGTAAATTAAAACTAAACTAGAAAGCATAAAAATTAATCTAAACTAAACTAAGGATGGTTCCGCAGAATGCCTCCGTGGTGCGCCACGTTTATAAGGGTCCTTGGCTAGACCCGCCTTATCAGGTGGTTCTGGCTCATCATCAATTAGGGGGTCGTCATTGCCAATTGGATATTTCATTGATCGCTCAAGATCGACACATTTTTTGAAGGCCCCTAATTGAATGGGTAAGTTGTTTTGCTTCCGATTTTTCAAAGGTTCGTGGGTTCTTACAAAAGGTCGTCCCAACACTAGCGGTGCGTCATCAAGGATGACGAAGTCGGTTGGGATTACCATTTGATTTGTTTGGACCAAGACATCCTCAACTACCCCTATTGATTTCATGACTTTCCGATTAGATAGAAAAATGGATATTTGTAGTGGAGAAAAATCACTAATACTTAAATTTTCGAAAATGTAGTTTGGCATTACATTAACACAAAGATCTTTATCAATTGTGAAATTACTAATAAAGGAGTTTTGAAAAAAAACATGGAACCGGTGTAATGTTAATTTCAAATGGGTCTTCTTTTATTAGCGAAGTTTGATCATTTGTTAACTTAATGCTTACCATTTCGTCAATTTTAGTGTTAGTATTTAACTCGTTTAAAGACTTAGCATGAGCGAGTACTAATCAACGATTTTCAAAAGAAGGTGACAAGAGATTAATTTTTTCAAAATTAGACTCTTCTTGAATTCTAACGTTATCGGACTCACCTTTCTCGTTGTTTAACTCATGTGTCGGTTTTTCACTTATTTGTTCTTCCATTTTTACATTTTCAACTATCTCTTCTTTATTACTAATTAATTATTCTCTTGTGCGGGACTCCTCTTCCCTTGCGCGAGATTCTTTTATGCAACGTTCGATAGTTTTAATGTGTTCTATTATCCTATCGGCTATGTCGGTGATAGAGTAAGGATCAGGATCCTCAAAGCTTGAATCCGGATGTTCGATCCTTTGTTCCTCATAATACTCATAGGAAGTAGATGGTTCACACCATTGTTCTTCATTGTTAGTACATGATGGATAAGGGTCGTAATTTTGTTCTTGATAGTACTCATATGAGGTGGGTTGTTCACGCCAGGGTTCCTCATAATAAGCATATGAAGGTGGTGGCTCATATCTTGGTTCCTCAAAGTATGAGTATGAAGGCTCATACATTGGTTCATCAAAATATGAGTATGAGGGAGGAGGTTCATACCTTGGGTCTTCATAGGATGTGTATGAAGTCGATTGTCACACCCCAACCGATGGCGGAATCATCGGGGCGCGGCACTGAGCGAAACAGATTGTCCAGAAGTTTCCATAACAACTATCATTACCATTCAATTTAAGTTAACATGTCCCATACCATGTCTCAAATAGCAAAACAAGTTATTACAGACAAAAACTAAACAAATGTTCTGTTCCGACGACTCAGATTTAAACATAACAATTTTATTGGTTGGTTTCTAGGACTCCAGTTCCTAGCTTCGATTTCATCACAGCCCGAGAAGCATATAAACAACCTAGGCACCTGTCACATACGTTAAAATAATGTCAATACATAAAATGTAAAGGTGAGCATACAAGTTTGATAATAGCATATAGAGTTCGAATTCGTTTACGCATAACCAGCACGTACACATAGAGAAATGAAGCACGTTAGTTATCGACATAGATCCATCGATACCTATGACTGCGGGTTGACTGCCCGAGGCAGTTCGCAATACACGATTACCACTGTAATCCATTCAAGTGAAAGATCCTTAACAACCCCCGTGTGAACGGGTGCTGAGTCCAAACTATAGTACTATCGTTGTTAAGGCAGGTAGATAGCATTCCATGTGTAAACATAACAAACAAGCATTCATAAGCCACGTATAACATGCATTAATGGTTAAGCGTTAAAATTGCTTGAGTAGTGTGATAGTTGTAGTTTGAATAGTTATAACGTATGTAACACCCAAAAGTGCTAAAAGCAAAAAGGGTTCGAGTATACTCACAGTGATATGGATTGAAGGGAGCGCTTTATAGCGAGTACGAGTAGCCTGGATTGAGAGAAATCTGAGAAAAGGTGAAGAATGCGTGTGGTTCGGACGTCACTTGCCAAAAGTGGAAAAAGTGGAGAGTGACCCGTGTATTTATAGGATGCCAAAAAGGGAAAGGGTGAGCCGTGCACATGGCACGCACCCGGGTAGGCTATCCGCGCGGACTGGTCATCCGTGCGGATTGGCAATCCGTGCGGATTGGCAATCCGTGCGGATTGACCATCCGTGCGGATGCCACCTCCTTTGGCGAGTTCGGTGCGATGTTGATTCGGTTTCGATTTGTGAGCGATTCGATAGGGTTTCCTAATCAAGTTACTTTCAGTCCCAACTACTTCTTATATGGTTTGACTCGGAATTCGGGTTCGGGTTCGTTTATATTCGAGTTAGACCTCGAGTTCGATTGAGTTCGCTTGATTATCCCAACATAAAATAACATAAAATAAACATGCACAAGTAACACGTAAGGCACACACACACGTATAATGACAAGTAAAATACACAGCTCGAGTTACGATTTGATGTCGATTTGATTAGTATAGCTTGATTAACTTTATCGCATTGTTACTTCCTATCGTTCACAGTCGTAGATCGATTGAGATATGGGTTGATGCTTGCAATGTACAACATTTACTCCACATAATCTAAATATCATACAAACAATTCTACGAGTCACGTCGCGCGAAATCGGTCGTTGACTTTGACCTTGACTTTGACTTTCACTCGTGAAAACACGGGGTGTTACAGCCTCCCCTTGTTTAGGAAATTTCGTCCCGAAATTAAGCCGGAAGCTGTAACTAATTCGTGACCCACGTGTGAGAGTCCTTCGTTTGGATCATTGAAAATCGTCAAATTAACCAGGATTTTATGGTTAAAATTCGCTCATTTTTTTGGATATGATGTGCGAATATACATGATCTAAAAGCCTATAGAGTTTCAAATCTGAATTCGAAGTCGTTTGGAAGAAATTTGAATTATTGTAGGTCCGGATTTATTTCCGATTCGTTTGCGTATCAACACGTTCGACGTGCGGAAATCCGTGAACGATCGTGACCAAACACACAAACAGTAATATAAACTGTGATTCTATTGGTTAGGTTCCGATTCGATCCGTTTCGATTGCGATCCGACTCGTACGACGTGCGGAATCCGTGCACGAGTGAGATCGAACAGACAACAATGTACAATCTTCTTCCTAACGTGATTCTATTGACAATCTGACGATTACAAGCTCCGAAAATCCCGTGAGAGACTTTCTCTATCTAGACTTTCTCTTTCTACCATTATCTCTCTAATTAAACAACTGCGGGTACTTGGCCTTCATGTCGCTTTCGAGTTCCCAAGTGAACTCCGCGCCTCGTTTGCCTTCCCATCGGACTTTCACAATAGGAATGCGTGAGCGCCTGAGTTCTTTGGTTTTGCGGTCCATGATCTCGACAGGCTTTTCCACGAAGTGTAATGTTTCGTTCACTTGTAAATCATCTAGAGGAACATGTAAGTCAGGGTCGTAGATGCACTTTCGGAGGTTCGACACGTGGAAAGTCGGATGGACATTGCTAAGTTCCTCCGGTAATTCGAGTCTGTAGGCGACTTTTCCGATTCTTTCCAGAATCTTAAAAGGTCCCACATATCGAGGCGCGAGTTTCCCCTTTTTGCCGAATCAGACTACACCCTTCCAAGGTGATACCTTTAGGAGTACGTAGTCACCAACGCCATATTCACGGTGCTTGCGGTTTTTATCGGCGAGAACTTTCTGTCTATCCCGAGCTTTCGCTAGATTGTCTCGAATTTGGAAAATTTTGTCTGTCGTCTCTTGCAGCAGCTCCGGACCGGTTAGTTGCGAGTGACCGATCTCGTGCCACACAATAGGCGATCGACATCTTCTTCCGTTTAAGGCCTCCAAAGGTGCCATCTGGATGCTAGCCTGGTAGCTGTTGTTGTATGAGAATTCGACTAACCGAAGGTGTTTGTCCCAATTACCTCCGAAGTCTAGAACATAGGAACGGAGCATGTCTTCAAGTGTACGAATCGTTCTTTCAGTCTGACCGTCGGTTTGTGGGTGGAACGCAGTACTTAGATTAAGCGTTGTACCGAGTGCCGTTTGAAACGTTTCCCACAATCGTGAAGTGAACCGAGCATCACGATCAGAGATGATGTCACGAGGCGTCCCATGTCGACAAATGATCTCGTCGGTGTAGATTCGGGCTAATCGTTCTACCTTGTAGTCTTCTAGTATTGGCAGAAAGTGCGCTGATTTAGTCAAACGGTCAATAACAACCCAAATGCTGTCGTGGCTAGATGATGTGGTTGGAAGCTTGGTTACGAAATCCATAGCTATGCTCTCCCACTTCCACATGGGAATTGGAGGTTGTTCGAGCAAGCCAGAGGGTCTTTGATGTTCAGCCTTGACCCTAGCACAGGTTAGGCATTTTCCGACGTAGAGAGCGATATCCCGTTTCATACCCGGCCACCAGTACCTATAGCGAAGGTCATGGTACATTTTGTCAGCACCAGGATGAATAGAGTATCGGGATTTGTGGGCTTCATCCATGATAATCTGTCGCAGGTCGGTTCGCTTGGGAATCCAAATTCGGTCTAAGAAGTGGAATATCCCATTTGATTTGCTCACAAGCTGGGCTCCATCATGGTAGATTCTTTCTTTCTTCAAGGTGCGTTCGTTGAAACACGCGTGTTGGGCGTCGCGAATGAGAGCTTCGAGATTGTGCTGGGCTTGAACATTACGAGTGCTAAGCAGATAACTCCGTCTGCTAAGTGCGTCGGCAACAACATTTGCCTTGCCTGGGTGATAACGAATCTCATAGTCGTAATCATTGAGAAGTTCTACCCATCGGCGTTGACGCATATTCAGTTCCCTCTGATTAAAGATGTGCTGTAGGCTCTTATGATCGGTGAAGATCGTACACTTGGTACCATACAGGTAGTGTTGCCAAATCTTTAATGCAAAAAGGACTGCGCCTAGCTCGAGATCGTGGGTTGTATAGTTCTTCTCGTGGATTTTGAGCTGACGAGATGCGTAGGCTATAACCTTGTCTCGTTGCATTAAGACACAACCGAGACCAAGGTTGGAAGCATCACAGTAGACAATGAAATTATCGTTTCCGTCGGGTAGTGTGAGAACAGGAGCATTGCAGAGC
Organism: Helianthus tuberosus; assembly: GCA_030545235.1. Classification (NCBI taxonomy): domain Eukaryota; kingdom Viridiplantae; phylum Streptophyta; class Magnoliopsida; order Asterales; family Asteraceae; genus Helianthus; species Helianthus tuberosus. Next base: position 124,381,416 of record CM060426.1, on the reverse strand, counting down.
ATGTATTTGAGGGTTCGAAAGGCAGACTCTTGTTTGGTTCCCCAGACAAAAGGCTGGTCCTTATGAGTGAGAGAAGTGAGTGGTACTGCAATCTTCGAGAATCCTTCGATAAATCGTCGATAATAGCCCGCTAGTCCAAGAAAGGAGCGGACTTCAGTCGGGTTCTTAGGCGTAACCCAGCTCTTAACAGCTTCAATCTTCGCAGGATCGACATGAATACCCTGACTATTCACGATGTGACCCAGAAACTGAACCTCCCCCAACCAAAACTCACACTTGGAGAATTTGGCGTAGAGTTGGTTCCCCTGGAGTAACTCGAGAACCAAACGTAGATGCTGCGCGTGTTCGGCTCTCGTTTTGGAATAGATCAAGACATCGTCGATGAACACGATGACGAAACGGTCAAGATACGGTTTACACACTCGATTCATCAGATCCATGAAAACTGCTGGTGCATTGGTTAGGCCAAAAGGCATGACAACGAATTCGTAGTGGCCGTATCGAGTGCGAAACGCGGTTTTGGGTATATCTTCCTCTTGTATACGCAGCTGATGGTATCCGGAACGTAGATCGATCTTCGAGAAACACGTAGCGCCTTGTAGCTGATCAAACAAATCGTCGATTCGAGGCAGAGGATAGCGGTTTTTGATAGTCAACTTATTCAATTCCCGGTAGTCGATGCACATCCGGAACGACCCGTCCTTCTTTTTAACGAAAAGAACTGGTGCGCCCCAAGGAGAGGTGCTCGGGCGAATAAAGCCTTTTTCAAGCAATTCCTGGAGTTGGGTTGAGAGTTCACGCATTTCGGACGGCGCGAGTCGATAAGGGGCTCTGGCGATAGGATTAGCTCCAGGAATGAGATCAATGCGGAAATCGATATCACGCTTCGGAGGTAGTCCGGGAAGATCCTCTGGAAAAACTTGAGGAAATTCTCGAACCACTGGAACGTCCTTTACTTTCTTTTTCTCTTTCTTTTCCTTCTCCGCTGCTACGACATGAGCCAAGAAAGCCCTGTATTCCTTACGGAGATACTTGCTAGCTTGTAGGCATGACATAAGCTTGAGACCCTTCGAAGTAGTATCACCATAAACGCACAATGAATCACCGGTTGCGAGCGAAAAACGAATCATTTTATCGAAGCACATGACTTCGGCATGGTTTTCGCGAAGAAAGTCCATGCCTATTATGATATCGAAGCTTCCTAGTTGCATTGGAATGAGATCGATTGAGAATATGTGATTGTTGAGTTCGAGAGTGCAATCACGAATAACAGAGTTTACAGCGACGGTTCTTCCGGTAGCGACTTCAACTTCGAATGCAGAGGAGAGTCGAGAACGTTTACGACTAAGGAGTTTCTCAAATTCGAGTGACACAAAGCAATTATCGGCTCCAGTATCAAACAAACATGAAGCAAAAATACCATTCACAAGGAACGTACCATTCACCACGTTGTTGTCGGCCTGGGCTTGACGCACATTAAGGTTGAAAGTTCTGGCTCGTGCGGCCTGTTGCTGCTGCTGTTGTTGCTGCTGTGGTTGCTGCTGTGGCTGCTGCTGTGGCTGCTGGGGTTCTTGTTTCACCACCCTGTTTGGGCACATGTTGGCGAAATGGTTCGAGTCGCCACATGTGAAGCATACTCTGGCTTTGACTGCGGGTGCAGGAGGAGCTTGTTGACCCTGTGGGGCAGCGAGTAGAGCTTGATTGGTAGGAGCTTGACGAATACGGCAGTTGGCAGTAAAGTGGCCGTAGACGTTGCAATGAGCACAGAAGCGGCATTGAATAGCAGTCGGGTGATGATAGGTGCAAGTAGGGCAGAGTGGATGTGGTCCAGTATATGCACGCTTTGCAGGCGGTGCATTGGCCACAGGCGCCACTACTTGACACTGTTGAGCAGGTACAGCTTGGATCGGTGCAGCAGTAATCGCACAGTTCTTGCTGGTGGAGCTGTTCTTTCTCTTGTTCTTTCTCTTGTTACTTGATGACGTGGGTTCAGCAGTTGGTGTAGCAGTAGTGGCTTGATGTAGATGCTTGGAGGTCTTATCCCACATCCCAGCCTTGACCCTTTTGTCATTGATCTCAGCGGCCAGCAGATAGGTTTCTTCGATCGTGGTAGTCTTAGCCGCTTGCACGAAATCAGCAACGCAGTCGGGCAGGGCTCGGATGTATTTCTTGATGGTCATCTCAGGGGTCTTGACCTGGTCAGGACAGATAATGCTGAGCTGTTTGAAGCGAGCTGTGAGACCAGCATTGTCTCCATCCTTCTGATGTATGTGCCAAAATTCATCTTCAAGCTTTTGACGCTCGTGAGGAGGGCAGAATTCCTCCAACATGACTTCTTTGAGCTCATCCCATGACAAACCGTAAGCTGCGTCATTCCCTCTCTTGTTCCTCTCGGCCGTCCACCAGTCCAAAGCACGGGACTGAAAGACGCCGGTAGCGTTCAGAGTTCGAAGGTCATCAGGGCAACCACTTTGTCGCAGAGTAACCTCGATAGAGTCAAACCAGTGGAATAGAGCAGTAGGACCTCCTTCGCCTGTGAATTCTTTCGGCCCACATGACTTGAATTGTTTGAAACTGAAAGGTCTCGAGGCAGCTCTAGGACCCTCAGTCCTCGATTCCTCGGATGATTTGCTGGCATTCTCGCAGACATCACTCACAGCCTTTGCTACTGCTTTCGCGACGATGGAAGCAAGGCGTCTGTCCCTCTTTTCCTGACGAGAGAGTTGATGACGGGATCCAGACGACATTGTCTGCAATAGACATCGCCACGGAACTCAACACATGTATTCGAATCTCGCCTCACACGTCTAGCACTACTAAAGATCAGGAATACGTACCATTTAAACGCATATAGTCACAAATTCACAGAATTGCACAAAATTTCATAATCACATAAGCACAACAGCTAGAAGCACATATACTTAGTCACTAAAAGCACCTACGAGCGTACAAAGTATCCTAATTGTTCCTATTATTGATTGGCTAGCGAGGAGAGGTGTGGGTTTGTGTTTTAGCAGAAGCAATATTGTTGGGTCGAAACCAATAATATCTCAAAATGTTAACAAATAACAGAAAAAGCATTAAATTTTCATAAAGATCGATAAATCGAAAGTAGGTTGTCTGCGGCTAATAGACTTTGACTAACCAAAGTAGCTCGACTATTCACAAAGATCCTGCACAACGACCTCCAGGACTATGCCTTTGCCTCGATTCCTGGGCGTTGGCGCAATTCCCTTTGGTTAGGTTGTGTCTTTAGACCGTTGGAGTCCATCGAACTTTGGTGGAGTTTGGTATAAAAGCGGGACGAGTCGTCAAGGTTAGGGTCTCACCCCTATCTTGCAACCCCCGTCCTCGTTTTTGATAAAAATTGAGGAGATGATTCATCAAAATATGGATTTCACTCCTGATTCGGTATAATTCTCCTCGTTTGTAGCTAAAAACGCAAGCTGACTAGGCAACTTAGTCGAGAGTTTGCGGTTTTCACACCTATTCTCGGCAATGAGGCCTGTTCACAACTTGAAAATTCGAGTGCAATGATAGAAAAGAGTGAGTGATAGTGGCGAGTTTACGCATACGCGTGAGTTGGTCTGTTGGTTCTTAACTATAGTCTAGGTCTCTAAGACTTCGACCCGGACTAGGTCGAGTCTTGCCTAATTCCCTATAGTCATGGCTCTGATACCAATCTGTCACACCCCAACCGATGGCGGAATCATCGGGGCGCGGCACTGAGCGAAACAGATTGTCCAGAAGTTTCCATAACAACTATCATTGCCATTCAATTTAAGTTAACATGTCCCATACCATTTCTCAAATAGCAAAACAAGTTATTACAGACAAAAACTAAACAAATGTTCTGTTCCGACGACTCAGATTTAAACATAACAATTTTATTGGTTGGTTTCTAGGACTCCAGTTCCTAGCTTCGATTTCATCACTGCCTGAGAAGCATATAAACAACCTAGGCACCTGTCACATACGTTAAAATAATGTCAATACATAAAATGTAAAGGTGAGCATACAAGTTTGATAATAGCATATAGAGTTCGAATTCGTTTACGCATAACCAGCACGTACACATAGAGAAATGAAGCACGTTAGTTATCGACATAGATCCATCGATACCTATGACTGCGGGTTGACTGCCCGAGGCAGTTCGCAATACACGATTACCACTGTAATCCATGCAAGTGAAAGATCCTTAACAACCCCCGTGTGAACGGGTGCTGAGTCCAAACTATAGTACTATCGTTGTTAAGGCAGGTAGACAGCATTCCATGTGTAAACATAACAAACAAGCATTCATAAGCCACGTATAACATGCATTAATGGTTAAGCGTTAAAATAGCTTGAGTAGTGTGATAGTTGTAGTTTGAATAGTTATAACGTATGTAACACCCAAAAGTGCTAAAAGCAAAAAGGGTTCGAGTATACTCACAGTGATATGGATTGAAGGGAGCGCTTTATAGCGAGTACGAGTAGCCTGGATTGAGAGAAATCTGAGAAAAGGTGAAGAATGCGTGTGGTTCGGACGTCACTTGCCAAAAGTGGAAAAAGTGGAGAGTGACCCGTGTATTTATAGGATGCCAAAAAGGGAAAGGGTGAGCCGTGCACATGGCACGCACCCGGGTAGGCTATCCGCGCGGACTAGTCATCCGTGCGGATTGGCAATCCGCGCGGATTGGCAATCCGTGCGGATTGACCATCCATGCGGATGCCACCTCCTTTGGCGAGTTCGGTGCGATGTTGATTTGGTTTCGATTTGTGAGCGATTCGATAGGGTTTCCTAATCAAGTTACTTTCAGTCCCAACTACTTCTTATATGGTTCGACTCGGAATTCGGGTTCGGGTTCGTTTATATTCGAGTTAGACTTCGAGTTCGATTGAGTTCGCTTGATTATCCCAACATAAAATAACATAAAATAAACATGCACAAGTAACACGTAAGGCACACACACACGTATAATGACAAGTAAAATACACAGCTCGAGTTACGATTTGATGTCGATTTGATTAGTATAGCTTGATTAACTTTATCGCATTGTTACTTCCTATCGTTCACAGTCGTAGATCGATTGAGATATGGGTTGATGCTTGCAATGTACAACATTTACTCCACATAATCTAAATATCATACAAACAATTCTACGAGTCACGTCGCGCGAAATCGGTCGTTGACTTTGACCTTGACTTTGACTTTCACTCGTGAAAACACGGGGTGTTACATCGATGGCTCGTACCTGGGCTCCTCATTGTAGGTGTATGAAGTGGATGGTTGAAAAAGGTCACAATATTGTACCGAGTGAGGGTCACCACAAATGGTGATATAGTCTTCCCTATAATCATCCTCCTCTTAGGTGTAGTTGTAGCCTCCTGGGTATTGATCCATAAGAATCACTCAGCAGACCACAACAGAGTATCGAGACCAGAAAACAAAAATAAAAACAGAAACAGAGGCTGGACACGGCCCCGTGTTCAGTGGACACGGCCCGTGTTCAGGATCTGTATCTGGGCGTTTTAATAAAAGTGACTGGTTTTTATGGAGCACGGGGCGTGTTCAGTGAGCACGACCCCGTGTTCAGAGTCTGTATCTGGGTGTTTTATGAAAAAAAAAAATGCAGCACGGCCCCGTGTTTAAGCTACTGTAAATGCAAAAACTAACTAAAATGCAGAAAAATGTGCGCGCGTTTTAAAAAGGTTTTGAAAAACTGATTAGGCCGTCGATTTTAAGCTTTCTTAAAATCCTTGTGTCCCCGGCAACGGCGCCAAAAACTTGATGTGTGTCGGTGTATATATATATTTATGTATATATTTATCCCTTTTACACTTTAGTCAAGTTTTAAATTTATAAAACACGATATTTTACTAACACTAGACGTACATATGGGCAAGTGCACCCATCGTGAGCGTAGTATAGCGTTGGTAAGATACCGAGGTCGTCTAAGGACACAAGAGCTTTTAGTACCGGTTTATCCTCAACGTCTAATGAAATCAAAATTTTAGAAAAAGATTAGAAAATAAAAAAAACTAAAAATGCTGAAAGATAAAACTAAAAATAAAAACAGATAGACAAGATGAATCACTTGGATCCGACTCGCCTTTAGTGTAACCTTTGATTATTTCCGTACTTTTGCACTTTTAAAGAGATTATCTTAGTTATAATAGCAGGCCCCTCTTTTGAAGGGGACTTTACCCTCAACCCAGTAGTTTGAGTCAGCAAGGATACAATCATAAATGGTTGGATTATTAAAAGATAATTAATTAAGTTATTAATGCGTAATGTGGTAGGCCCCTCTTTTGAAGGTGACGTTACCCTCGGCTAAGTAGGTTGAGTCAGCAGGGATACAATCCTAAGTAGCCGGGTTAATGTTTTAATTGTAGTTTACATATGATGGGATCAAGAAATTCGGACCCCCGCCATCCAATACCAGTGGGTATTGAAGGAGGTCCTACTAAGCTTGACCCAGGTCCTTGCAGGATCTATACACTGAAGAAGGCAAGACTCTTACCAAACCATTCCCTTAACCCCCGACCAGGTAGCCAACATATCTCCATATAGACCGTGGAGATATGAATGGTGTAAATCTTTAATTTTATATAGACAGTAAAATAATGCCAAGACACCACGGACAAATTATAAGGAAGACTCACCTTGAACATAAGAAACTAGTTATTAAAGTCATTAATACATAACCAAATAAAAAGTGCGAAAAGATTAAAAATAAAAAGTATTACACTAAATGCTTGTCTTCACCAAGTGATGTAAGAGACTTAGGCAAACATGGCCTTTGATTGTCAAGAACTCTTACGATCAATTTTGGATCCCGAGACTACTCACACACTCTATGATGGATGATGGATGATGGTGGTGGATGTGGGTTGTGATGGTGGTGGTGGGTGGGTGAAATGTGAGAGAGGTGGTTTGCCAAGGGATGAGTTGCAAGTGAGCAAAGCACCCCTATTTATAGCCTGCACAGAAGCCCGGATACAGCCCCGTGTCCATTGGGCACGGCCTCGTGTCCACCCATCTTCTCTTTCTTCATTAATTACAGTTTGTCTGCATTAATTGACCACGCCCCCGTGTCTGCTGGGCACGGCCCCGTGTGCAGAAGCGTATCTATACTATCAAGATTTGCCTGGATTCTGCGAATCTTAGCGTTGACCACGGACCCATGTCCAGTGGGCACGCCCCCGTGTTGGGTGATAGAAGCTTCTACAACTTTGTCCTTTCCGCAGACACTTGGGCACGCCCCCGTGCTCAATGAGCACGGGGCGTGTTCAGCCTTCTGTTCTCTTGTTCTTGCTTGGGGAGATGCTGTCGAGGGGTCGGGCATGCCACGTTTATTCCTTTTCTTGTATTATTGTTCGTTTTAGCTGCATTTTTGCTTCTTTTGTTCAATTAAGCTCTTTTAACCCTGAAAATACAAAAGGAAGACAAAAACACACTTTTCCAACATTAGTACTAAAAAGGGTTAGTTTTATGCCACATTTGATGTAATTTATAAGTTGCATTTTGCACACATCACGCCTCAACTCACATAGCACACTTCATCATAATATAACGCCATAGATATAAAACGCCAAACTTTGTGTTTAACCGATAAAGCTGAACAAACAGTACTAAAACGACGGAACTTTATTACTAGCATTTACTGTAATAAAAATCACGCCAAAAACTTCCTATATAAACAAACTCTCAGAACTACTAAAATCCACACTAAAACCACAAAAACCTATATTTTCCTCTATACCACTCATCTTATAAACGCCAAAAAACCAAAATATCAAAGATTCAAATCCATGTTTCTTTGATATACACTATTTTCTCAATAAACTTTCGCTCTATGTAATGAGCAAGATCCTCAATATAAACGCCAAAACCTACAAAAACCCCAAAACTTCAAAAAAGTCATTTCATGGAGATTCTGTTTTTGTTCTCTATAAAGTTTAGCTAAACGGGATGGATAACATTGTTACACATCTTTCTTGACTGAGGATTAACAATGTTATCCATTTCGTTCAGCAAAACATTATTGAGTTTAGCACGACCAAAATTAGAAGTTTATGGTAGTTTTATTTAGTGGCGTTATTGTTTTTTTTTTTTTTGGCGTTTGATTTCCTTGCCCGATCTTATATTGTTTGTTATTTAACTTCGAAGTAGCATGTTATGAACAAAGAGGTAGAAAAAAGAAAAAGATGCAAAAAAAAATGATTTAAAACGCCAAACTGAGAAATTAACCGTTATAGTGGCGGCTCAGAGCGGTTCTAATCGGTTCCTTCAACTGGTGGTTACCTCCACTTTTTTCTGTCCATCATCTCCCTGTCAATTCAGTTGAGGAGTCCTGTTATATAATGTAAAGGCCCTGCAAACTAAAATTCCTATCTTCAATTGAAGCATTCTTGAAGAACCGCTCGAGTAGTGAACAAAGATGAGGGATAAGCGGTAGTCTTCTTCCTCCCGTCTTCCAAATCGGTTGTAATTTCACTCGTGTCACATGACATGAATGTGTCTCTTTCACAAGGTATCGTCATTACCCTTTTTTAATTTTACCTTTTTCTTCTACATTTGATGTGGCTTTTGCTTTATTTGTGTCTATCCCTTTTATGTCATTTGTTATTTTTAGCAATTTCTATTGATTCAAAATGAATGATATAGTTGTTAGGGGTCATTTTCTTAACGTATATATCCTGACCAATATCCTGCCTATGGTTGTTCATTTGTGACTAGGATGCTGGAAGAGGATATTGCTAACATATTGGGCGATATCCTGAGGCTTATTGAATTAACCACGTGCAGGTTAAGGGCTGAGACTTGCTAACGGTCGAGAGGACTTCTTCTCCTCAAGACTCGGACGAATTTGTTGAGGAAGAGACGTTGAGCCCGAAAGACCAGGTCTACAACGTTCGAATAAGGAATATTCGGCGGATCCCGCAAGTTTAGGCTAGTTTGTTATTTTATCTTTACTATAAATAGATGGGGGCGGATCAGCTTAGAACACACGATTTTTCACTAACACTCTCATACACTTACACTCTCTAGCTCATCGCAAACACCACACTTGTATTCAAGTTTCGTTGTAACACTTAGTCGATCCGTACCACATCTTGCACTGTATCCTGATTTTTGAAGCAATAGAAGAACTAGGCAGCTGCGATTGTCAGCTCCCGAGGTTTTATGCCGGCGATCTAGATTGATCAAGGGCTTTCCTCGTACATCCCGTGTCGTTTACTTTACTTTTGCTCATTGTTTGATCATAGATACAACTCTATATCCTGAGCCGTATCCTGAAACTGTTTTTACAAATTAACTTGATTAACATATTTTCGACACTCATTTCTAGCACACTACCTCACTTAACTAATTTGATCACTTAATTACTTCGGTAATTTTTGACCAAAACAATTTGGCGCCCACCGTGGGGCAAGTGGTGCTCTCTTTACTAAAACTTTTTGTCAAATCGCTAATCGGTTTTCTATTTTCAAAACTTTTTGCCACATTATCCTTAATGGCCTCAAGATCAAACATGAGTTCCTCTACTGTGTCTGCTATGACTTCTGCTACTACCGGTTCGGTGCTTCCACCACCTCCTCCAAGGATGCCAGCCTCTACACAATCTCAAGATGTTATCCCAACTCGGAGTGTCCAGGGATCTGCTCCCGTTTTAGCTTCTAATGATGAAATTTTAACCTTATTTGGAAGTGTGCAGGAACAAATGAGGCAGCAACAGGAAACAAACCAAATGCTTTTGAGGGAAATACAACTCCTGAAGGCTGGCTCGAGCAGATCTGCTGAGGACAATGTCACTCCGTTACACCCTAGAGCGTTGAACTTTAGTTCAGCTGTATATACCGAGGATAATAGGGGGAATATCGTGCCCAGTCTTCCTCAGAATCATACTCCTGAAATACCCTCCTCGATTAGGATGTCAACCATGAGGAGCTCAGGATATGCTTCAGGATATGGGCAAAATCCTCCAACGGGTAACGTGTCGAATAATAACAATACTCATGCTACTAACAGTGGTGGATCTTTGCAGGATACAGGTGTAACATCAGCACTTACCAGGGAACTTCAGAAATTGAAGGACATGATATCTAGTGTACCTGGGGTGGTCCAGCCGATCCCGGAAGTATCTCAAGACAGCCACAAGATATCTCGTTTTGCATATCCTATCTGTGATGCTGAGATCCCAAAGAGATTCCAAACTCCCAACATGAAGCTTTATGATGGGAGTACGGATCCTGAGGAGTATATTGCTCAGTATAGGGAAAGAATGGAGATTAACCCTATCCCTCCGGAGCTCAAGGAAGCGTGCTTGTGCAAGGGATTTGGTTCTACTCTAACAGGATCGGCCTTAAAATGGCTATTAAACGTTCCTCCTCACTCAATTACTTCATTTGCTCACTTGGTTAATTTATTTAACAGTCAATTTTCTTGTAGTCGGAGTTTTGAGAAACTAACCAGTGATCTTTACAGGATAACTCAAGGGCCTCAGGAATCCTTGAGGGATTATGTGAACAAATTCAGTCGAGAATCCTTGGATATCCCACATCTTGATGTTGCAACAGCTGTGCAAGCTTTCAAGATGGGATTACAAAAGGATTCTCAGTTTTATCAGGATCTTGTAATGAATCCCTGCAGGAATCTCGACGAAGCTCGTAACAGGGCTTTGAGATATATCCGTCTGGAAGATGACAGAAAGATGCAAGAAAGGATGAACTCGTCCAACACTTATGAGTCAACTAATAGGAAGTCAGAATCCTCGTTCAAGTCATATCGGCCTAAGCCGTATAATAGAAACGAAAACAAAAGAGTGAACGCTGTTGAAGATGAGGATCCTGAAGAGTATCCTGAGTTGTCCGAATATTGCTTTTCTGTTAATATTCCTGAATTGATGTATGCTATGCAGGGTCTAGGAGACAAGGCTAGATGGCCTCGAAAGAATCAACAAAAGGCTGACTGGAAAGATAAGTCAAAATGGTGTGCTTTCCACGAAGATTTCGGACATATGACTGAGGATTGCATTGCTCTGAGGAAAGAAATAAGCTATCTTCTAAGCAAGGGATATCTGAAAGATCTCTTAGGAAGAAAGAAGAATAAGGGTCAGGATACTGAGAAGGATCCTGAACGAGCAGCATCACCTCCCGCGGATGCCAAGATAATCAACTTCATTTCGGGAGGATCCGACATTTGTGGAACATCGTATTCGGCGGCAAAGAGACATGCAAAGGAATCCAAGGCCGAAAGGGGAGACAAACCTGTCAGGATGACTACCCTCACAGTTGATAAAGTGATCACTTTTGATGCTGATGACAGGGATACTGTCCAAGATCCTCACCATGATGCTCTGGTAATAACATTATACGTGGCTAACCATTTTGTACGCAGGATACTGGTTGATAATGGCAGCTCCGTCAACATAATCCAACTAGAAACTCTGAAGAGAATGAACGTATCTCCAATGGATATCACTTCAAAGTCTACCGTGCTTGTTGGATTCAGTGGGGAGGCTAGAAACACAGTGGGAGAGATAAAGTTGCCAGTATACGTTGAAGGAGTCAATTCGATACAACGTTTCTGTGTGATGGATTCTCTATCCTGCTATAACATCATACTGGGAAGACCGTGGATTCACGATATGAAGGCCGTACCATCAACATATCACCAATGCATCAAGATACCTACCCCTTGGGGAGTGGTCAAAGTGGATAGTGATCAGCAGGAGGCGAAAGAATGCTACTCATCCTCAATGAAATCCTCAACCAAACCTAGTGCAGCATAGCAATTAAAGACACGGGTCCAGGATATCGTGGAGGATCCGGAGCAGGATGTGAAGAAAATTATCCTGGACCAGGATAATCCCGATATTTCGATGCTCGTAGGGACCAATATCCCTCAGGATATTGAAGAACAATTAATTAACTTTTTGAAATGCAGGATGTCTACGTTTGCATGGAAGCATGAGGATATGACAGGCATATCCAAAGATATTATCACTCACAAGCTTGGAATTGATAAATCATTCAAGCCTGTGCAACAAAAAAGAAGGAAGTTTGCTCCTGAGCGGAACGCGATTATCCAGGAGGAAGTTGAAAGATTATTAAAGTCCAGAATGATCAGAGAGGATTTCAACAGATCCAAATGGAGCCTTCTGACCAGGAGGATACTGCCTTCATGACACCAACAGGTATTTATTGTTATACAGCTATGCCTTTTGGTTTGAAGAATGCAGGTGCAACATACCAAAGATTGGTAAACATGATGTTCAAAGACAAACTGGGGGACACCATGGAAGTATATATCGATGATATGGTGGTAAAATCTAAAAAGGCTGAGGATCACCTCCAGGATATCAAGGGAGCGTTTGATATCCTGGATCAATACAACATGAAGCTGAATCCTGCTAAATGCCATTTCGGAGTGGGGGCAGGAAAATTTCTTGGGTATATGGTGACGAAAAGGGGGATAGAGGCAAGCCCGGAGCAGATTAAAGCTATCCTAGATATAAAATTACCCTCGAATACGAAGGACGTACAAAGATTAACAGGCCGAGTAGCAGCTCTAAACAGATTTATCTCAAGATCCTCAGAGAAATGCAAAGACTTCTATGATATCCTAAAGAAGAACAAAAGATTCGAATGGGAGGAAAAGCATGAAGCAGCCCTGCAGGATTTGAAACGGTATCTCTCAACCGCACCTCTATTGATGAAGCCGGAAAATGGTGAACCACTATCCCTGTACCTTGCTGTATCAGGGAATGCTGTAAATGCCGTTCTTATAAAAGACCATGAAGGTTAGCAGTATCCTGTTTATTATGTTAGTAAAAGTTTGTTAGATGCTGAAACTAGGTATTCTCATTTAGAAAAAATTGATACTAGCATTAATTATGGCATCAACGAAACTTAGGCATTATTTCGAGACACATAGGATACATGTTAAAACAAATTATCCTATCAAAAATGTGCTTAGGAAACCAGAGATGTCAGGCAGGATGGCCAAGTGGTCAGTAAAGTTGAGTGCTTATGATTTAGTATATGAACCTAGGAATGCCATAAAGTCTCAGGCTTTAGCTGACTTTGTGGCTGATTTTAGTAGTGACATTCAGGACGAGGTAGATCTAGAAGTTCAACAGCTAGGAGAATCCTCAGGATCCTGGACATTATATACTGATGTTGCATCTAATGTAAGAGGAGTAGGATTAGGAATACTACTAAAATCGCCACAGGGGGACATATTACCCCAGGCTATTAGGTGTGAATTTCCTGCTACTAATAATGAAGCAGAGTATGAGGCTTTAATTGCAGGATTAGAGTTGGCTAAGAGCATGAGTATCAAAAATTTGCAAGTATATGTTGACTCTTTGTTAATTACTAACCATTTTAATGGATCCTATGCAGTTCAGGGTGAGAAATTAATCGAATATCTCGATATTCTCAAAAAATTAGCAGGATATTTCGATGTTTTTGTACTTAAACAGGTACCAAGGGAGGATAATGCTGAAGCGGATGCCTTAGCAAATTTGGGATCATCGATCAAGATACCTGAAGGGACGCAAATACCAATATTACATGTCTTATATCCTGCAACGAATCCTCAGGATAAAGAAGTAGCTGGTATTCAGGATCCTGGAGCAGAGCATCCTGAAGAGGATCCTAAATCCTGGACGGCTCCAATCATGAGATATCTCAAAGAAGGACACATCCCTGGAAATGAAAATCCTAAGGCATTTAGGATGAAGGTATCATGATTCACTATTATAAATAATATTTTATACAAGAAATCTCTTGCAGGACCGTATTTGAGGTGCTTGGAGGATCCTGAAGCCAAAGAAGTACTTCAGGATATACATGAAGGGGATTGTGGTAACCATACTGGGGGCAGGTCGTTATTCTCAAAAGTATTAAGGACAGGATATTATTGGCCAACAATGAGAAAATACGCCGCAGAATATGCTCGAAGATGTGACGCATGTCAAAGACATAGTAACATACTGCATCAACCTGCTGAACCATTGTATCCTATTGTTTCCCCTTGGCCATTTATGAAGTGGGGTATGGATATAGTGGGAAAGCTACCAAAAGCTCCGGGAGGAAAAGTCTTTATGCTAGCAATGACGGATTATTTCTCTAAGTGGGTTGAAGCTGAAGCATTTGTTCAAGTTAGAGACCAAGAAGTAGTATCCTTCATAAAGAGGAATATCCTGACCAGATTCAGAGTACCAGCTGAGATAATCTGTGACAATGGTTCTCAGTTCATAAGTAAGAGGACTACTGACTTTTGCAAGAACTGGGGAATCAAAATGATCACATCTACTCCGGTACATCCTCAAGCAAATGGACAAGCAGAATCCTCAAACAAGATAATTGTCAATAACTTAAAGAAAAGGCTTGGAGCCAAAAAAGGAAGATGGGCAGAAGAATTACCCTTTGTTTTATGGGCTGATAGGACAACGGTAAAGAATGCAACAGGCCAAACCCCATTTTCCTTGGTGTTTGGAGCAGAAGCAATGATTCCAACGAAAATGACGATACCTACTGCAAGATCTGTCTTAAGTGATCCTGAGAAGAATCCTGAAGCCTTGAGTCAGGATTTAGACACTATAGATGAAAATAGAGATGCGGCAAGGCTAAGGATGGCAGCATATCAACAGAGAATATCCAGGGCATATAACAAGAATATTAGAACCAGAAGATTTAAGGTTGGAGATTGGGTGTTAAGAAAGGCTTTTCAAAATACTACTAATCCTGCCGATGGCAAGTTAGCTCCAAAATGGGAAGGACCATATGAGGTTGAATCAGAAGCAGGGAAAGGAGCATACAGACTCAAGAATATGGAGGGGGATATGCTACCGAGATCTTGGAATGCTATACACCTTAAACTCTATTTCAAGTGAGTTTAGAATTCAATTTCTAACTCAGAATGGTATGAATTCTATCTTTTTTAAATACGTTTTGGTTTAATTTATTTTTTGAAACTCAATACTGACTTAAGCATCGGAGGGGTGTTAGCCAAGCTAACACCCACCTTAGTTTACAGTTGTTTTGCAAGATATGTTCCAGGATATAGCTCCAGGATATGCACTCAGGATAACTCAGAAGATTAGAGGATTGGCCCCCTCTCTTACGTTTAAGGGATACTGATTCATTCACAGGTTTAAAGGTATTCACCTTTCTTCGGAATTGGGTTTAAACACCCCGCCTGGAGCGCAAGTTATTCAGGGATAGTTCAAGGTGGCGGGACCAGTCCATGTAAAAGTGGCTGACAATTTCGTTACTGTTGGCTATATCCTGAATCCTAAAGGTATATGAGGATTGATCACCCTCTCTCACGAAAGGGTATTTTCATACTCTCTAAGGTTTAAAGGTTTTCACCTTTCTAAGTCTTGGAGTTTATACACTCCCGCCTGTAGCGCATGAAAAATTGGGATTTTCCCCAGGATACAAGGGATTTATCTCCAGTACATCCTTGGGTTTTACCCTTGGGATGTAAAAAAATCTCTTATGCAATGGAAACTGACATTAAGTAGATTTCTAAGATACTTGAAGGCATTGTATACAGGGGACATTCCCTCCAAGGTGGTGGTGTAAAGCTAAAAGGATGAAGTTTGCGACTAATGCACTAAGTACCTTGCACAGGGGACATCTTCATTGGAAGAGTTGCAAAGGGATTGAAGTTTGCTAATAGGTTTATGTCCTATTTCTGGTATGATCTTTCCTTTATAAGCCTCGTTTAGGTTTTTGGTGACATTATGTTAAGTATCCTGATATATATCCTCAAAGTCCTTTTAAGGATATTTGATTAGGATGTTTGAAACTAGTATTGGTTTGGAACTTTGATCATTATCAAAACTTGGTTTTGAAAAGATAAACTATTTTTTACTTTCTAAAGAAATTTTTACAAAGTTGAAGGAACGTTTGGAAGATCTATTTAATAAAAGGCTTTCGCAGTATGTTTCTGAGCATACTGATCAGGATGTTTTATAAGATACCAATACAAAATCTTTACAAAAATAAGACTCACACTAAGTAATGCAAAGTAATGCAAGGTAACAGAAAATAAGTCAAAAGATATTTATATTATTAACAAGTCAAAAGTTGTGCTTTTGGTTTCACCTAAAACCAAGGCCCATCCGCCAAAAGCACAGTTAGTTTTTACCATACTTGTGTAACGGTTGCAGGATCTATCTCAAAACAGGACCCGTCCACCTACAACCGATTACTACGTTCAAAACAAGTTATACTAATTGATGACCAAGGGCTTCGTCCTAAAACCTAGGACCCATCCACCTTTGGTCATCACATTGTTCTAGTGCAGGAAAAGTAAATTGTTCAAAGACAGGAAAGGTAAATTGTTTATGCAACCACAACCATAAATTTAAAAAAAAATGGGCTCCGGCCTTGGCACATATATCCATCATCGCCCATTTCGCCGCCTAAGATGCGACACCTTCTTGATCAGCAACCTCCTTGCCAGCATTCGCCCCAGCATCAACCTCGGGATTCTTCTCAGCACCATCACCAGCATTGGCCACCTCCTCTGCCGCCTTAGAAGGCTCTTCACCAGTATGTTTTGCAGGATGAGCAACGGGATGACCTCCGAGGCCCTGTAGTTTCTCCTCCCAAGCCTTTACATTCAAGGAGGGGCATTCAAAACCCAGATCCATGGCCTCGTAAGCCATCCTTATCCTGGCTTGGAGAAGAGAGACGACCACAGAAGCTTTTAGGCTATCCCGGTATGAGCTCATATTCTGCTGATATTGGAGAAGAGCGACATCTAGCTTGGCTTGAGCATCCTCATTAGCTTTGTGGAGGGCGGCTTGATGTTCCTGAGTCATTGCCTTGTATTTGTCTTCATAATGCTGGGATTTGGCAGCCGCGATGGTTCCTTGGTCAGCTATGGTGGCTTGAGCTTTCTCCAGCTGGATCTTTAACATCTTGTTAAGCCCGCAAGCGTCTTCATGCAAGTGCATAAGACGATCCAGACCCTATTGATAAAGACACAGGTATTAATGTGAAAAATAAGCAGGATAAAAACTAACATACTTGTACAGGATATCGAAAAGGAAATTCTACCTGTTTGAGGAATGAGGTGGCTTCATTGAACCCATGATTCTCAAGAGAGAATGTTTCAGAAACAGCTGGGGAATCAGTCTCCTTTCTTTTACGAGAGCTGGATGCCCGGGTCCTGGATGCCGGAGGGCCTTTGGGAGCAGAAACAGTTTTCGAAGAGGTAGGCTTTGGTGTAGCAGACGACTTTGGCTTGGATTCTTGTTTGGTGGGTTCAAGGCTGGAGTAGCAATCCAATTCGTCAAGTTCAAAACCTTCAAGGTTGACGACTGGTACTACAAAAGGGGAGATATTCTTAAACTCATCGTATTTTTGAAAAATGATTAATATATATAAGAATGTGCTTACCAGACATTTCGGAGCTTGATTTTTGATAAGAACCTGTAAGAGACAGGGAAAAAGTTCTTTCACTGGCAGGAAGACGGTAGATTTCCTTGATCGTGGATTCAGATTCTGCACTGGGAGGCACTAAATCTCTGAAATTCGCTGCATAAAAACATCAGAGTATAAGTCCGGGATACAGTTTGAAGATATAATTGGGGATATTCCTAAAACCCTAAATCCTACCCTTGGTTAACCATTTAACCGGTAGATCGAAACCCTTATCAATAGAGTCTCTTTTTACGAAAAAGAATTTTCGTCGCCATCGATCCTCATTCTTGGTGGCTTTAAGGACCAAAGGGTTCTTGATGGAAAACAGAAGATAACGGTGATTGACATGGGATCTCAACCGGTATGCTACGGGAAGGTCCTCAACAAGTAGGTTAGGAAAATGAAGAGATTTGATTTGATCCAACACTATCAAGACTCGCCAGACCATTGGCATAACTTGGGCATAGCTAAGGCCGGTGAGGTCGAAAAAGCTAGAGATAAAGGGTGGAAATGGGTACCGGAGTCCAAGAGAGAAAGGATAAGCGAAAAAACAAACCCACTCGTCGGATGATGCGTCCGATCGGGCTTTCTTGTCGAAGGGGCGAAAGACCGTTCCGGTGGGAAAGGCACCGGAGTCTTTGAGAACAGCAATGTCAGCATTATTGAAGCAGCAAATCTCCTTTGCTGGATCGGTGATAAAGTTTTGACTTATGAGGGTTGAGGCTGGTCGGTCTGATCGGGATTTCGTTCGTGGTGCCATGAAGAGTATTGAGCAAATTAAGAAAAATTCAAGAAAGGAGATTAGAAAAGAAGATACCTGATGTTTGCTTGCAGATAAGGATAACCGAGACAAGGAGTCCCTCGGTTAATATAGGATGAATATAGGGGGGTAAAAAGTAAATAATGCCTTGGAAGTTGCACCGCTGTCATTTCAAGAGTCTAGTCATATTAATTGCCTTAAGTTATGAGGTGAAAATTTTGAAATATATCCGTTGGATTGGTATCCCAACCGATATATTTGGGGACAATTGTTAGGGGTCATTTTCTTAACGTATATATCCTGACCAATATCCTGCCTATGTTTGTTCATTTGTGACTAGGATGCTGGAAGAGGATATTGCTAACATATTGGGCGATATCCTGAGGCTTATTGAATTAACCACGTGCAGGTTAAGGGCTGAGACTTGCTAACGGTCGAAAGGACTTCTTCTCCTCAAGACTCGGACGAATTTGTTGAGTAAGAGACGTTGAGCCCGAAAGACCAGGTCTACAACATTCGAAGAAGGAATATTCGGCGGATCCCGCAAGTTTAGGCTAGTTTGTTATTTTATCTTTACTATAAATAGATGGGGGCGGATCAGCTTAGAACACACGATTTTTCACTAACACTCCCATACACTTACACTCTCTAGCTCATCGCAAACACCACACTTGTATTCAAGTTTCGTTGTAACACTTAGTCGATCCGTACCACATCTTGCACTGTATCCTGATTTTTGAAGCAATAGAAGAACTAGGCAGCTGCGATTGTCAGCTCCCGAGGTTTTATGCCGGCGATCTAGATTGATCAAGGGCTTTCCTCGTACATCCCGTGTCGTTTACTTTACTTTTGCTCATTGTTTGATCATAGATACAGCTCTATATCCTGAGCCGTATCCTGAAACTGTTTTTACAAATTAACTTGATTAACATATTTTCGACACTCATTTCTAGCACACTACCTCACTTAACTAATTTGATCACTTAATTACTTCGGTAATTTTTGACCAAAACAATAGTCGGTGTGTAGGTCTAATTCAACTCATTCATCAATTACTTGATTTGTAGAATACATTTTTACGAGGAACAATTAATTGAATCCACTGTACATGCTCGACGTTATGGATTTAATTGGGAAATTATGTGATTCATTCTTCCAAACTGACATTCATGCTTCCCAATTTCAAGTATATGATTCATTATTTGTTTGCATATTTCACTAATATTGTCGGCACTAATTTGATTCTAGTTTTCCTCTTTGCATCTTTCCATAAGGCACATTCATTTGAGGCTGTTCAGTGTAGATGATAATATTGTTTATTGATATTGTGAAATGTATTAGCAGGCATTAGCTGATCCGTGTTTTTTGGGTTCGTGAATTTGGAATCTAAACCTTCCAAACGGCCGATTTCAAAACTTGAGTTTGAGTTTGAAAAGCGAAGTTTAACTAAGAATAATGTAAGAGAGCTGTTTTGTAAGGAGGTATGTTCATATTCTAAGATCTTTATTATTTTCTTAATTTTGCAATATTTCCTTATCACTGCATAATGGTTTTCATCTTTATAAGCACATAGATTGTAGAGTATTACCCTCAAATGCAGCAATTGTTGGTAGGGCTTATGATTGTCAAGTTCATTATTTTTACTTTGGTTGAGTATATGCTTAAACAAAACTCTTTTGCAATGTTAGCTATCATCAAGGAATATTTTTCAAGTTTCAAGTAAGATCATGTCTTATTTCTTCTAGCAGATGTTTTTACTTAATAAGTTCATCACAGTTCTTTTTTCCGTGAAAAAGATTAAGATATGTGTATAATTTTCAACTATTTACCTTTTCTAATGTTTTTCTCCCAAGAAAATTGATATAGAAAAGATAACTATTTTGAGTGATCAAATATAAAAACCTACTGATTGTTCTTTAATCTCTATTTTTTAGATATTTGATGTTTTAAGATATGAACATGGTCAAATAATGTTGAGGAAAGACGTTTGACAACTAATATGGTTATAGAAAAAAACAATGAACTAGCGAATTCATTTGGGATAGATTGAGTAAACTGTGATGATATCTAATATAATCTATTATCCTATATATTGATATAATTTTGAGATTAATTTACAGTATTGTCCTCATTATTAATAATAGAAATAAGATGGAAAAAACACATGGATTAAAGGAACAAACATGGATTATGTTGGTTAATTACCCAATTGATTTCTTAAAACATGTTCTTATTACATCTGCTTTTTTTTCATGTTATTGACATGCTGAAGATGGTGGAAAACTACAGTCAGTAGGGCAGTTAAGTGAAATCTGGGCTCTCTTTAGTAGGGTTGCTTCTATTGGCAAAAAGATAGCAAGTGAAGTTGATATAATTCTAGAGAAAACTTCTGCCAAATTCTATTGGTATATTTCAACTATTC
Source organism: Helianthus tuberosus (assembly GCA_030545235.1). Taxonomy (NCBI): domain Eukaryota; kingdom Viridiplantae; phylum Streptophyta; class Magnoliopsida; order Asterales; family Asteraceae; genus Helianthus; species Helianthus tuberosus. The sequence continues at coordinate 124,360,798 of CM060426.1, read as the reverse complement.
AGTTCCACACAATTCTTTATTGAGGAGATCAACTATAAAAGATATAAACATGTTAATGAGTATTTTTGAATGGGTCAAATGGTAAGTCAAACGAACCAAAAAAGAAACGGGTCATGGTAAGTCAAGCGAATCAAAAAGGAAATGGGTCATGGTAGGTCAAATGAACCAAAATTTTCCCAATGTATATATTTAAGTCATAAACAATTATAAATAGTTTTTTCAAATAATATATGTTATTGTTGAAATATTTTAAATTTTGTAATCATATTTGATTAATACTATTTGCAAGTTCGGCCAAGTTGTGTTTGGCGGAGCATCTAAGAGTTTATTGTTTTGTTGCTTACTTTCCTTTTAATAAAATGATTTAGGATGTTGTAGGCATTCAAATATACATTAGACAACTTTCGACCTTCTTGGCTTCTTAAATTGTTTAACCCTTTTGACTTGCTTCATTCAAGTGTGCTTATGTCATAACATAAAGTAATACCCGTCTACCGGACGGGTATAAAACTATTTAAGTGGTTTTGACATAATATGCTTTGAATTAGAAACTTTAAGACCTTGGGTCATCAAACTTCCTGGATTGGTTCATTGCAGACAAGATACGGGCCAGATGGTGTAGTAGAATACTAGCAGCCACAAAAGAATTCTATGTGTTCATGTATGGGTTACAAGCTTCAGAGCGGATGGGTGGGTGCATAGTAGAAAAAAACCGGTTCAAATGGTGTGGATAATATTTGCATTTTCAAAAATCAAAAGGATATTATATGCAGGCTAATCGATGAGGATTTGGTTGCTTTGCGGGCTTCGTTTAATCGAAACATCTCCTGGTGGTGTATAGTAGCCTTGGAGTGTCTTGCTTGTGTGTCCGTACATTTTTTTTATTTTTATGATTAGATATATTCCATCTTTATGTTAGAAAAAATGATTAATTATATTACTAACTTCAGTATAGAAATAATTCTGGCTGGATAATATAAATCTAAAAATGTTAGGAATAAATAAAACCACTTAATGTGCAGTTTGATAGATATTTCTTTCAATTTTAGGTTTTCATTTATTTTTTTCTCTATAGATGTTTGATTAAAGAATTCCTTAGACTTGAATCCTCAATGGAATCAGGAGTTTAGTTTGGTTGTCAAGGACTCGGAATTCCAAGCTTTGGAGGTCATAGTTTAAGATTGGGAACAGGTACGTTTCTTTTATAAATTCAAGAAAGTGTTTTTGTTTATAATGTTGTTTAAATTTATGTATACTTAATATAGATTATCTTTTTTTTTGTTACGTTGTTAAACGTAACTCTTCCACTGGACGAGTATTAAACTAGTTAGTCTCTGTGTCATGTAACATTTCACTTAAGTTGTCATTGGGGTCATTTATATGGTCATCATCATCATCAAGGTATGAATCATTGTTTTATGTACTATCATTAATGTGTAAATTGGTCGATGTCACAACCCCCGACCACACCCTAGACGAGAGCCGTGAACAGTTGAAGTGCTACCAGTGGTTATTCTGAAAACAGTGCAACAGAAATTTCATCAGGATCATTGAGTCAGGAAAAAAATCAGAGTTTATAAACAACGGAATTTATTTATAACAAATGGGGATAAAACCCACATTTTACAGAAAAGCTTTAATAGGGGATAAAGCCTAAAATATAAAACAACGTTTCTTAATTCAATTGATAAAACAAGCTACTCCTTTCAGACTTTTGGTGCCACATAATAAATCTTATTCGGATTTACTGTAAATCACCTGAAACATTTTAAAAATATTTGATCAGTGGGAAATACTGGTGACTTCATTCATTTGTACAAAAAGACACTTTCTTTACAACATTAAGGTTTTTTACATTTATTTATATCTTACAACTACCCACTGATATTTGTCACTCGACAGTCCCTGTGACTGTGGTCATATCATTATTGGCCCTCAATTGTCCAATAGCAAAGCTTATTAAGTAATGTATACAAAACCCCATATACTGACAGTAGTTTTCCCGTAAGAATACAAAGACTTAATCATTGTAAATATAAGTAACAACTGGAAAACATTTAGGGTTTTGAAAGTATTTGATAAAAGAGAATTATTCACAATGTTGTGAGAAAAAAGAGAATGACTCACCTTGTAAGTCTATAGTTCTGAGTCTTCTGATAATTAAACATCTAATTTAACAGTAAGTCTATGGTTTTGAGCCTTCTGATAATTAAACTTCTAAATTAACAAAGTATAACACGTATTAGTGTAAAACCGAATCAATCCTAACGATGATCACGAGATAAAAACCACAACGTAGGTTCACAAAGTCTCGCCTTATTTAGCCAGAGCTTCGGCGTTCATTGGTTGGTTTCCTGATCAATCGGACAAAGTATCGTATTGGTGATACATGGTTTCAATTACACCAACGTATTAGAAGTCGAGAGAGAAAAGAATGAAGGAATGAACAAGAATGAAGTCCATGGTTTCCCTATTCATAGGTAAGGCAGATTCCGTTCTTAGCTAGGAAGTTTCCTTACCCATTAAGTTTCCTTACTTATTAAGTTTCATCACCTATTAAGTTTCCTTAGTTGTTTAGCTATTGAGTTTACTTAGTTGTTTAACTGTTTAGTTTACTTAGCTTTTTAGTTGATTTGGTTGTTTAACTGTTTAGCTAACTTAGTTGTTTAGCATACTTAAGTGTTTAATTTCTTAGCTGACTTAGCTGTTTAACTGATTAATTGCTAAGGTTTCTTAAAGCCTCCGGGTAAGTTCTAGTTCCTAGATACAACTGTAATACGTATTAGCGTAAGAAATCGAATCAAACTTCAATGATTTAACGAGATCAAAACCGCAACGTATGTTAACAAAGTATCACCTTTTATGTTGAGGACACACAACCGATAGTCATACTGGGTAGACCGTTCCTGGCAACTGCTAATGCCATAATAAATTATGCAACGGGAATTGTGACCATGAAATTCGGGGACCAGAAACTAATTTTGAATGTTTTTCCTAAATTTACTAACCCGCTCGGTTAGGATAAGTATCCTAAGAAGGATATGAATCCAAAAAAAAGATATGTGCTATGGTCGGTAGGTTTGGAGAATCAAAGAAGAAACCGGTCAAGAGGAAGAAGGCGGAAAAGTCGCCTCAAGAAAAGAAGAAAGAAGAGGATTTAAGGAAGTTCATTTGGGAATAGATGGTATGAATCACCGGTGGGTGATTTGGAAGAGTTCGTGGGTGACAAGCATGCCATTCGACCACCATGAGGTGGTAATCAGTTGTTGTATAATTTTTAGTTATTTCCTGTTATTTCGTTTTGTTTTTAGTGTTTTTACTTAATTTCATAATAGTTTACATTTTGTCTATTAGTTAAATGAACTTTGTGGGTGTGTTCCCTATATAACCCTCACGAGACCTCCTCGTCCTCACGAGCTATCAGGAGATTTAAAGGGGCTTGTGTGCATATGCTAAATGCCACCGTGATTCCTACGAAAGTGAGTTAGGTTTGTTATTGTAAATTTATTTTCCACAAGAAAAATCAAAGTTAAATAAAAATATGACTTGGTAAGTTCTTTATTAAAAATGGTAAAATGGTTAACTAATAAGTTTTGATGGTTGTGAGAAGCTTGCTTCTACACGAGGATTAAGACTTGTAGGTACACTATGTTCATGCGGATGACCATTTTCATTGAACAATAAGGAGCACACGAGGAACAAGCGACAACAAGGTGCATATGTTTCTTTTTAGCTTTGAATAGTAGTTAGTTTAATAAGTGGATTGTATTGTGTACATTATTGGGCGGGGTGATATTTGGGAAGTTGGCCGTGTCACATCCCTTGTGCTATTTAAAAGTCGCATTCTTACACATTGAGGACAATGTTGACCTCAAATGTGGGGATGGGGAGAAAAAGTTTTCGATTTTGACCCTTTCATTTAAACACTACACATTGAGGACAATGTTGACTTCAAGTGTGGGGATGGGGGAAAAATTTCTAAAATTTTTCAAAATGTCTTTGTTTGAGCAATCTAAAAAGCACAAGTAACTAAATTAATAAGGGATGGCATAACCCATTTGGTCTATTGTCATGGTCAGGTTCGAATTATTAACATGACGGGTATTTAACATGTGGTTAATTGGGAATAATCCGCTTAAGAAACTAATGTATTTTGCATATCACATATCCTACCCTTTTACATGAGATTTTAAGCCACTTTTACACATTATAGATATATATATATATATATATTTCTTGTTTGAGTGTGCCATTAGTAACGTATTGTAGAACTTGTAACTTTTGATGCGTTGGAGACCATAGACCGAATCCGAGCACGAGAATGATTAAGGCATTAGGTAAACCTTTTCTTTTTACACCATTTATCTTATCCTTACCCAAAATCAATTCCTTAGTCACCAAATTTGAGCCTAAACCTTTCGACTGATCAACCCATTTAGCCTTTGACCGTTAAACCTTAACCGTGTGATGAAAATTCGATTTTAGGTCTAGTTTGTTTTGTATAGTTTTGTTCATATTAAAAAAATGAAAATTCAGAAAATATCATGAAAAATAGCAGAAAATTGTGGTGAAAAAGGACAAAAATATGCATTAATAGTTTGTTGAATAAAAAGCGAAAATTTTGCCTTGTAGTTTGACGCTCGTAGTTAGTTTGTGTAGTAGTCTTTGTAATAAGAATCGAATTTTCATCACCTTAGCCACTTTCAAAAATATCCTATTCCACACCTTTAACCTAGCCCCGTTACAACCCTTAAAGACCTTTTGACTTGTGCTTAGTATTCGTGTTCGGTGGTGGAGAATGATTGAGTTGCAAGCCTATGCGGGTATGTGTTCTAATCGGTTTGAGTGATTACATAAAAAGTGTTAATGCGTCACTATTAGCTAAATTTTAAACCGAGTGGAGAGCACATTGTGAGGGATATGTAGGATATGTTAGTTTCAAGGGCGAGCTAATCTTGGATAACCATTTTTATGTGATTAATCGTTTACCGCTAAATATTTCAAAAATGGTGAAAATCATGAACCAGGCATGACCTTAGACCTTAGCTTGAATTCGAAAATGGGAATTGTATCTCTTGTTTGACCTACGTGAAAGTGAAAAGCAGATTTGCTTGAGGGCAAGCAAAAGACAAGTGTGGGGATGTGATATGTGGTTGAAAACTGGTGCTTTATTTTGTTTAAGTATATGTTTTTACATAACATTTAGTTTCGAATGGACTACTTTTGATTAGAATTGTATTTTGCAGGTCTAACGGAGTTTAAGGAGCTATTTAGAAGCTTTACGGAGCATCGGGAGTGAACGTGAGTGAACGAGATCAACCGGCGACGCGAAATTAACAAAACAGGAAACGACACCCTACAAGGGGCGTCGCCGACGCCCCCAGGGCCGTCGCTGACGCACCTGCGTTGATGGAATTCACGTAGACAGCAGGTTATTGCGTCAGCATGGTAATCTTGTGAAAACCTTCCTATAGTTACAAGAAGAATGTTCAAAACAGAAAATAACACTCACTTTGGACCTCAAATGTTGTGAGGTTTCACCTTAGATTACCATGGTATTCTTGTGAAAACCTTCCTAGAGGTTATCCAAGTCATTTAGAAGAAGAAACAAGCAAGTTTGAAGAAAGAAGTGAGCTAGAACTCACTTTGAAAGACTTAGAACTTTCTGCCAAACTTTAGTGAATTTGGAGGATTTAGAGACGATTTGTGAGAGTTTAGATGGTTTGGAAAGTGAAAATGAGAGTGAGAGATGGTGTATTTATAGTGGGGATATTAGGGTTAGTGTTAAAGAGTGTAATTAAGGAGTTAGTTAGGAGAATAGTGGCCAAAAGTGACCAATGCGCGAGCTGGTATGGGACTGATGCGGATTGATACTTGCCGCGGGTCGCGAAAGAGAATCAAGACCCGTGTGCGGGTCACGGCGCACATCCACCGAGCAACCTTTCATTTTTTACAACTTTGGTCCCTTTACTTTGGTATATGGTGTGTTTTAAGTTAAATCTTGTATATTTAACATGATATCAAATAGTAAACATGTATACGAGTATGGATTAAGTATTGTGAATATGAAATAAAGTATTTGCAAGCGTAAAGCGTATAAAATTCGTATTTACAACCGTTTGTTCGTAAACAAAATATGTATCGAGCGTGTATGTGAGTTTAAATGAATAAACAAGTATGAATAAAACCACGTATAATTCTTAATAGATGATCAATTTTTATTACGATCGGAGTCTCAGATTACAATGGTTTGAAACAAAATACAACAACAAGAGAAACAAGTTTCCAAAAATAGAGATACACGGCAAACTTTCTAAGTATTTGGAAAGTTACAAAAAGCGAGGCTTTACATCCGACGCGAATTTTGTTTGTTTGATGTTTTGTAGGAGTTATATAGCCAATTTTGGGGTCTTTTGAAGGAGTTATGAGTTTTGGGAGTTTGAATCTCATCTTTGGAGCCAAGATCATCATCCGACCCATCTCCAATTCATCTCAATCAACATCAATCATCCACCATCAAAAACCTTGATCCTAAACCTAATCCGCCACCATCATCATTATCCAATCCATAATCCATCCACCTCCATAATCCACCACAAACCCTAACCCTCATCATCCTCACCCTCAAAGCTTCAAGATGTCAATGTTCGAGTTCTCATCATCCGTTGATTACGTTCCGTTCACCATGAGCAGTTAGTCTCTTCGGGTTTCACCCCGGTGTAGGTTTTTGTAAATTTCTAGGGTTAAAAATTGTTTTGAGTTTGATTTGTGACAAATTGTAATTTGATTTTGAAACCTATGATAATTGTCTTGCATTTGTATCGTATTCATGAATTGTCGAGTGAAGATTAAATTTGATTTTGCGAAATGTTTATGTGCAATTATGCCTTGTCTAGGTTAGAATTTACATGTTCTTGGTGACGAAGTGCATTGCGGTCCGTCTTCTATGACGTTGATGGCTCTTGGCACCTAAGCCACGCGACACTAAGTTCGTTACGCATTTATGCAATTAAGTTGAATCTAAAACGTGTAGAAACGCTTGGACTTCAATTACCGAACCGGGTGTGAACCTTGTTTTAATATTATTGTTTTATACCAATCAATCAAGTTTGGTGCAATCATTCCAGTTTTCATAGTTAAGTAATTAAAAACAAACTTGTTGGTTTAATCCGACATCTCTTCAAACAAAGAGTTAATTACTATTTTCTTCCCTGTGGTTTGTCAAAAATCACTATTTCAGTCCATTAGTTTAAAAATTGCGATTTCAGTCCCTGTGGTTTCATTTTCGTAACCATTTCAGTCCACCTCCGTTAACCCCATTCATTTATTCTGTTAAGTATACGTGAATTGACCATAATACCCTTATTAATAAAAAAACAAAAAGATATCTAAATGAGTTAATTACTGTTTTGGTCCCTGTGGTTTGTCAAAAATCACTATTTCAGTCCATTAGTTTAAAAATTGCGATTTCAGTCCCTGTGGTTTCACTTTCGTAACCATTTCAGTCCACCTCCGTTAACCCCATCCATTTATTCTGTTAAGTACACGTGAATTGTATTCTAGGACCCACTTGTTAAAACACAACCCTACGCTACCCCACCCCACCCCACTCCATCCCTACTCTCATCTCCTGCAAAAGTTTCTGGTCATCTTCTCCGGCATCACAACCCCACCCTCTTAATGTCCGGCGACCCATTACCCCACCCCAATTAATATCTTCCTAGCAGCATCAATTAACATAATAACTTTGAAAAATAATGCTTAACTGGACATTTTCTCATTCTAAAATCCAAAATTAAAATTTTGGAACCATATATGTAAAAATAGTACCAGACTTCTACTTCTACTGAAGCCATGGTGGGTCGAACCCTACAATCCAATTTAAGTCCATATGTCATACAACAATAAAATCATATAAATCCAATAATAAAATCATATAAGTCCATATTTAATTAACACATGGGTAATTTAGGTATTTCATTAAAAACTTAACGGTAAAATAGACGTTGTTAGGAGACTGGACTGAAATGGTTACGAAAGTGAAACCACAGGGACTGAAATCGCAATTTTTAAACTAGTGGACTTAAATAGTGATTTTTGACAAACCACATGGACGAAAACAGTAATTAACTCTCAAACAAACAAACATTCAATTTAAACCATTTGCTTTTGCATGCTTCATAAAAGTGACACCCTTTACAATTAATCACATCCGTACACAAACCACAGACTCTTCGTGGATCGACTCCGTACTACCGCTAACTCATAGTTAAGGGTAATTCGGGCTTATAAATATTATCTTTGACCGGAGCACGACACTCCGATCAATCACTCAACGTTTGAACATAAATTTAGTTTGGAAACGAGTCGGGTTGATTGTAATCTATAATTCATCACATCGCGTACAGGGCGCCAAAACACACAGTGGGTTAAAAAAAACTAGTTTTTATATGGTACAAGAAGTCGAAAGTTGGTTTCCCTACGAGTTAAAAGAGAACACTTTAAGGTGTTAATATTAATACATCCTTCCTCTACATACATAAAGAAAGCAAAGGAAAAATGTATAAATAAGATTTGAAACTGTACTTATGACCCTCTCTTTTCGAAGTTTTTTATTCATAAAGAGAGCAAAGGAAAAATATATAAATAAAATTTGAGAGTGTATTTAATGACCCTCTTTTTTGAGTTAAATGCTATTTTAGTTTCTATGGTTTGGGCTATTTTGTCAGTTTAGTTTAAAGGTTACATTTTTCACCTATGGGTCCAAAAATGTTTTATCGTTGTCATTTTAGTTCACTGTGTTAACTTCATCCATTATTTTTGTTGACGAAAAGGGCAATTTGGTCATTTTATATGTAATTCTATTAACTAGAAGAGCAATTCGGTCATTAAATAATGGATGAAGTTAACCCAGTAGACTAAAATGGTAACGGTGAAACCTTTTTAGATCACAGAAGAAAAATAAAACTTTTGGACTAAATTAACAAAATAACTTAAACCATAAGAAATAAAATCACATTTAACTCCTTTTTTTCAAAGCTTTTTTATTGAGTCTATCTAAATGACTTGCAATCTGCCCCCTCATCCATCCATTGCTTTTACCCCCACTTTAAATATTGATCAAGGAATATCCCCAAAAGTCATTTTTATAATATATAATTATCGGCCCCTCCGCGTTCTGAGGGGGCACAAAACCTTAAAAGAAGGCAGTTTTAATTTTTTTTAATTTTTTGCTAGAATTCCATTTCGGGATTGCAAAGCATATGATCTAATTGGAAGCTAGCTACTTTATTTTAGTTAACATATAACACTTGGAAGCTAGCTATTTTATTTTAGCTAACATATAACACGTCTTTTAGAATTAATTAAACGATTAGTCACTATGATATATTTATAATAGTGACTTTGATAAATATTTATTGGAAACTACATCACTTATCTTAAATTATTTAAAATTATTTAAACGAATTAGTCACTATGGTATGTTCAAGTTACTGACTTTGATACATATTTATTGGAAAGTGCGTCATTTATCTCAAATTATGCATAAAGATAACATGATTGGTCCATCTCCACATATGAGAATATTACTATATAAACATTACCACAGTTCCAACTATAATAACATATTATGTAACCAAATTCAACCCCTTAGTTTTACACGAAAAAAGGTTTAATTCAAATTTTAGGAGAGCGGGGATTTCTGCCAAGAAGGAGGCCCCTGTGAATTTCCTTACAGACCCCATGGAAGGGAGATCTACATTGAGACCAGCGGACCTGCTCGTCTTTGGCTGGGCGGGAGGGAAACATGCTTGTGTAGATCTCACAGGAGTCTCCCCCTTAGCTGGTTTAAGGGAAAACGGGTTTGTAGCAGGACAAGCGGTAAAGAAAGCAGAATCTAAAAAGGTGGATAAACACGCTAAAGCATGTGCTGATAACCAACATGCATTTGTCCCCTTCGCCTTCGACACCTTTGGATCCCTAGCTCCAGAAGCTATCCGTTTGCTGACTAGGGTCCAACATGTTGTCCACAGCAGTGGCTCATCAACAGGCGGGCAGGGGTTTGTCTTTAATAGGCTAGGGTTTGCTATCCAGAAAGGGGTAGCGGCGCAGCTTGTTGCTCGCTTACCTGCGATATTGATGTAAAGTGCAATTGCTTTTGTATGGTTAATGAATTTTAGGTTTTCTATTCACTGTCTTTTAAAATGCTAGGTTGGTTTTCTTTTAGAAACATATATAAACATTAAATAAATTTCTATTGTAGAAGTCACTTGTAATATTATTCAAAAATTATACCATAATACATAATGCTATGGTAATGTTACATACATCAACTAAATACAGCAAAATCCAAACAAATATAGAATCATAGTGAGTTAGTTTTCAAACAAATATCGATGCAATATGTTACTCCATTCTATCCTGCTCATCTATAAATAGAAAGGAATGTGTTTAGATGCAATATGTTACTCTACACTATCCTGCTCATCTATGAAAATAAGTTCGAAACCAAATTTGCATAGCGAAAAAAATAGTTTTAAATTTTGCATAAATAATTGTATTTATATACGAGCTTGTTAAAAGCTTCTGGACGAGCTAAGATGTATTAAAAAATGAAGCTAAGATTAATTTTATGTAGTAAATTTGATATTGAACTTGTAAAAAGAAACTAGCAAAATTTGTTGCACGTACATGAGATTTTATTAGGGGTGCAAAATTCGATTCGAAACACCTAAAACTTGCTTAATGGTAATCATCTTCGCAAGATAAATAAGTTTTCAATCCATTTTTTTACGTTATTAATCATTTTCGAATAAGTTTTGTAATCCATTTTTTCCCATTTATATTCATTGCTAGGGTATAAGGAATATCTTTTCGGAAGGAAAGGAATTTTGAAAGGGCGTTTCAGATATTTGCACTCACCTAATTAAAGGAGCAACGATATTTGAAGGTGGGTCTTATTAAGTAATAGGGCAGCATGAGAGAATGACCTACTATTAAAGTTAGTTTGCTCCCTAGGCGTAGGGTTGTTTAAATATTTGTTTAAACTAGTTGGTTTTTCCATCTGTACGTTACGGCGGGTATTAACATAGTGTAGAATGCGTGACGGCAATGAAAAGAATATACCGAATATCAAAATGTATTATGAACAAGAACATAGTAAAGATAATCACTGTCCCTAAGGGGATCTGGTGGTAAAGTGCTATGTTCCCCACCAAATCGTTCTGGGCTCAAAACCTGCAAATGGCAAGTTTGATGTGATTTTAGCGGTTAAAAAAAGTAAAGGTAACCACTTCGTCCGAAAAAATAAGCGATTTTAAATAAACTTTCAATTATAATAAACTAAAATTAAAAACAAAACGTTAATAGAAGCAAAGCCCAAAATTAAAGTGTTAAAAACCTAGGGTGTTTAAACAAAATATGATGGACAATTTCTATCGTCCACATAATTTAGAAGGTTTATGTGAAAATGAAAAAAAAAAATGGAAATTAAAACCTTAAAAGAAAAAGTTTAGTGACATAACTAACTAAAATAAAACGTTACCATAAGAAAAAGTTTAGTATCAAAATAAAAATAAATGAAAGTATGCTATTCCTAAAGTTGCGTTTTAAATAAGTTAGAAATTAGAAATAGAAATTAGAAATAGAGATGATGACTTTTCAAATCGTCATTTCTTAGTAAGCTCCAAATTACGAGTTTATTGTTAAAGTAAGGTTGTTAGGGCAGTTTCTAAAACTCACATCAGATCAGTAATGAACCTACTAAGCGGTGTCGTCTCTAAGATTTCAGAGTTATTGTGCGACTAGTAACCATCACTTAAAATAGAAATTTATATATACATAAAATTCATTAGTGAAACGTGTATTAATAATAAACAAGATAAAATTATCATAGCAAATTAACTTATATTATATAGTTAAATGAATCGTAAGACCCTCATGGTATCATCAGAAGAAAAGTTGTCGATCAACTTTTTCTAATTCATACTCTCTAATATATCGTTCTCAATAGCTATCATTATCAACCCATTAAAAGTTGCGATGTACACATCTGACGTAAAATCGATGATAATGATGATGGATCAGAATGTTAATTACCTTATGCCATAACGATGATTGATGGACTATGAACCTTGATTGAACTAGTTTTCTTTTTTGTTTTCAACTTTGGTTAAATATATATATTTTTTATATTTATATGTGTTACGTCCCAAGTTAAAGTCGAAACAACCACTTTTATTCTTTTAGGTGACTTTCCAGTGATGGTGATCGTTGGCAGTGTTGTGATGTTAGTGCTAGTTGGTATAGTTTTACGCCCCTGCTGCAACGCAGGAAACTTAAGACTAGTATATAATTAAATACCAACTTTATTATGCATTAGAGTTTGTACTTTGTTGATTTTTTTTTTCAATTTTTTTTACTTTTAATCACTATACTTCTTATTTTTAACAATTTTGTCACAAACTTTTTTTATTTTTATCCTCAACAATTTTCCATTTCAACTTCCGTCCTCTATACTTTTCATCTTTACAAAACTTATATTTAATGTTTCGGTCTATATTTTTGCTAGTTAACATGCTGCAACGCACGTGTGGTTTAACGTTTTTATGTTTATATTTTCGCGTTTAACATCCCCGTCACAACGCGTGAGTCCTTAGTCGAATTAATTATTCTTTTAATCTTTTCTACGTTTTACGTTTTGGTCTAGTTTTACATCTACTTTTCGTTCGGTTTAACAGTCCTTCCACAAAGCTCGGGTCCTAAATATTAATTTTGTTTAAACCACAAAGGATATAGATAGGGATGGGCCCGACGGGTATATCCGAAACTCGACACAAATAAGACGGGTATACCTGATACCCGACGAGTATTGGGTCGGGTATGGGATTAGTTTTAAAAATTTTCGCGGGTATGGGTCGGGTATGTGATTAGGTGATACCCGACCCGATTACCTGAAACCACTTACCCATTTACCTGAACTATATACCCAATCATATATCCGGATTGTTTAATTTATATGTTTATTTTCCATTAACCCTTATCTATTAGTGATTTATTTTAGTATATTCATAATGTGAAAAAAAATAAATTTTCTTTTAGTATATGGATTTGATAATTGTATTTATATTTTGTATGTTGTGAAGTATATACAAATATGTGTATAACTATTATAAAGTTATTATTAATTTATGATAAAACCTATATGTATGTAATGTATATTTTTTATAATTATTAATTTATGATAAAACCTATATGTATGTAATATATGTTTTTAATTTATAATAATTGTTGTATAAATAAAATTACAGAATAATAATAATAGTAAAAAAATGTATTTGGAAATCCTAACATATATCTTTTAACAAACTAATGGGTATACTCGATACCCGACGAGTATTGGGTTGGGTATGGGACACGATTTTACAACCGAGTATGGGTATGAGATTACCAATACCCAACCCAAACCTGACCTATTGCCATCCCTAGATATAGATATCATAAATTGGTACACAATCAACGTAAAACAAATACTAAAGAGGTTTTATAAAATAAACAGGACTAAAATAAGAAATCAAACCAAGGATCAAAACGTAAACGTAAACATTACCTTAATCTCGAGCGGAAGCAAGTGCTATGACCGAAAACCCTAAATCGGTGTACCAACAAAATTTGGAGCTCGGGTGTCCAAAAAGATGAAAGTGTTGCGACGATACAAAGAGCATAGAAAGTAAATTGAAATCAGATTCCGATGAATTTGATAGCGACGAGATCAAAGATTTGATATTTTTGTTTGGGAGTCGTCGTAATTGTCTGGGAACACCTCTGCTTCCTTTTACAAAACTTTTATGTGAACACGATCGGTTTTTCTTTATATCATTTTTTTTACTAATGTCACTTAATCCTAAACTAATCTTACTTTTTTAACGTCCAACAAAGCCTGGCCACCTAGGTACACTCATATGCAAAAGGTCACTCATGCCCGTAATCGCAGACAACAAACTTTTATTGGTTAACTTTATTTGGGCATTGGATCAGTTTATGTTATGGATTTTGGATTGGGCTTTATAAAGTGTTTCATGAAATGTTATTTTATGATCGATATGTATGAATATGATTATGGGTCTTGTGGTTTGTATTCCATATTGGGCCTGAGAAATGAGTTTAATCTCAGGTCACTTGTACTTGGGTTAATGGGGTTGAGCACCTGGTTTAAGAATTGGGTTGTAATCAGATTCTTGGGCCGAGGATACATTTGGTACCAAGGATTCTGGACTGGGCTTGTTTAAATTTTCCCTTGGGCCGATAATTGTTTGGTTATGTATGTTTTTTTAGGTTTGTCTTGGGTCGTTGATGATTATGGGCCGTGAAAATTGGTTTGTATGGTCCGGTTCTTTTGTATGGAACTTGGATTTACAGAAAAATTGGGGATGCTTGGTTTATCTACATAATCTTGATTGGCTTGGGCTTCATATGCGGGCCTTATCATATACATGGTTCAAAATGTGGATGAAGATCGGGCTCTACTGGATGTGGGCTTTACATGCTTTTTGTTGGAGTTATTATATGTTTTCTTATAGTTTGTCTTTTACTTTGTTTGGGCTATCGGCCTTTAGTATGTTTCACATTTATAGGCCTTGGGCCTCACGTTACAAATTACTTACAACCACACTGGTACTAAATTGTTTGATTATGGTTAACATTGTTTTACAATACAAAGAATGCATGAAATTGTCTTTTAGTGGAATTATGGGTTTTACGAGGGTTCGATACGAAAAGTAACTACTTCTTTATAAAGAAATAAAAATAACAATTTATGTTTAAAATAATTTGTTAGTTGTTGGAAGTATTTTTTTTTATATATGCCCAAACGCGATCCAAGTTCACAATTTTGACACGGAAATTATGAGTAAATGTTTAAGCTAAAAGATTTGGTTAATTGTTCTCATCATTTTATTACTTAAAAATAAACTATTGCTATTTATTATGAGTGTAAACAAGCCAATCTAAGGCGGGTTTGAGATTGTCTAAGCTCAAAACACAGTTAGTTTAACTTAAGAGAGTTAATACATAACTTGGCTCGTTTTGAGATCAGCTTGTAAGTGGTATTTTGAGCTCCTCTCATAACTCGGCTTGTTTATTAATTATCTATACTATATGTTAGGGGAGGATTTTCTAACAATTAGTGATCCTTATTCGTGATCCTTACTTCTGTGACAGGTGGTGATCCTCAGAAGAACTTCAAGATCAGGATCATGGATCACTTTAAGGATCCTCGTACTGACGATTGTTTACTCATGTTTTGTACTACCTCGCAGGTATAACGAGCTTGACCAGGTCTTGGCGACATTCCTGGAGAATATTCCTAAACTATTCTGCACGTGCTTGACCAAAAATAGACGTTATGGAGAACGTGGAGGCTTGGCACGAAAGTCGGATAGTTGGTTTAGGTGGTTATTTCTATTTTAAAAGGGAGTAACGAGCTAGTAGAAACACTTAGTCATTTTGTTGCAGTCACACACACTCGTACAAGCTCTCATACAAGCTCTCGTTCATACACTTAGCAATCTTATACACTTTTTACACATTTCACCGTAGTGATCCTTGTACCTAGCTCGTTACTATCCGAAGTTGTAAACATTTAACCATTTATTTTAGCTTGGTGATCGGTAGTTTCCATCACCCGGGGTTTTTTGTGCCGGAGATCAACTCTTGATCAAGGGCTTTTTCCCCGTATAAATCTTTGTGTTGTTTGTGCACTTTACATTGAAGTGATCCTCATCGCTATTACATATTTAAAGCATCATTCCCCTAAACAAAGAGTTTGGTTGCGATATCCTCATCAGATTTTCTGACCAAAACAGTTTGGCGCCCACCGTGGGGCAATTGGTGCTTCGTCCTTAAGAAAATACGCATTTCTGTGCTTAATTCGGTTCGCTACAACCAAGCAGATGGCTTCCTCATCGAAGAATGCTTCAAACTTGATGCCCTCATTCACTTCTTCACAAGGCGTTCCTCCTTTGCCTCCACCACCTTCTGGATCCCAGAAGAATACTGAGAATGCTGCGAAGAAACCGACTCCCATTTTCTCAAAACCAACTACTTCTTCTGTTTCAACTAATCCTACTACTAATGATCTCTATGCCTTGATTTTGCAGATGAGGAATCATGCACAAGAACAGGATAAGACCAACGAAAGGATCCTCCGGGAGATTGACGAAATTAAGAAACAGAAGAAAACGGCAGAGGATCGTTCCCCACTAATTCCCAGATCTTTGAATTTTGATACTCCGGTGATTACTTCTCAGCCGTCGGTGGTTCCAGACATTCAATATGTGGGTGGACCAAAAGGAGTGCACTACGGAACAACAACAATGACCCAGGCATCAGGTTCACTTTTCCAGCCAGCGGGATCCTATCCTCAGCATATGGGATCCCTCACGAGTTCAGGAGTGCAGCAGGTTCAAGGATCCTCCTTTGTTCCAGGATCATCCCAGTTTCAAGGATCTTCCTTCGCTCCAGGATCATCCCAGTTTCAAGGATCCTCCTTCGCTCCAGGATCATCCCAGGTTCAAGGATCCTCCTTCGTTCCAGGATCATCCCAGGTTCAAGGATCCTCCTTCGCTCCAGGATCATCCCAGGTTCAAGGATCCTCCTTCGTTCCAGGATCATCCCAGGTTCAAGGATCCTCCTTCGCTCCAGGATCATCCCAGGTTCAAGGATCCTCCTTCATTCCAGGATCATCCCAGGTTCAAGGATCCTTCTTTGTTCCAGGATCATCCCAGTTTCAGGGATCCTTCCAGATGCCAGGATCCTTGAGGAGCTTGCAAACAGGAAGTTCAGATGTCCATCAGGGAGATTTTATTCCAATGCAGACCAACGCTTCTACTGGTCCCTCGATCATTCCAGAGCCCCAACAATATGGATTAACATCCACTCTCCCTAACTTGAATCCAATGGGAGGTAACACTTTCAACAATTCTTATACTACTAACCAAGGTCTTATGCAGGATCCAGGTATCAATCATGCCATGGCCAGAGAATTGCAAAAACTAAAGGATATGATATCAAGTGTCCCGGGAGTAGTCAAACCTATCCCAGAGATTGCAGATGGGAGCCATAAGATATCTCGTTTTGCACCACCAATATGTGATGCTGAGATACCCAAGAGGTTCCATGTGCCTACAATGAAGCTGTATGATGGCTCAACAGATCCTGAAGAACACATAGCACAATACAGGGAGAGGATGGAGATCAATCCAATCCCAGAAAGGTTAAAGGAAGCATGCCTGTGCAAAGGATTCGGATCCACTCTTACTGGATCAGCTCTCAAATGGCTGCTAAGTCTTCCTCCCTATTCTATTACCTCATTTGCTAACCTAGTTAACTTGTTTAATAATCAGTTTTCTTGTAGTAGAAAATTTGAACGATTAACTAGTGATTTATATAGGATAACCCAGGGTCATAATGAATCATTAAGGGATTACATTACCAAATTCAGTAAAGAATCCTTAGACATTCCTAACTTAGATATAGCCACGGCTGTTGAGGCCTTCAAAATGGGATTGCTTAGGGATTCGTTATTTTATGATGATCTTGTTATGACACCATGCAGGAACCTAGATGAGGTAAGAACCCGGGCCCTTAGGTACATTCGGCTAGAGGATGACAAGAGGATCCAGGAGAGGATAACAGGATCCTCAAAGCAGGATAAGCAAGGATCCTCATTCAGGAACAACAAGTTCAGATCCTACAACAGATCTGATAACCAGAACGTGCACTCTATTGATCAAGAGGAGGATGACGAAGATTATCCTCCAATTTCTGAATATTGCTTTAGTGTTGATAACAATGAACTAATCCTTGCTATGCAGAACCTAGGTGATAAAGCTAGATGGCCGAGAAAAAATGATAGGCCGGCTGCAACTAAGGATAAATCAAAATGGTGTGCATATCATGAAGATTTTAGGCACCTCACAGAAGAATGCATTGCATTAAGAAAGGAAATTGGATATTTGTTGAGCAAAGGGCATCTAAAAGAGTTGTTGGGAAGAAAAAAGTCAAGGACTCAGGATCCTGAAAGGATCCCTGAGAAGGCTCCAGCTCCTCCAGCAGATGCACAAGTGATAAACTTTATTTCTGGAGGATCCGACATTTGTGGCACATCCTTCTCAGCAGCTAAAAGGCATGCAAAGGAAACTAAAATGGATAATGGAGAAAGACCAGTTCGAACATCAAGTGTCTCCGAAGGAAAAGTCATAACCTTCGACGAAGAGGATCGTGTTGATATCCAGGATCCTCATCACGATGGTTTAGTTATTACTCTTTTCATATCTAACCATTTTGTCCGCAGGATCCTTATAGACGGAGGAAGTTCAGTGAACATTATCCAGCTTGATGTTCTAAAGAAGATGGGTATCCCTGAATCAGAGATCATACCAAGATCCTCCGTGCTCGTGGGATTTAGTGGCGAAACTAAGAACACCCTGGGGGACATTAAACTCCCAATATATATTGAAGGCTTACACTCTTATCAAAAATTTTGTGTTATTGACTGTTTATCTTGTTGTAATGTTATCCTTGGCAGGCCCTGGATACACGATATGAAAGCAGTCCCGTCTACTTACCATCAATGTGTGAAGCTCCCTAGTCCTTGGGGAATAGTAAAGATTGATAGTGATCAGCAGGAGGCTAAGAATTGCTATACTTCATCGATGAAACCAGCCTCGAAATCAAGGGAGCAATAGCAATCAAGGTATCCTCCAAGGAATGTCTTGGAGGCCAGAGAGCAGGATGTGGTAGAAATCCTCATGGATCCCGATGATCCTGAATCCAAAATCTATATCGGATCAGGGATCCTTGGCGAAATGAAAGAAGACCTCGTATCCTTCCTCAAAAGGAGAAAGGCTACCTTTGCATGGAAACAGGAAGACATGACTGGTATATCCAAAGATGTTATCACCCATAAACTCGGCATCGACAGATCCTTCAGACCAATCCATCAAAGGAGAAGGAAGTTTGCACCGGAAAGGAACGCCATTATCCAGGAAGAGGTAGAAAAATTGCTCCGGGCAGGTATGATTAGAGAGGTCAAGTATCCAAGATGGTTGGCCAATGTGGTTGTTGTCCAAAAGAAAAACGGAAAGTGGAGGGTATGTGTCGATTTTACCGATTTAAATAAGGCATGTCCCAAGGATCCTTTCCCTTTACCCCACATTGACTCCATGGTGGATGCAACTGCGGGTCATGAACTGTTAACTTTTATGGATGCTTCATCTGGATTTCAAAAAATCCAAATGGAACCATCCGACCAAGAGGATACAGCCTTCATGACTCCAACTGGTATATATTGCTATATTGCTATGCCGTTCGGATTGAGAAATGCAGGTGCAACGTACCAAAGGCTGGTGAATATGATGTTCAAGGATCAAATCGGACAAACTATGGAGGTTTACATAGATGATATGGTGGTAAAATCCATAAGAGCTGAGGATCACCTAAGAGATTTGGAGGAAGCATTTGATATCCTTGACAAATATAATATGAAGCTTAATCCTTCAAAATGTCATTTTGGTGTTAAAGCAGGTAAATTCTTAGGATATATGGTGACAAAGAGAGGCATTGAAGCTAGCCCGGAACAGATCAAAGCAATAGTGAATATCAAATCTCCGGTTAATGCTAAGGATGTTCAAAGGCTAACAGGAAGGATAGCAGCCTTGAACAGATTTATATCCAAGTCCTCCGAGAGATGTAAAGAATTCTATGATATCCTAAGGAAGAACAAGAAATTTGAGTGGACGGAGAAGCATGAAAATGCTTTAAAAGCCCTCAAAGATTACCTATCCTCGGCCCCGGCTTTGATGAAACCAGAAAAAGGCGATGTGTTATCCTTGTATCTTGCAGTATCCTCAAAAGCAGTAAGTGCGGTCCTTGTTAAGGATCATCAAGGTACACAACATCCTGTCTATTACGTAAGTAAAAGTTTACTTGATGCCGAATCCAGGTACTCACACCTTGAAAAGCTTATTCTTGCATTAATTATGGCATCTACAAAGTTAAGACATTATTTTGAAACTCATGTTATCATTGTTAAAACTAATTTCCCAATTAAGAATGTCCTCAGGAAACCAGAGATGTCAGGAAGGATGGCTAAGTGGGCAGTGAAGCTAAGTGCATATGATATAAGATATGAGCCTAGGACAGCCATCAAATCCCAAGCATTAGCTGACTTTGTGGCTGATTTCAGTAGTGATTTACAAGAAGAAGCTGAGCTAGAAGTCCAGCAGCTAGAAGAAACCAAGGATCCTTGGATACTTCATACTGATGGATCCTCAAATGTCAAAGGCACAGGGCTTGGAATACTACTAAAATCGCCACAGGGGGACATAATACCCCATTCTATAGCTTGTGAGTTCCAAACCACTAACAATGAGGCTGAATATGAAGCCTTAATTGCTGGTTTGCAAATCGCTAAGCATATGGGAATCAGGTATCTTGAGGTACATGTAGATTCTTTGTTAATTACAAACCACTTTAATGGATCCTATGCTGTTAAAGGTGAAAAGCTAACCAAATATTTGGAGATAGTCAAAAGTTTGGCACTCTCTTTTGTTTCTTTTAGTTTGTCACAGGTACCAAGGGAAGAAAATACAGAAGCTGATGCATTGGCTAACTTAGGATCATCTTTGAAGATCCCAGAGGATATCAAGATTCCTATTATCCATATCCTGACCCCGGCTATCAAGGATCACCAGACTATGGAGATAGGAAATGATTCTGCAGTTATCCCTAGTGAGGATACTCAATCCTATTCAGGATCAGGATCATGGATCTCACCAATTATGAGATACTTACAACATGGAGAGATTCCTACAGGAGAAAACCCTAGGGCTTTCAAATCTAAGGTATCTCAATTCACAATTATAAGTAATATGTTGTATAGACGATCTCTTGCAGGACCATACTTGAGATGCATTGAGGATCCTGAAGTTCAAGAAGTTTTAAAAGACTTCCATGAAGGAGATTGTGGAAACCACACTGGGGGCAGGGCTTTATTCTCAAGGATCCTGAGGACAGGATACTACTGGCCAACCATGAAGAAAGATGCTGTGGAGTATGCCAGAAGATGTGATCCTTGCCAAAGACACAGCAATATCCTTCATCAACCAGCTGAATTATTGCATCCTATACCCTCCTCTTGGCCATTTATGAGATGGGGTATGGATATAGTTGGAAAGCTCCCTAAGGCACCTGGTGGGAAAGTATTCATGTTAGCTATGACTGATTACTTCTCCAAGTGGATAGAGGCTGAAGCTTTTGCCCAAGTCAGAGAAAAGGAAGTTATATCCTTCATTAAAAGAAATATTATAACTAGATTTGGAATTCCTTCCGAGATTATATGTGACAATGGTTCCCAATTTATTGGGGGCAGAACCACTAACTTTTGTGACAGCTGGGGGATTAAGATGATAACTTCAACACCAGTCCACCCACAAGCTAATGGCCAGGCAGAATCATCCAACAAGATTATCATCAACAATTTGAAGAAGAAGCTTGGATCCAAGAAAGGGAAATGGGCAGAAGAGCTACCTTATGTGCTCTGGGCTGACAGGACAACCCCTAAGAATGCTACTGGTCAAACACCATTCTCTTTGGTGTTTGGGGCAGAATCGGTGATCCCAACAGAAATGGTGGTTCCTACTGCTAGAACAAGTACCCGTGATCCTGAGGAAAATGATAAAAACTTGGCTCAAGATCTGGATACTATTGAAGAAATCAGGGATATGGCTAGGATAAGGATGGCCAGTTATCAACAAAGAATGGCTGGTGCTTACAACAAAAATGTCAGGATCAGGAGGTTTCAAGTTGGAGATATGGTGTTAAGGAAAGCATTTCAGAATACCACCAATCCTGCTGATGGAAAATTGGCTCCAAAATGGGAAGGCCCTTATTTGATTGAAGCTGAAGCAGGAAAGGGGGCATATAGATTGCTAACCATGGATGGTGATTTGCTACCAAGAGCTTGGAATGCTGTCCACTTGAAGAAATATTTCATGTAAGCAGGATCCTTGTGGCATAGGTGATCCTCACGATAGGGATATCCTTAAAGGATCCTCAAAGTATCGGTGATCCTTACTCAGGTATCTTTAGCACAACGTTGGTTATCCACAGAAGCAATCCGTCTTTTGGGTTTAACCCCAGTTATTTGGGCTTGTCCCCAGATTCCGCCTGTAGCGCACGATGATCCTGGTATAGTTCAAGGCTTTGGGACCAGTACTCGTTCTAGGGGCTGATAATTCCATTGTTCTGGCTATGCTTAGGATCCTACGTATAATGGTAGACGTACCATACATCCGTTCATAAGGTTTCTAACGTTTTCACGTTAGCTAAGGTTTCTAACGTTTTCACGTTAGCTAAGGTTTTGGCATCTTCATGTCACTAAGTTTGGATAGTCGCCAGTTAGGGCCATACTCCAGTTTACATACAATCCTTGGGCTTGTCCCCAGTTATCCTTGGGCTTGTCCCCAGTTATCATTGGGCTTGTCCCCAGTTATCCTTGGGCTTGTCCCCAGTTATCCTTGGGCTTGTCCCCAGTTGCTAACTCTTTTCTTATATTGGCTTAGTCCCAAGTTATGCTCTATTTCAGGTCCTTGAAGATAGGCAGCTAGGGATCCTTGATCCTTATTTCACTCTAAGGTTTATCTTATAGTTATCCTTATTATGGTTAAGATTCTAACTTGGATCCTCAGGTATGATCCTTAACTCTTTTGATTTCACTATTCTTTTAAATAACCCTTATACTTGACAACTGAACTTGTGTTTCTTAAACTATATCACTTTTTAGAACTTATCGGTTATGGGATATGTGATCCTTGATCATATCCTAAACTTTATGGATATCTTTTCTAATTTTTCAAGGCTTGATAAATATAAACAGAATGAACATTACAACAGTTGGAGAGTAACATACTAAAAAGGATAACAACACAAGATAAGCGACAAAAGGTTAAGTTTTTATTTATTAACATAAGGCTAACCCTTTAAAGGTTGTCAAAATTACCTACCCGAGCATCTACCAGCAAAACGTGGCCCGTCCGCTGGGGTAGGTAAAGGGTGTCCATGATAATGAGTTCAAAAGTAGTGCAGGAATATAAAGGCGGCAGGATCACAATGGCTTCATCCCCCAAACAGAGGATCCCTCCACCAATTGCAATCCTGCCTATTATCCAAAGGATCATACATGATCCTTAAACCTAAGAACTATTGTTTAGAGTTATTACAAACCCATCATTGTTTTAAAACATCACAACCACAAAAAAAGAAAGCTACTACCAAACTTAAAAATTGGGCTCCGGCCTTGGCACGTATATCCATCATCGCCCAATCATGCATCCTAAACCTTCGCTGCATCATCATCACCACCAGCCGCTGCATCCTCAGCTTTATCCTTCAACCCGCTGCCACTAGCCTCAATTGCCAGAATCTCCTCAGCCTCATCTTCATCACCCAATTCAGCCAGCCTTGCCTTCCATTCTTCAATCTCCCAGTTGCTTTTGTCGAAGGCAGGATCCTGAGCTTCCAAGGCCATTTGAAGCTTGGTTTTGTACATTGCTATGGCGGCATAAACTTTAGCATCATCCGTGATCTCCTGCCTTTCATAATCAAAGTTAACCAGCACCTTGGCCATCTTCTGTTTGGTATCCTTGAGTTCCTTCTGAAGATCAGCAATTGCAAGATCCTTGAGCACAGCAACCTGCTGGAGGTCGGCAATCTTCTTATCTTGATCCTCAACATGGCCGACGTAATCCTCGATTTCAGCAAATTTCTGCAAAAGAAAAGGATAAAGCGGTTCAAGAGCAAGTGATCCTTAGATCAGCAGGATATACAAGCCGAGACAGTGATCCTTACATCATTGAAGTACTCGAGGAACTGGTGGCGAATTAAGGGCAGGCCCTGCAAATCCTCAGCCTCGGAAGTCTTTCTCTTTTTGATTCCCTTCCCTTTGAGGGGTGCCTTGGGGATTGAGGCTGTCGGGCTAGTAGGGACCTTTCTCTTGGAGGATTTAACAGTGGTGAGATCGGTGACACTGAACCTTGAAGCAGCTTTGGCAGATTTTCCAGCACCTACATAACCAAAACAAGATAAGTATCTCCATTATATTTATGTTTCACTATTTATATAAATTTTCAAACAAAGATACTTACTTGACATTGTGACAGAGCCTGAGGATACCTCCTGTGAGTCTTGGGTTATTGTCTTAAAAGTTCTAGTTTCAGGATCGAGTCCCCAGAAAGCAGCAAGCCTTTCCCTGGTTGCGGGTGTTGTGATGAGATGTGAAACAGAGATGGCTGCATGACATAAGACAAAGAAAGGGTTAGTGATCATATTACAAAAACATGATCATCTGGTGATCCTTCCCAGGATCCTCCGGCCTACCATGGGTGGACCATGTTCTTGGTAAGTGTTCTCCATCTGAAATGGTATCCCTTCTTACAAAGAAGAAGCGACGCTTCCAATCTTTGTCCTTCTTGGTGACTTTGAGAAGAGGATGATCTGCATTGGGTTTTCGTTTGAACAAGTAACGGTGGGAACCGAAGGTAGTAAGATCATACAACTCCGCCAGTTCTGACATTCCTAAATCAAGACCCTCCTGCTTAATGATCCTCTCTAGGGTGTATAAAACCCTCCAAATCATCGGCATGGCTTGAATATAAGATATGCCGGTAAGGGAAAAGAAGGATTTTGTGAACTCCGGGAAAGGATAGGTGTACCCTATAGCAAATGGAGTGGCTGGGAAGGCAACCCATGTATCAGAAACATAATCACTAAGAACAGTGGGATCGAAGGGTTTGAAGAAGGCATTCGCCGGAAAACAGTGACGGATTTTATCTACTTGTGCGTCATTAAAGCAGCACCTCTCATTCGCTGAGTCTTTGATGATCTTTTGACTCTTCAAAGGGCTATCCTTTTTGTGATCCTTCGCCGGAGAACTTCGGAGCAACATTTTCAGAGTGACGGAGATAAAGATGAAAAACAGAGTAAGAGAGGAAGAAAGGGGAGAAAGAAATACCTGATTGATCTTCAACTGAGATTATAAAGGGAGTTTCTTTCGAATTTAAATGCATAATGATCCTATCTATATCTCTATTTATAATTATGATTTTGCAGGATTGTCACTTCCGTGACATCATCATCGCAACGGCTAGTTCTATTTTAACGGCTATATATCCGTTAGTTTGTTACGGATAAGATCAAGAAAACATAACTCGCTAATTTTACAATTTCACTCCTTATATTTTGGGGGCAATTGTTAGGGGAGGATTTTCTAACAATTAGTGATCCTTATTCGTGATCCTTACTTCTGTGACAGGTGGTGATCCTCAGAAGAACTTCAGGATCAGGATCATGGATCACTTTAAGGATCCTCGTACTGACGATTGTTTACTCATGTTTTGTACTACCTCGCAGGTATAACGAGCTTGACCAGGTCTTGGCGACATTCCTGGAGAATATTCCTAAACTATTCTGCACGTGCTTGACCAAAAATAGACGTTATGGAGAACGTGGAGGCTTGGCACGAAAGTCAGATAGTTGGT
The DNA here is from genome assembly GCA_030545235.1 of Helianthus tuberosus. Lineage (NCBI taxonomy): Eukaryota > Viridiplantae > Streptophyta > Magnoliopsida > Asterales > Asteraceae > Helianthus > Helianthus tuberosus. The sequence goes on along the minus strand of CM060426.1, from coordinate 124,335,203 downwards.
TTAGGTGGTTATTTCTATTTTAAAAGGGAGTAACGAGCTAGTAGAAACACTTAGTCATTTTTTGCAGTCACACACACTCGTACAAGCTCTCATACAAGCTCTCGTTCATACACTTAGCAATCTTATACACTTTTTACACATTTCACCGTAGTGATCCTTGTACCTAGCTCGTTACTATCCGAAGTTGTAAACATTTAACCATTTATTTTAGCTTGGTGATCGGTAGTTTCCATCACCCGGGGTTTTTTGTGCCGGAGATCAACTCTTGATCAAGGGCTTTTTCCCCGTATAAATCTTTGTGTTGTTTGTGCACTTTACATTGAAGTGATCCTCATCGCTATTACATATTTAAAGCATCATTCCCCTAAACAAAGAGTTTGGTTGCGATATCCTCATCAGATTTTCTGACCAAAACACTATATACAATTATAACTATGCGTGTGTGTATATATATATATATATACACACATAACTATAATTCTATATATAAAAAATATATTATAAGTTTATAACCAATTATTTTTAACAAATCAAGTAGTTCATTCATTGACGAATTATTCACTAATTTGTCGTTTAGACTCATGCCATCTATGACTCTAGTAAATGTTGACAAATGCTAAATTTGGAATTAAAGTTTGGTAATGGTTTATTTATGAAGCTTTACAGGAGATTCTGGCCAAGTGAATTATGACTTTTAACTTATAAGCAAGTAAATTCAGGCCAAGTGAGTTATAACTTTTAACTTATAAGCAAACAACAAAAAGAAGAAAAGAGCTTGCATAAAATCACAAAATAGCCTCCAATTTACCATGAAGTTATCAAAATATTTCCACTCCATGAAATTAACAAGTGGCTAGTGAAAACTTTTTTTTATGAATAATTTGTTAGCTGTCATTTTCCTGCTAGTATTCTTTTTACATATCCTTGTATACCCATACGCAATCCATGTTGCCAATTTTGACACGGAAATTATGAGTAATTGTTTATTTTCATTCACTAGTTTGTTTGGTTATTCAATTGTGCATTTTCAGTTATAACTTTTTGTTAAACAAAACATTGTACTGAAACTAAATTTGAAATCATAACTAGTTTTCAAATACACAATCTTGTATCTTTCATAGAGTGATCAAGAGTCCCTTAGCAGCGGACTTTACCTGCAAGCATGAAACCCTTGTACACGACGCGCCTAACCAACTTGGATCCGCCCCACACATGTTCAAGTTCTGTGACCACATTTTCAGCCAACAACTCAACTCCTATTTCCCTAGCGGTGACAACCGCAGACCAAGACTTGAGCATGCCTAAAATCCCCTCGAATGATAACTCTTTGGGTATGTCTAGCGTCAGTGGGCTTCCTTCAGACCCTACCCCGACACTGTCAAAGGGGAAAGGCAAGGTTCGATAACCATCAAACACGTAGCTTATGTTTTTGTTCCAGTAAGGAATAGTAGTGTCATGAAAACGCTTAAACGCCGCATCAATTTCGGGGGTTATGGCAAAGTCATTGTACCCCCAAACGGCTAATACACCGTCTGGTTTTCTTAGTACGCGGTTGACCACTGAGTAGAATCGCGGGAGGTCAAACCAGTGTACCGCTTGAGCAACAGTCACCAGATCCACACAGTTTTCACCGCCGATCAACTTAACTAACTCATCGTCTGGCAATGACAGTGGCGTGTGAAGGTATCGAACTCGTGGATGAGGCTTTGCGAGCTTCAGTTGAGCTTCGCTCACGTCAGTCCCGATCACTTGCTCGTAATGCTCCGCTACCTGGATCATTTTTACAAAACCAACAAAGGGGTTATGATTTAACATACGGACTTGTAGACAAGTATTTAACATGGGTGCTACTTTCTACACCCCCTATTTACTTTTTTCACCCCCTCTTCTCACATACTTACAGGTGGGGCTGCGTGAGACCGACAGTTTTCCTCTCACAAGGGGGTATAATCAGGACGGGGGATGCGTATAGAATGAGCCTTTAACATATATGCAAACGGCAGTTTGAAATTTAGGGGCTATGATTTGACATAAAAGTCAAACAAACGGCCGTTTGATTTAACGTCAAAGGTTGTATAAGCAAACAACCGTTTGAAATTCAGGGAACTATGATTTAACATATGATTTGACATATGGATATCCAAACTACGGGTTTGAATTCAGGGGATATTATTTGACATAAAAGTCAAGCAAACTGCCGTTTGAAATTAAGGGGACTATGATTTAACGTATGATTTGACATATGGATATCCAAACTGCCGTTTGAATTCAAGGTCTATGATTTGACATAAAAGACGCCGTTTAATTAAACCTCAAACGGCCGTTTGAGGAGGACATGCAATCGGATCATGTTTATTGGATCGGATCTAGTCACAGGAAAATTAGTAAAAAGGATTGAATTGATTCAGATGAGAGGCAGGGTGAAGAATGAGAGACTAACACCGATAGCGGCTTGACCGTTGCCGGTTCCGACATCCCACGCAAGGGAGTGAGAGGAAGTCCGATCAGCTAACATAGAATACCAGTCGCCAGGATAAGTTGGTCGAGCATCCAAATATGTCTCTGCTTGCTTGTCGAATAATCCTGCCATAATTTTCTCCGCCGATTCAATCTACAAACATGCCAAAAGACATGGATCAACCAAGAAACTCTTTATTATTTATTACAAAGAAAATCAACTCTTACACAGAATCAATCAAACAGAATATAAACTCTCACATAATCTCACATGCAGACTATTAACACGATGATCTGCCACTTACTACGATAGATCTGACAAACGTAAACAAGATCTCAACAAGAAATCTAACAGACCTAACAATAAAGTGTAAACCCTAAGTGAGAGAATGACATGAAGACCCTGAGTATTCTGGAGTTAGAGAGAGAAAGTATGATTCTTGAAGTCTTGGTAAGAGCCACTGATGTTGATTATGATCTCTATGTATTATATCAAAGACCTGAGACGAGAAGCCTTTTTAATATTGCCCAATTGAGATACATCCGGGTTGTTATAACAGAATCAACTTCAGCCCAGCTTCAGCCCTTCAACTCTCCTCAGCCCAATAACCAGCCACAAGCAGTCCAATAAGCCCAGTTAACATGTGACAAACAAACATATTAAAAACGTAATTAGAACTGTTATTATAATAGTGGTATTAGAAATAATACATAAGTGTAAGGTATTAAATTGTTAATGTTAAATCCTTTTAACATTTTAACAAAACACAACCAAAATAATCATAACTAGTGTATATATAGAGACAGAGAGAGAGAGAGAGAGAATACGGTTAAAACATAGGAACCACATATGATAAATTAATGGCCTAAATATAAGTAAATAAAAGTAACTAAAAACATGTGTAGTGGTACATATGAATAAAGCCTCTACCTATGAACATTTTACGACATATGTCATCCCAGTCAGCAAAGGGGCATTATGGGCGTTTTTCACAAATGGGCGTAGTGGGATAATGCCCAATAATGCCCCATCAATGATTACCTAATTAATATTTTCTTGTTTTTTTTAATTTAAATATAAAGGTATTTGCGTTGGAATTACATGATTGGCCAAGTAAGGTGAAGAAAGGCGTGGTTTGAAACACGCCTGTAAGCTTTTTTTTGAAAGAAAACGCCCAAAAACGCCCCGGGGGTGGGGCTACGGCGTGATGGGGCGTGATTGGGGGAGAAAAACGCCAGAATCATGCCCACTAGGGATGGTCTAATATTTTTTGTTTGAACGGTAAATTTCTTTTAGGGTGTTGCTAAATGCACTCCCATTTTTTTTACTGTTTGCACTCCGCCCCTAAAGTTTGTAAATAAATACAATCAATCCTTGTATTTTTTATTTTTTGAAAATTTGTATTAGGAAATATCCCTATTTTTTCTAGAAGTTTATCTACTTAACATAATTTGAATATTTAGATATACCTGTGAATACATAAGGATTCTATTGAAGAATAAAAACCTGCAATGATTGAAAAGAGATTAAGAGAGAGCTTGAAAAAACAAATTTTTTCAACTTTGATTTTCATCATAGTTCTAATTGGATGAATGTTCTTATTATATATTCTTTTGATTTGAAAAATGTCTCTTATCTGCAAAATTCCTCTAGCAAATTCATCAAAAGTTTTCATCATCTTTTTCAAAAATTCCTTTGCCGTTGTTAATAATTAAAAATAAAGCTTGAGCATTTTTGTTGAATAGCGAGTGGATAGGAAGTAGGGCTGTCCAACCTGCTCGACGATCGCTCGAAAAATGCTCGTTCGATTCCCGCTCAGTTTGTAAATGAGCCGCTCGGATCGGTTCGATTCAAATTCAATCCAAGCATGAGCAAAGGTCCGCTCGCTCGTCGATCGCTCGGTTTCGCTAGAATTATTTTTATTAATAATTAATATATATATTAGATTTTAAAGATTAAAAGCTCAAAAAATAAACTAGCCCAAAAAAATTAAAAGCCCAAAATATATACTAGCCCAACATAATAGTTAATATCAAAATCTAACCAACAACAACAACAACCATACCCAGTATAATCCCACCAATAGCGAAGCTATTGATAGGGTCTGGGGAGGGTAGGATGTAGGCAAGCCTTACCTTTATCCCAGGGATAGAGAGGCTGCTTCTAGTGAGACCCCCGGCTCTAAAAACCATAACCAAGACATAAGCTTCTGGGACATTATATAAGCACACAACTACTAAAAAGGGGGGAATAAAAATAAACACATAAATGAATAAGTACGTGTTAGTAAAACTACGACACCGGGACTAGGTGAGAACTTATAAAAGCTATATCACACCTCATACAAATTGAAAAATTAAACTCATAAGACGTGAACCTAAACCAAAAACCAGGCCATACTCCTAAAAGTCCTTAACCTTAATCCTACGTCTCCACGAAGTTCTGTGGTCGACCATGTCCTCAAAGAGGTGCAAATCTAGCAAATCTTGCCTAATCCGCTCATCCCAAGTCATTTTCGGCCTGCCTCTACTCCTCCTTCCATCTACATTGAGTGTTTCAACTATTCTACTCGGGTCTGTCGTCTGCCTCCTCCTGAAATACTAGCGACTCCTTATATCAAAATCTAACCCTAAATCCCTAATTCCTAAAACAATACTCATAAACTGATTGTTCGAACTTCGAAGATCTGCATATCGCCGCTGCCAGTTGCCTTGCCACACACCAAAATCTAACCCTAAATTCGAAGATCAAGCCCTCGTCGCTTGTGTAGTTTATGCATTAACATTTGTATTTTGTTTGTGGAAGTGATTGGTTAAAGGCCAACTCAAAAACAACCTTAAAAACATTGAAAGTAAGCTTTTATTACATTTATAATCTACTTATACTTTTGTAGTTTATGCATTATTTTGTTTTTTTAAAGTGTAGCAAGCTGCAAGAGATGAAGAAAAATTGGAAATTGATGTGTTGACTTCAGACGGGTCTGATAATAAATGAAATGTATTTTTATAATTAACAAACCATAAAAGTTGTTATGTAATTTGTAGAACTTAATGGTTTGTTTCATGCTTGTGTTTATAGGTTATATGTTGATTTGAAGTTGAATTTTGTGGATGGAGATGATCAAGCTTAAAGAAGAAGTTTATGCCTTTTGAACTAAATGACAATTTGTATTTCGCACTTTATTTTGTGCTTCTTGATATTGTTAAGAACATTTTTAGAATCATGATTTTAGTTATGTATTGTTTTTGTTAGTAAAGTGTTGGATATGTTTTAATTAAGTTATGATTTGTTTTTGTTGAACGCAGCCTTATAATTCAATTGAGCGAAACCGAGCGAAAATGATCCGCTCGATTTTAGTTAGGATTTGATAAAAACCGAGCGAAACCGAGCAAAAATGATCTGATCGATTCAAATTCAATCCGAGCATGAGCATCACTTTTGTGCTCGGTTTTGGAAATTCGATCCGATGGGATCGAATCGGTTGTAATTCAATCCGAGCATGAGCAGACCCTCGATCGGATCGGATCGGCTCATGAACACCCCTAATAGGAAGCAATTCGTATTGTGCCCCTTCACATGATTAATAGCAGCAGGAGTCTTTTCTTTTGCTTGTGTGTGTGACAGAAGGTTAATAGTAATCCAAAAGAACTTTTAGTCTGACAGTAACCCTTGGCTTGACCAATGAACAAACACACGGAACATACAAAAAAAGTTATATACAGTACACTTAAAAAGTATTAAATTGTTAAGAAGTATTAAAATTATATGTGTGAAAAAAAACTTAAACAAAACAGTTAACAAATAATACAAAACAAAATCATCCAGATGAAAAGAGAAAGAAACTTAAACAGAACAATCATGAATTGATAAAAAAAAAAAACAAACAGGGAATGAAAAAAAAAACCGTAAACAATTGAACAAAACAATAATATATAAAAGGTAAATGGTGGAATTTAAAAAAAATCATAAAAATGATATTTTTGGAAAGAGAGGTATAAATAGTAAAAATGGTGGTGCATTTGATCAGAGAGTAAAAAAAGCGTAAGGTTCAAAATGGTGTAAAACTAAAACGGAGTATACCGGGCTAGGATTCGAGTTATAAGAACAAGTGCCAAACCACCCACCCAAAAATGGAATCGTCGAGCGAAAACACGTGACAACCTCTTGGAAGCAGCTTTTCTTGCCACCAGACCTTTCTGCATCAATTAGAAATCTGATTCTTTCACTAAACACATACCTTAAATTGTAGCTATTTTTTGAGTGTTTATTTTTTGGTGTCTAATTCGCATATATATCACCATTGCTCTTGATTTTCTTGACCGTATATCTCTTAAATGTCAACATATATACGTGTGATTTAGTTTACGAAGATTTTTCAACTTCGAGAATCTCGACCAGAGAGTAAAAAAGGCGTAAGGTTCAAAATAGTGTAAAACAAAAACGGGATATACCAAGCTAGGATTCGAGTTACAGGAACAAGGGCCAAACCACCCACCCAAGAATGGAATCGTTGAGCGAAAACACGTGACAACCTCCTAAGAGCAGCTTTTCTTGCCATCAGACCTTTCTCCATCAATTAGGAATCTGATTCCGTCACTAAACATATTCCTTAAATTGTAGCCATTTTTTGAGTATTTAGTTTTTGGTGTCTAATCCGCATATATATCACCATTGCTCTTGATTTTCTTGACTGCATACCTCTTAAATGTCAACGTATACACGTGTGATTTAGTTTACGGAAATTTTTCAATGCCGAGAACCTCGATCAGAGAGTAAAACAGAAGTAAGTTTCAAAATGGGGTAAAACTAAAACGAGATATACCGAGCTAGGATTCGAGTTACAGGAACAAGGATTAAACCACCCACCCAAGAATGGAATCATTGTGCGAAAACACGTGACAACCTCCTGGAAGCAGCTATTCTTGCCACCAGACCTTTCTCCATCACTTAGGAATCTGATACCGTCATTAACACATTCCTTAAATTGAATCCATTTTTTGAGTGTTTATTTTTTGGTGTATAATCCGCATATATATATCAACATTGCTATTGATTTTCTTGACTATATATCTCTTAACTGTCAACATATACACGTGTGATTTAGTTTACTAAGATTTTTCAATGCAGAGAACCTCGATCAGAGAGTAAAACAGCCGTAAGGTTCAAAATGGTGTAAAACTAAAATGGGATATAACGAGCTAGGATTCGAGTTACAGGAAAAAGGGCCAAACCACCCACCCGAGAATGGAATCGTTGAGCGAAAACTCGTGACAACCTCTTGGAAGCAGCTTTTCTTGCATTCTCCATCAATTAGGAATCCGATTCCTTCCCTAAACACATACCTTAAATTGTAGCTATTTTTGAGTGTTTAATTTTTTGGTGTCTAATCTACATATATATCACCATTCCTCTTGATTTTCTTGACTGTATATCTCTTAAATGTTAAGATATACACGTGTGATTTAGTTTATGAAGATTTTTCAATGCCGAGAACCTCGATCAGAGAGTAAAACAGTCATACGCTTCAAAATGGTGTAAAACTAAAACGGGATATACCGGGCTAGGATTTGAGTTACAGGAACAAGGGCTAAACCACCCACCCAAGAATGGAATCGTCGAGCGAAAACACGTGACAACCTCTTGGAAGCAGCTTTTCTTGCCACCAGACCTTTCTCCATCCTTTAGGAATCTGATACCGTCACTAAAAACATTCCTTAAATTGTAGCCATTTTTTGAGTGTTTATTTTTTGGTATCTAATCCGCATATATATCACCATTGCTCTTGATTTTCTTGACTGTATATCTCTTAAATGTCAACATATAAACGTGTGATTTAGTTTACGAAGATTTTTCAATGCCGAGAACCTCGATCAGAGAGTAAACAAGGCTAAAGGTTCAAAATAGTGTAAAACTAAAAGGGACATACCGAGCAAGGATTCAAGTTACAGGAACAAGGTCCAAACCACCCACCCAAGAATTGAATCGTCGAGCGAAAACACTTGACAACCTCCTGGAAGCAGCTTTTCTTGCCACCAGACCTTTCTCCATCAATTAGTAATCTGATGCTGTCACTAAACACATTCCTTAAATTGTAGCTATTTTTTGTGTGTTCATTTTTTTGTGTCTAATCCGCATATATATCACCATTGCTCTTAATTTTCTTCACTGTATAACTCTTAAATGTCAACATATACACATGTGATTTACTTTACGAAGATTTCTCAATGCCTAGAACCTCGATCAGAGAGTAAAAAAAGCGTATGGTTTAAAATGGTGTAAAACTAAAACGGGATATACCGGGATAGGATTCGAGTTACAGGAACAAGGGCCAAACCATCCACCCAAGAATGGAATCGTTGAGTGAAAACATGTGACAACCTTTTGGAAGCAGCTTTTCTTGCCACCAGACCTTTCTCCATCAATTAGGAATCTGATTCCTTCACTAAACACATACATTAAATTGTAGCTATTTTTTGAGTGTTTATTTTTTGGTGTCTAATCAGCATATATATCACCATTGCTCTTGATTTTCTTGACCGTATATTTCTTAAATGTCAACATATATACGTGTGATTTAGTTTACGAAGATTCTTCAACTCCGAGAATCTCGACCAAAGAGTAAAAAAGGCGTAAGGTTCAAAATGGTGTAAAACTAGAACGGGATATACCGGGCTCGGATTCGAGTAACAGGAACAAGGGCCAAATCACCCACCCAAGAACGGAATCGTCGAGCGAAAACACGTGACAACCTCCTGGAAGCAGCTTTTCTTGCCACCAGACCTTTCTCCATCAATTAGGAATCTGATTCCTTCACTAAACACGTACCTTAAATTGTAGCTAATTTTTGAGTGTTTATTTTTTGGTGTCTAATCCGCATATATATCACCATTGCTCTTGATTTTCTTGACTGTATATCTCTTAAATATCAACATATATACGTGTGATTTAGCTTACGAAGATTTTTTTATGCTGAGATCCTCGATCAGAGAGTAAAAAAGGTGTAACGTTCAAAATGGTGTAAAACTAAAACGGGATATACCGAGCTAGGATTCGAGTTATAGGAACAATGGCCAAACCACCCACCCAAGAATGGAATCGTCGAGCGAAAACACGTGACAACCTTCTGGAAGCAGCTTTTCTTATCACCAGACCTTTCTTCATCACTTAGGAATCTGATTCCGTCACTAAACACATTCCTTAAATTGTAGCCATTTTTTGTGTGTTTATTTTTTGGTGTCGAATCCGCATATATATCACAATTGCTCTTGATTTTCTTGACTGTATATCTCTTAAATGTCAACATATACACGTTGATGTGTGAAAATGTAACTATTAAATTCGAACAAGTTTTAAAAAGGAATTGCTACTAAACCACACACAATCGGCAAGTGCACCGGTCGCGGTGTAGTGTAGTTGGCAAGACCGGATATCAATCCGTGGACACTATGGGCGAAATTTCACTAATTGACCTTTATCGAAAACCTAGCTAATTTTGATTTGGGGATTTTTTATATTTTTATATAATAAATGAAAACTTAAAATATAAGATTTTAAATAGTAAATGGAATGATACAAACAGAACTGGAGACTGTGTTTTAAGATAAATATGATGGAAAAATGCTACTTAGGTTTTGAATCCCTAGACTTGTGTGATGTTATTCTTCCTTCGGTTTATGACTAAATACTTTATTTACCCGATAAACCTCCAGTTAAAGATGATGAATCAAGTAAATTAAGCTAAATGTGAAGTGCTAAAATGAATCGGCTCGACCTATCGACACCAAATCCCATGAGAATAAAACCTTTTTGACCTCAGAGACAATAATGTTGTGAGAAGATTTTAAAAACATGAAGCAGATGATTTATTGAAACTTGAAATCCTAGGAAACCTTAGACGCGAAGAAATAAACGGATCCGAGTTATCGGCTACCCAATTTACCCAACAACGGCTAGCTAATAACCTAGCAAACCTAGATCTTATTTCTAATCACTAGATAAGGTTGCAACTTTAATTGGTTTGGTTTTAATACTTGATTAACTTGTTAATCGAACGTTAATGTTTTTATCGAAAAGACAAGGCCCGAACTGATAATCATAAGATTAACAATTTAGATTGAAATAGTAATATGGTTTTAGGGTAGATTTCTCTATGCCTAAGTTACTAATTTCAATAACCAAGTTATAAACAATTTAAAGTACAATATCAAAGTCAAGTTCAATAAGACATCATGTAAATCACACCAAATAGTCATTAACCGGATTCAAATAACATCACATTGTCTAGTTCATTATTACCTAAGTAGCTTATAAGTTTAGCCACTCATATTATTAAAATACAAAGTACAATTATATCTAAAAACACAAGGTAACATAGTAAAAGGCGAATAGATACGAAAAATTAAGTGTGATACCGAACCCACAATGCTCGAACCACGAACCGAATTCTTTTTCTCTTGCGCCAAGAACAAGCAGCCTGCTTTCTTTTTCTTTTTCTTCATGCGTCCCCTGCCTGCTCTTGTTTCTTTCCAAGTCCCCCTTTCTCAATTCTTCTGTCGTCAATATATATAGGGAATATGATGGGTTATATATCTTCCATTATAATTGCATTCACATTCCATCTCTCTTTTATTGCTAAACTTCATTTATTTCCTCATGGGCTGCTGTTAATTGCTGTTAGTTTCCCCATTGCTCTTGTGCTTTAATTACCTCTTGTGAAAACAATTATAAGATGCCCCACAATTGCCTTCAATGTTTTCTTTCTCCCTGTTTCGAAAATAATAATATATAGTGGCCTCCAACTTTGTTGTTTTCGGAAATAATAGCCAAAAGGGATCCCTTTTTCCTTGTCCTTTTCTCACAAAAATAATAGGAGATGCCCCACTTGATGATGCTTTCACATTCCCAATTCTAATTTGAGATCACACTCCCAATTCTAGTTTCTTGTGGGTTGTTGATTGGCTATCTTGATTGACATGTCTGTTGCAAGATCTTTAAATATGAACTAATATTAATTTAGAACAAATTGCAAATGATATTAATTCAATAATTCCAATTCACAATTATTGCAACTTCAATAATACGTTCACTTTTTTTCTTTCTTTTTTTTCTTTACTTAACTACCTCATGCATTTAATGCAAATACTCCAAATTAACTTTTTTTATTTCAAATTTATAAACTTTACACATGAGCTAGAAACGAGTAGATTTTTATAAAAACAATCCTAAAGTAAGTAAAAGTGTAGGAATAATTATATAAAAATATGTATATTTTAGAGCACATCACACGTGTGATTTAGTTTACGAAGATTTTTCAATTCCGAGAACCACGACCGGAGAGTAAAAAAGGCGTAAGGTTCAAAATAGTGTAAAACTAATCAGGATATACCATGCAACGATTCGTAGTTACAGGAACAAGGGCCGAACAACCCACCCAAGAATGGAATCGTCGAGCGAAAACATGTGACAACCTCCTAGAAGTAGCTTTTCTTGCCACCAGACCTTTCTCCATCAATTAGGAATCTGATTCCGTCACTAAATACATTCCTTAAATTATAGCCATTGTTGGAGCGTTTATTTTTTGGTGTCTAATCCGCATATATATCAGCATTGCACTTGATTTTCTTCACTGTATATCTCTTAAATGTCAACATATACACGTGTGATTTAGTTTACGAAGAGTTTTCAATGCCGAGAACCTCGATCAGAGAGTAAAAAAGGCGTAAGGTTCAAAATGGTGTAAAACTAAAACGGTATATACCGAGCTAGGATTCGAGTTACAGGAACAAGGGCCAAACCATCCACCTAAGAATGAAATCGTCGAGCGGAAACATGTGACAATCTCTTAGAAACAGCTTTTCTTGCCACCAGACATTTCTCCATCACATAGGAATCTGATACCGTCACTAAACACATTCCTTAAATTATAGCCATTTTTTGAGTGTTTATTTTTTGGTGTCTAATCCACATATATATCACCATTACTCATGATTTTCTCGACTGTATATCTCTTAAATGTCAGCATATACACATGTGTTTTAATTTACGAATATTTTGCAATGCCGAGAACCTCGATCAGAGAGTAAAAAAGGCGTAAGGTTCAAAATGATGTAAAACTAAAACGGGGTATACTGGGCTAGGATTCGAGTTACAGGAACAAGGGCCAAACCACCCACCCAAGAATGGAATCGTCGAGCGGAGACACGTGACAGTCTCTTGGAAGCAGCTTTTCTTGTCACCAGACCTTTCTCCATCAATTAGGAATCTGATTCCGTCACTAAACACATTCCTTAAATTGTAGCTATTTTTTGAGTGTTTATTTTTTGGTGTCTAATGCGCATATATATCACCATTGCTCTTGATTTTCTTGATTGTATATCTCTTAAATATTAACATATATACGTGTGATTTAGTTTACGAAGATTTTTTTATGCTGAGATCCTCGATCAGAGAGTAAAAAAGGTGTAACGTTCAAAATGGTGTAAAACTAAAACGGGATATACCGAGCTAGGATTCGAGTTATAGTAACAATGGCCAAACCACCCACCCAAGAATGGAATCGTCGAGCGAAAACACGGGACAACCTTCTAGAAGCAGCTTTTCTTATCACCAGACCTTTCTCCATCACTTAGGAATCTGATTCCGTCACTAAACACATTCCTTAAATTGTAGCCATTTTTTGTGTGTTTATTTTTTGGTGTCGAATCCGCATATATATCACCATTGCTCTTGATTTTCTTAACTGTATATCTCTTAAATGTCAACATATACACGTGTGATTTAGTTTACGAAGATTTTTCAATTCCGAGAACCTCGACCGGAGAGTAAAAAAGGCGTAAGGTTCAAAATAGTGTAAAACTAATCAGGATATACCATGCAACGATTCGTAGTTACAGGAACAAGGGCCGAACAACCCACCCAAGAATGGAATCGTCGAGCGAAAACATGTGACAACCTCCTAGAAGTAGCTTTTCTTGCCACCAGACCTTTCTCCATCAATTAGGAATCTGATTCCGTCACTAAATACGTTCCTTAAATTATAGCCATTGTTGGAGCGTTTATTTTTTGGTGTCTAATCCGCATATATATCAGCATTGCACTTGATTTTCTTCACTGTATATCTCTTAAATGTCAACATATACACGTGTGATTTAGTTTACGAAGATTTTTCAATGCCGAGAACCTCGATCAGAGAGTAAAAAAGGCGTAAGGTTCAAAATGGTGTAAAACTAAAACGGTATATACCGAGCTAGGATTCGAGTTACAGGAACAAGGGCCAAACCATCCACCTAAGAATGGAATCGTCGAGCGGAAATATGTGACAATCTCTTAGAAACAGCTTTTCTTGCCACGAGACATTTCTCCATCACATAGGAATCTGATACCGTCACTAAACACATTCCTTAAATTATAGCCATTTTTTGAGTGTTTATTTTTTGGTGTCTAATCCGCATATATATCACCATTGCTCATGATTTTATCGACTGTATATCTCTTAAATGTCAACATATACACGTGTGTTTTAATTTACGAATATTTTTCAATGCCGAGAACCTCGATCAGAGAGTAAAAAAGGCGTAAGGTTCAAAATGATGTAAAACTAAAACGGGATATACTGGGCTAGGATTCGAGTTACAGGAACAAGGGCCAAACCACCCACCCAAGAATGGAATCGTCGAGCGGAGACACGTGACAGTTTCTTGGAAGCAGCTTTTCTTGTAACCAGACCTTTCTCCATTAATTAGGAATCTGATTCCGTCACTAAACACATTCCTTAAATTGTAGCTATTTTTTGAGTGTTTATTTTTTGGTGTCTAATGCGCATATATATCACCATTGCTCTTGATTTTCTTGACTGTATATCTCTTAAATATCAACATATATACGTGTGATTCAGTTTACGAAGATTTTTTTATGCTGAGATCCTCGATCAGAGAGTAAAAAAGGTGTAACGTTTAAAATGGTGTAAACTAAAACGGGATATACCGAGCTAGGATTCGAGTTATAGGAACAATGGCCAAACCACCCACCCAAGAATGGAATCGTCGAACGAAAACACGTGACAACCTTCTGGAAGCAGCTTTTCTTATCACCAGACCTTTCTCCATCACTTAGGAATCTGATTCCGTCACTAAACACATTCCTTAAATTGTAGCCATTTTTTGTGTGTTTATTTTTTGGTGTCGAATCCACATATATATCACAATTGCTCTTGATTTTCTTGACTGTATATCTCTTAAATGTCAACATATACACGTGTGATTTAGTTTACGAAGATTTTTCAATTGCGAGAACCTCAACCGGAGAGTAAAAGAGGCGTAAGGTTCAAAATAGTGTAAAACTAATCAGGATATACCATGCAACGATTCGTAGTTACAGGAACAAGGGCAGAACAACCCACCCAAGAATGGAATCGTCGAGCGAAAACATGTGACAATCTCCTGGAAGCAGCTTTTCTTGCCACCAGACCTTTCTCCATCAATTAGGAATCTGATTCCTTCACTAAACACATACCTTAAATTGTAGCTAATTTTTGAGTGTTTATTTTTTGGTGTCTAATCCGCATATATATCACCATTGCTCTTGATTTTCTTGACTGTATATCTCTTAAATATCAACATATATACGTGTAATTTAGCTTACGAAGATTTTTTTATGCTGAGATCCTCGATCAGAGAGTAAAAAAGGTGTAACGTTCAAAATGGTGTAAAACTAAAACGGGATATACCGAGCTAGGATTCGAGTTATAGGAACAATGGCCAAACCACCCACCCAAGAATGGAATCGTCGAGCGAAAACACGTGACAACCTTTTGGAAGCAGCTTTTCTTATCACCAGACCTTTCTCCATCACTTAGGAATCTGATTCCGTCACTAAACACATTCCTTAAATTGTAGCCATTTTTTGTGTGTTTATTTTTTGGTGTCGAATCCGCATATATATCACCATTGCTCTTGATTTTCTTGACTGTATATCTCTTAAATGTCAACATATACACGTGTGATTTAGTTTACGAAGATTTTTCAATTCCGAGAACGTCGACCGGAGAGTAAAAAAGATGTAAGGTTCAAAATAGTGTAAAACTAATTAGGATATACCATGCAACGATTCGTAGTTACAGGAACAAGGGCAGAACAACCCACCCAAGAATGGAATCGTCGAGCGAAAACATGTGACAACCTCCTAGAAGTAGCTTTTCTTGCCACCAGACCTTTCTCCATCAATTAGGAATCTGATTCCGTCACTAAATACATTCCTTAAATTATAGCCATTGTTGGAGCGTTTATTTTTTGGTGTCTAATCCGCATATATATCAGCATTGCTCTTGATTTTCCTCACTGTATATCTTTTAGATGTCAACATATACACGTGTGATTTAGTTTATGAAGATTTTTCAATGCCGAGAACCTCGATCAGAGAGTAAAAAAGGCGTAAGGTTCAAAATGGTGTAAAACTAAAACGGTATATACCGAGCTAGGATTTGAGTTACAGGAACAAGGGCCAAACCATCAACCTAAGAATGGAATCGTCGAGCGGAAACATGTGACAACCTCTTAGAAACAGCTTTTCTTGCCACCAGACATTTCTCCATCACATAGGAATCTGATACCGTCACTAAACACATTCCTTAAATTATAGCCATTTTTTGAATGTTTATTTTTTGGTGTCTAATCCGCATATATATCACCATTGCTCATGATTTTCTCGACTGTATATCTCTTAAATGTCAACATATACACGTGTGTTTTAATTTATGAATATTTTTCAATGCCGAGAACCTCGATCAGAGAGTAAAAAAGGCGTAAGGTTCAAAATGATGTAAAACTAAAACGGGATATACTGGTCTAGGATTCGAGTTACAGGAACAAGGGCCAAACCACCCACCCAAGAAGGAATCGTCGAGCGGAGACACGTGACTGTCTCTTGGAAGCAGCTTTTCTTGTCACCAGACCTTTCTCCATCAATTAGGAATCTGATTCCGCCAAAAACACATTCCTTAAATTGTAGCTATTTTTTGAGTGTTTATTTTTTGGTGTCTAATGCGCATACATATCACCATTGTTCTTGATTTTCTTGACTGTATATCTCTTAAATGTCAACATATACACGTGTGATTTAGTTCATGAAGATTTTTCAATGCCGAGAACCTCGATAAGAGAGTAAAAAAGGCGTAAGGTTTAAATGGTGTAAAACTAAAACGGGATATACCAGGCTACGATTCGAGTTACAGGAACAAGGGCAAAACCACCCACCCAAGAATGGAATCGTCGAGCGGAAACACGTGACACCCTTCTAGAAGCCTCTTTTCTTGTCACCAGACATTTCTCCATCAATTAGGAATCAGATTCCGTCACTAAACACATTCTTTAAATTGTAGCTATTTTTTGAGTTTTTATTTTTTGGTGTCTAATCCGCATATATATCACCATTTCTCTGGATTTTCTTGACTGTATATCTCTTAAATGTCAACATATACACGTGTGATTTAGTTTACAAAGATTTTTCTATGCCGAGAACCTCGATCAGAGAGTAAAAAAGGCGTAAGGTTCAAAATAGTGTAAAACTAAACGGGATATACCGAGCTAGGATTCGAGTTATAGGAACAAGGGCCAAACCAACCACCCAAGAATGGAGTTGTCGAGTGAAAACACTTGACAACCTCCTGGAAGCAGCTTTTCTTACCACCAGACCTTTCTCCATCAATTAGGAATCTGATTCCGTCACTAAACACATTCCATAAATTGTAGCTATTTTTGAGTGTTTATTTTTTGGTGTTTAATCCGCATATATATATATCACCATTGCTCTTGATTTTCTTGACTGTATATCTCTTAAATGTTAAGATATACACCTGTGATTTAGTTTACGAAGATTTTTCAATGCCGAGAACCTCGATCAGAGAATAAAAAAAGCGTAAGGTTCAAAATGGTGTAAAACTAAAAGGGATATACCGGGCTAGGATTCCTGTTACAGGAACAAGGGCTAAACCACCCACCCACGAATGGAGTCGTCGAGCGAAAACACTTGACAACCTCTTGGAAGCAGCTTTTCTTGCCACCAGACCTTTCACCATCAATTAGGAATCTGATTCTGTCACTAAACACATTCCTTAAATTGTAGCTATTTTTTGAGTGTTTATTTTTTGGTGTCTAATCCGCATATATATCACCATTGCTCTTGATTTTCTTGACTGTATATCTCTTAAATGTCAAGATATACACGTGTGATTTAGTTTACGAAGATTTTTCAATGCCGAGAACCTCGATCAGAGAGTAAAAAAAGCGTAAGGTTCAAAATGGTGTAAAACTAAAAGGGATATACCGGGGCTAGGATTTGAGTTACAGTAACAAGGGCCAAACCAACCACCCAACAATGGAGTCGTCGAGCGAAAATACTTGACAACCTCCTGGAAACAGGTATTCTTGCTACCAGACCTTTCTGCATCAATTAGGAATCTGATTCCATCACTAAACACATTCCTTAAATTGTAGCAATTTTTTGAGTGTTTATTTTTTGGTGCCTAATCCGCATATATATCACAATTGCTCTTGATTTTCTTGTCTGTATATCTCTTAAATGTCAACATATATACACGTGTGATTTAGTTTACGAAGATTTTTCAATGCCGAGTACCTCGATCAGAGAGTAAAAAAAGCGTAAGGTTCAAAATGGTGTTAAACTAAAACGGGATATACCGGGCTAGGATTCGAGTTACAGGAACAAGGGCAAAACGACCCACCCAAGAATGGAATCGTCGAGTGGAAACACGTGATAACCTCCTAGAAGCAGCTTTTCTTGTCAACAGACCATTCTCCATCAATTAGGAATTTGATTCCATCACTAAACACATTCCTTAAATTGTAGCCATTTTTGAATGTTTATTTTTTGGTGTCTAATCCGCATATATATCACCATTGCTCTTGATTATCTTGAATGTATATCTCTTAAATGTCAACATATACACCTGTGATTTAGTTTACGAAGATTTTTCAATGCCGAGGACCTCGATCAGAGAGTAAAAAAAGCGTAAGGTTCAAAATGGTGTAAAACTAAAACGGGATATACCGGGCTAGGTTTTGAGTTACAGGAACAAGGGCCAAATCACCCACACAAGATAGGAGTCGTCGAGCGAAAACATTTGACAACCTACTAGAAGCAGCTTTTCTTGCAACCAGTCCTTTCTCCATCAATTAGGAATTTGATTCCGTCAATAAACACATTTATTAAATTGTAGCTATTTTTTGAGTGTTTATTTTTTGGTGTCTAATTCGCATATATATATCACCATTGCTCTTCATTTTCTTGACTGTATATCTCTTAAATGTCAACATATACACGTGTGATTTACTTTACGAAGATTTTTCTATGCCGAGAACCTCGATCATAGAGTAAAAATGCGTAAGGTTCAAAATAGTGTAAAAATAAACGGGATATACCGAGCTAGGATTTGAGTTACAGGATCAAGGGCGAAACCACCCACCCAAGAATGGAATCGTTGAGCGAAAACACTTGACAACCACCTAGAAGCAGCTTTTCTTGCCACCAGAGCTTTCTCCATTAATTAGGAATCTGATTCCATTAAAAAACACATTCCTTAAATTGTAGCTATTTTTTGAGTGTTTATTTTTTGGTGTCTAATCCGCATATATATCACCATTGCTCTTGATTATCTTGAATGTATATCTCTTAAATGTCAACATATACACGTGTGATTTAGTTTACGAAGATTTTTCAATGCCGAGGACCTCGATCAGAGAGTAAAAAAAGCGTAAGGTTCAAAATGGTGTAAAACTAAAACGGAATATATCGGGCTAGGTTTTGAGTTACAGGAAAAAGGGCCAAACCACCCACCCAAGAATGGAGTCGTCGAGCGAAAACACTTGACTATCTCCTGGAAGCAGCTTTTCTTGCCACCAGACCCTTCTCCATCAATTAGGAATCCGATCCCATCACTAAACCCATTCCTTAAATTGTATCTATTTTTTGAGTGTTTATTTTTTGGTGCCTAATCCGCATATATATCACCATTGATCTTGATTTTCTCGACTGTATACCTCTTAAATGTCAACATATATACGTATGATTTAGTTTATGAAGATTTTTCAATGTTGAGTACCTCGATCAGAGAGTAAAAAAAGCGTAAGGTTAAAAATTGTGTAAAACTAAAACGAGATATACCGGGCTAGGATTCGAGTTACAGGAACAAGTGCAAAACCACACACCCAAGAATTAAATCGTCAAGTGGAAACACGTGATAACCTCCTGGAAGCAGCTTTTCTCGTCACCAGACGTTTCTCCATCAATTAGGAATATGATTCCAACACTAAACATATTCCTTAAATTGTAGCCATTTTTTGAGTGTTTATTTTTTGGTGTCTAATCCGCATATATATAACCATTGCTCTTGATTTTCTTAACTGTATATCTCTTAAATGTTAAGATATACATGTGTGATTTTGTTTACAAAGATTTTTCAATGACGAGAAACTCGATCAGAGAGTAAAACAGGCGTAAGTTTCAAAATGGAGTAAAACTAAAACGAGATATACCGTGCTAGGATTCGAATTACAGGAACAAGGGCCAAACCACCCAGCCAAGAATGGAATCATCTAGCGGAAACACGTGATAACCTCCTAGAAGCAGTTTTTTCTTATCACCAGACCTTTCTCCATCAATTAGGAATCTGATTCCGTCATTAAACACATTCCTTAAATGAAGCCATTTTTTGAGTGTTTATTTTTTGGTGTCTAATCCGCATATATATCCCCATTGCTCTTGATTTTCTTGACTGTATATCTCTTAAATGTTAAGATATACTCGTGTGATTTAGTTTACGAAGATTTTTCAATGCCGAGAACCTCGATCAGAGAGTAAAAAAAGCGTAAGGTTGAAAATGGTGTAAAACTAAAAGGGATATACCGGGCTAGGATTCCTATTACAGGAACAAGGGCTAAACCACCCACCCAAGAATGGAGTCGTCGAGCGAACACACATGACAACCTCCTGGAAGCAGCTTTTCTTGCCACCAGACCTTTCCCCATCAATTAGGAATCTGATTCCGTCACTAAACACATTCCTTAAATTGTAGCTATTTTTGAGTGTTTATTTTTTGGTGTCTAATCCGCATATATATCACCATTGCTCTTGATTTTCTTGACTGTATATCTCTTAAATGTCAACATATACACGTGATATTTAGTTTACGAAGATTTTTCAATGCCAAGAACCTCGATCAGAGAGTAAAAAAAGCGTAAGGTTCAAAATGGTGTAAAACTAAAAGGGATATACTGGGCTAGGATTTGAGTTACAGGAACAAGGGCCAAACCAACCACCCAACAATGGAGTCGTCGAGCGAAAACACTTGACAACCTCCTGGAAACAGGTATTCTTGCTACCAGACCTTTCTGCATCAATTAGCAATCTGATTCTATCACTAAACACATTCCCTAAATTGTAGCTATTTTTTGAGGGTTTATTTTTTGGTGCCTAGTCCGCATATATATCACAATTGCTCTTGATTTTCTTGACTGTATATCTCTTAAATGTCAACATATACACGTGTGATTTAGTTTACGAAGATTTTTCAATGCCGAGTACCATGATCAGAGAGTAAAAAAAGCGTAAGGATCAAAATGGTGTTAAACTAAAACGGGATATACCGTGCTAGGATTCGAGTTACAGGAACAAGGGCAAAACGACCCACCCAAGAATGGAATCGTCGAGCGGAAACACGTGACAACCTGCTGGAAGCAGCTTTTCTTGTCACCAGACGTTTCTCCATCTATTAGGAATCAGATTCCATCACTAAACACATTCCTTAAATTGTATCCATTTTTATTTTTTGGTGTCTAATCCGCATATATATCACCATTGCTCTTGATTATCTTGAATGTATATCTCTTAAATGTCAACATATACACGTGTGATTTAGTTTACGAAGATTTTTCAATGCCGAGAACCTCGATCAGAGAGTAAAAAAAGCGTAAGGTTCAAAATGGTGTAAAACTAAAACGGGATATACTGGGATAGGTTTTGAGTTACAGGAAAAAGGGCCAAACCACCCACCCAAGAATGGAGTCGTCGAGCGAAAACGCTTCACAATCTCCTGGAAGCAGCTTTTCTTGCCACCAGACCCTTCTCCATCAATTAGGAATCCGATTCCATCACTAAACCCATTCCTTAAATTGTAGCTATTTTTTGAGTGTTTATTTTTTAGTGCCTAATCCGCATATATATCACCATTGATCTTGATTTTCTTGACTGTATATCTCTTAAATGCTAACATATATACGTATGATTTAGTTTACGTAGAATTTTCAATGTCGAGTACCTCGATCAGAGAGTAAAAAAAGCGTAAGGTTCAAAATTATGTAAAACTAAAACGAGATATACCGGGCTAGGATTCGAGTTACAGGAACAAGGGCAAAACCACACACCCAAGAATTGAATCGTCGAGTGGAAACACGTGATAACCTCCTGGAAGCAGCTTTTCTCGTCACCAGACCTTTCTCCATCAATTAGGAATCTGATTCCATCACTAAACACATTCCTTAAATTGTAGCCATTTTTTGAGTGTTTATTTTTTGGTGTCTAATCCGCATATATATAACCATTGCTCTTGATTTTCTTAACTGTATATCTCTTAAATGTTAAGATATACATATGTGATTTTTGTTTACAAAGATTTTTCAATGACGAGAAACTCGATCAGAGAGTAAAACAGGCATAAGTTTCAAAATGGAGTAAAACTAAAACGAGATATACCGAGCTAGGATTCGAATTACAGGAACAAGGGCCAAACCACCCACCCAAGAATGGAATCATCAAGCGAAAACACGTGATAACCTCCAAGAAGCAGCGTTTTCTTGTCACCAGACCTTTCTCCATCAATTAGGAATCTGATTCCGTCATTAAACACATTCCTAAAATTGTAGCCATTTTTGAGTGTTTATTTTTTGGTGTCTAATCCGCATATATATCACCATTGCTCTTGATTTTCTTGACTGTATATCTCTTAAATGTTAAGATATACACCTGTGATTTAGTTTACGAAGATTTTTCAATGCCGAGAACCTCGATCAGAGAATAAAAAAAGCGTAAGGTTCAAAATGGTGTAAAACTAAAAGGGATATACCAGGCTAGGATTCTTGTTACAGGAACAAGGGCTAAACCACCCACCCAAGAATGGAGTCGTCGAGCGAAAACACTTGACAACCTCCTGGAAGCAGCTTTTCTTGCCACCAGACCTTTCTCCATCAATTAGGAATCTGATTCCGTCACTAAACACATTCCTTAAATTGTAGCAATTTTTTGAGTGTTTATTTTTTGGTGTCTAATCCGCATATATATCACCATTGCTCTTGATTTTATTGACTGTATATCTCTTAAATGTCTACATATACACGTGTGATTTAGTTTACGAAGATTTTTCAATGCCGAGAACCTCGATCAGAGAGTAAAAAAAGCGTAAGGTTCAAAATGGTGTAAAACTAAAAGGGATATACAGGGCTAGGATTTGAGTTACAGGAACAAGTGCTAAACCAACCACCCAACAATGGAGTCGTCGAGCGAAAACACTTTACAACCTCCTGGAAACAGGTATTCTTGCTACCAGACCTTTCTGTATCAATTAGTAATCTGATTCCATCGCTAAACACATTCCTTAAATTGTAGCTATTTTGAGTGTTTACTTTGGTGCCTAATCCGCATATATATCACAATTGCTCTTGATTTTCTTGACTGTATATATCTTAAATGTCAACATATACACGTGTGATTTAGTTTACGAAGATTTTTCAATGCCGAGTACCTCGATCAGAGAGTAAAAAAAGCGTAAGGTTCAAAATGGTGTTAAACTAAAACGGGATATACCGGGCTAGGATTTGAGTTACAGGAACAAGGGCAAATCGACCCACCCAAGAATGGAATCGTCGAGTGGAAACACGTGATTACCTCCTGGAAGCAGCTTTTCTTGTCAACAGACCATTCTCCATCAATTAGGAATTTGATTCCATAACTAAACACATTCCTTAAATTGTAGCCATTTTTTGAGTGTTTATTTTTTGGGGTTTAATCCGCATATATATCAACATTTCTCTTGATTTTCTTGACTGTATATCTCTTAAATGTTAAGATACACACGTGTGATTTAGTTTACGAAGATTTTTCAATGCTGAGAAACTCGATCAGAGAGTAAAACAGGCGTAAGTTTCAAAATGGTGTAAAACTAAAAACGGGATATACCGAGCTAGGATTCTAGTTACAGGATCAAGTGGTAAACCACCCACCCAAGAATGGAATCATCGAGCGAAAACACGTGATAACCTGTTGGAAGCAGCTTTTCTTGTCACCAGACGTTTCTCCATAAATTAGGAATCAGATTCCGTCACTAAAGACATTCCTTAATTTGTAGCCATTTTTTGACTGTTTATTTTTTGGTGTCTAATCCGCATATATATATATCACCATTGTTTTTAATTTTGTTGACTGTAAATCTCTTAAATGTCAACATATACACGTGTGATTTAGTTTACGAATATTTTTCAAAGTCAAGAACCTCGATCAGCGAGTAAAAAAAGCGTAAGGTTCAAAATGTGTAAAACTAAAACGAGATATACCGGGCTTGGATTTGAGTTAAAGGAACAAGGGCCAAACCACCCACCCAAGATAGGAGTCGTCGAGCGAAAACATTTGACAACCTCCTGGAAGCAGCTTTTCTTGCAACCAGTCCTTTCTCTATCAATTAGGAATCTGATTCCGTCACTAAACACATTCCTTAAATTGTAGCTATTTTTTGAGTGTTTATTTTTTGGTGTCTAATCCGCATATATATCACCATTGCTCTTGATTTTCTTGACTGTATATCTCTTAAATGTCAACATATACACGTGTGATTTACTTTTCGATGATTTTTCAATGCCGAGAATCTCGATCATAGAGTAAAAATGCGTAAGGATCAAAATAGTGTAAAACTAAACGGGATATACCGAGCTAGGATTTGAGTTACAGGAACAAGGGCGAAACCACCCACCCAAGAATGGAATCGTCGAGCAAAAAAACTTGATAACCTCCTGGAAGCAGCTTTTCTTGCTACCAGAGCTTTCTCCATCAATTAGGAATCTGATTCCATTACAAAACACATTCCTTAAATTGTAGCTATTGTTTGAGTGTTTATTTTTTGGTGTCTAATCCGCATATATATCACCATTGCTCTTGATTATTTTGACTGTATATCTCTTAAATGCCAACATATACACGTGTGATTTAGTTTACGAAGATTTTTTAATGCCGAGAACCTCGATCAGTGAGTAAAAAAAGCGTAAGGTTCAAAATGGTGTAAAACTAAAACGGGATATACCGCGCTAGGTTTTGAGTTACAGGAACAAGGGCAAAACCACCCACCCAAGAATGGAGTCGTCGAGCGAAAACACTTGACAATCTCCCGGAAGCAGCTTTTCTTGCCACCAGACCCTTCTCCATCAATTAGGAATCCGATTCCATCACTAAACCCATTCCTTAAATTTTAGCTATTTTTTGAGTGTTTATTTTTTGGTGCCTAATCCGCATATATATCACCATTGATCTTGATTTTCTTGACTGTATATCTCTTAAATGTCAACATATATACGTATGATTTAGTTTACAAAGATTTTTCAATGTCGAGTTCCTCGATCAGAGAGTAAAAAAAGCGTAAGGTTCAAAATTGTGTAAAACTAAAACAATATATACCGGGCTAGGATTCGAGTTACAGGAACAAGGGCAAAACCACACACCCAAGAACTGAAGCGTCGAGTGTAAACACGTGATAACCTCCTGGAAGCAGCTTTTCTCGTCACCAGACCGTTCTCCATCAATTAAGAATCTGATTCCATCATTAAACACATTCCTTAAATTGTAGCCATTTTTTGAGTGTTTATTTTTTGGTGTCTAATCCGCATATATATAACCATTGCTCTTGATTTTCTTGACTGTATATCTCTTAAATGTTAAGATATACATGTGTGATTTTGTTTGCAAAGATTTTTCAATGCCGAGAAACTCGATCAGAGAGTAAAACATGCGTAAGTTTCAAAATGGTGTAAAACTAAAACGAGATATACCGAGCTAGGATTCGAATTACAGGAACAAGGGCCAAACCACCCACCCAAGAATGGAATCATCGAGCGGAAACACGTGATAACCTCCTAGAAGCAGCTTTTTCTTGTCACCAGACCTTTCTCCATCAATTAGGAATCTGATTCCGTCATTAAACACATTACTTAAATTGTAGCCATTTTTTGAGTGTTTATTTTTTGGTGTCTAATCCGTATATATATCACCATTGCTCTTGATTTTCTTGACTGTGTATCTCTTAAATGTCAAGATATACACGTGTGATTTAGTTTACGAAGAATTTTCAATGCCGAGAACCTCGATCAGAGAGTAAAACAGGCGTAAGATTCAAAATGGTGTAAAACTAAAATGGGATATACCGAGATAGGATTCCTAGTTACAGGAACTAGGGCCAAACCACCCACCCAAGAATGAAATCGTTGAGCAAAAACACGTGACAACCTCCTGGAAGCAGCTTTTCTTGTCAACAGACCTTTCTCCATCAATTAGGAATCTGATTCCCTCACTAAACACATTCCTTAAATGGTAGCCATTTTTTGAGTGATTATTATTTGGTGTCAAATCCACATATATATCACCATTGCTCTTGATTTCTTGACTGTATATCTCTTAAATGTCAACATATACACGTGTGATTTAGTTTACGAAGATTTTTCAATGCCGAGAACCTCGATCAGAGAGTAAAAAAGGCATAAGGTTCACAATGGTGTAAAATTAAAATGGGATATACCGGGCTAGGATTCGAGTTACAGGAACAAGGGCAAAACCACCCACCCAAGAATGGAATCGTCGAGTGGAAACACGTGATAACCTTCTGGAAGCAGCTTTTCTCGTCACCAGACCTTTCTCCATCAATTAGGAATCTGATTCCATCAGTAAACACATTCCTTAAATTGTAGCCATTTTTTGAGTGTTTATTTTTTGGTGTCTAATCCGCATATATATATCACCAGTGCTCTTGATTTTCTATACTATATATCTCTTAAATGTTAAGATATACATGTGTGATTTAGTTTACGAAAATTTTTCAATGCCGAGAAACTCGATCAGAGAGTAAAACAGGCGTAAGTTTCAAAATTGTGTAAAATTAAAACGGGATATACCGAGCTATGATACGAATTACAGGAACAAGGGCCAAACCACCCACCCAAGAATGGAGTCGTCGAGCGGAAACAAGTGATAACCTCCTGGAAGTAGCTTTTTCTTGTCACCAGACCTTTCTCAATTAATTAGGAATCTGATTCCGTCATTAAACACATTCCTTAAATTGTAGCCATTTTTTGAGTGTTTATTTTTTGGTGTCTAATCCGCATATATATCACCATTGCTCTTGATTTTCTTGACTGTATATCTCTTAAATGTCAATATATAAACGTGTGATTTAGTTTACGAAGATTTTTCAATGCCGAGAACGTCGATCAGAGAGTAAAACAGGCGTAAGTTTCAAAATGGTGTAAAACTAAAATGGGATATACCGAGCTAGGATTCGAGGTACAGGAACAAGGGCCAAACAACCCATCCAAGAATGGAATCGTTGAGCGAAAACACGTGACAACCTCCTGGAAGCAGCTTTTGTCACACCCCCAAATTCCACAAGCGGAGTTTCACCGCAGGAGGCATGACTGACCAGGATCCAGCCACCATTCATATTCAACAATATAGATCAAGTAAATAAAAGTCCAAACCAAACAATATAATTGGTGTCAAAACGATTCAACCAAGTTTAAGTTATCAGCGGAAGGATAAAAATCAAAACCCAAAACACAAGTTAAAAGTTCATAAGTTTAACTTGGAAATCAACACTCCATGTCCCAGAACGACCTTGTCCTCCTGTGCAAGCTCCATCTAAGCACCTAACGACCTGGTAACGAATCAACAACAAAGTTGAGCGAGTTCACAGTTGGGTGTTCGTTTTACGTTATTTCGAAAACATTGGTTTCTTTTAGCTGGCTTACTTACCGTGGGGGTTACCCCATAGTTTAAAAACATAGTTATTCCTTTCCTTTTACTCTGGCTCCCAGCCGTGGGGGCTACCCCATGAATATCCCACTAGACCCGTTACCATATCGACTACTGACTGAAGTTACGTTGAGTGCCCTGCGTCAATGTCTATCATCATTGACGTGCCTAGATCCATTAGTCCACGCCCATCCTCTGCGACACAGTGTGAGGCTTGTCAAACCTAATAGCGCTATTTAACTAATGACCCGTTCGCCATTGGCCCGACGACTAAGTCGATATAAAAATGAGGGACTTAATGATAGAGTTTTTGTCTAGTGTCAATATTGTCACCCTTCAGTTAAGAGGGTGGAGGTACGTGCCCATACAAGGAGATCACGCATGTTCCAATGTTGTCACCCTTCAATTAAGAGGGTGGAGGTACGTATTCTACCTAAGAAGAATACGCAGGTTTCCTTTCAATCAATTACCCATTCCCAACCACCGGGAATCCCATGCCTTGTAGAAAGTGTGAACTCACCTTAGATTAGCTCGGCAGATAAATAGAAGGTCACTTGAGTTAATTGGGGTCAACCACGTCCTAACATGGTTACCATACAAGTCAGGTCTAGGTTCAAATAACACACATACGTTTCACACCTAACCAACAGTTCACATACATAGAATATTCATGGCAGACACGTAGCGTCATGACAACTGATTAAGCAACTCTTAGTATGTTAAACAGTAACACTCAAGTTCCCATGTAAGGCCCAAATTGTGTGATTCAAGCGATTGGGCTGGTAAGATTGTGCGAGCCCAATTATTATGTGCGAGTGAAGCCCAATATTGACCGGCCCAACCTGTTGTGCGATCGGCACAGCCTTGTGCGATCCGCAACAGGTTGTGCGATCCAAGACAAATCCGACCCACAAACATGTAAACCAATGACAAACATTTGAATTAGGTGAGGCCCAACATATCCAACCCAATAAACATGTGGCCCAAAGACATGTGCGACCCATAAACATAAACAAATAAACTTCTCTTGTGCGGCCCAATATATTGTGCGATCTGCACAGTCTTGTGCGATCCACAATATATTGTGCGGTCATGCGTATCTAGGTTGTACCATGTGTTATAACAGTTGTACTATGTGCAACCCTATCTTGTGCGAATGACTTGTGCGACCATTCCTTGTGCGATTTAGGTCTTGTGCGATGGAAGGGACTTGTGCGATCAGTTCATTATCCCGAGAGTCATGCAATCAGTTACGCAGTTTCCATTTATTTTGCAACTAATTCTAACAGTTTCTATCTTTTACATTAGTCGATCAAATCATGGTTTTATCATTTAATTCATATGAACCCTAAAATCATTTATTCATAACCACTCATCATCATCATCATCATCGAATCAAACAGTAGGGTTAACAACAAAATCCTTAATTCATCATGCAACAACTCACGTCAAATCATACTAATCATCCGAATCCAAACACATAACAGCCGGTTAACCTATGTTCGGTTCAATTACAATATACATGTGAGCCGATTAGCATATTACCACATCTTGTTTCCTCATACAACCTTAACATTATAGCTAATCGTTTGTATCGATCTCATAAACTTATATCATCAATGATTCTACTAACAAGAACCCTAAGTCATCATACAAGATCCTAACAACCACAATATCGATTAACACACAATCATAGGAATCGTAACATCATGTATTATACAAACCATAGTGAAATACTAACCGGACTCGATGTTTGGAACGAAGGAGACTTCGGGTGAGGAAGGGGGCTGCCGTCGGTCTTTGAAAAAGAGAAAGAGAACTTAGGGTTTGCTAAACCTTGGGTGTTATGCTAATTGTGGGATTTATACACCAACACACTTGGTGTTATGCGAGAATGATAGGGGCCGAGCCCAAAGGATGAAGGGGTTTGGACCGAGATTATTAGCGTAAGAATTTATGCGGTCCAAGGGGTCTTGTGCGATCGGACATAAGTTGTGCGATTACATTATATATATATATTCATATATTAGACACAATCACGTAACATAACATTTCATTGCAATCAATCACATTAGCTAATCACATAACGTAGTAAATCACATAGCGTACATACTGGTAGCATCAAAGTACAAAAAGAGGTTCTAAAACACCAGTTGTCACATCATCCCCAAGTTGAAAGAAATTTCATCCCGAAATTTAGCACGTAGTCATTGAGGAAGCTAATTTGGTTGCGTGGTTTCCTGGTTTTCCTGGGGTGTCACATCCTTCCCCCGTTGATTGGGAATTTCGTCCCGAAATTCCGCTGTAGCTTCAGTAGTAGACTTACGTTCCTTGAACAACTGGGGATACTTGCGTTTCATTTGATCTTCTCATTCCCAGGTGAACTCTGGGCCACGACGGGAGTTCCAACGAACTCGAACAATGGGTATCCTGGTGCGTTTGAGAATCTTGACCTCCCGGTCCAAGATTTCCACTGGTTCCTCGACAAATCGCAACCGATCGTCGATAGTGAGTTCCTTTAAAGGAATTATGAGGGTCTCATCTGACAGACACTTCTTCAGATTTGACACATAGAATACGTTGTGAATTCCACTGAGTTCTTCTGGCAGATTTAGTCTGTACGCCACTTTGCCGATTTTCTCAGTGATTTCGAAAGGTCCAACATGACATGGATTAGATTAAGCTTGTCCTGTTAGTCAAAATGAACCACACCTTCCCAAGGTGAGACTTTAAGTAGCACTCGATCCCCATCCTGGAACCCGAGCGGTTTCCTGTGCTTATCAGCGTAACTTTTCTGACGGTCACTAGCTGCAGCCATTCGTTGTCGTATTTGGGCAATCTTTTCGGTCATGTCGACGACGAGTTCTGGGCCAATGATTTGGCTGTCGCCAACTTCTGCCCAGCATAAGGGTGATCGGCATTTCCGTCCATACAAATCCACGAACGGAGCAACCTTGATGCTGGTATGAAAGCTGTTGTTATACGAAAACTCTACTAAAGGTAGGTGTCTTTCCCAGCCGTTACCAAAGTTGAATACACATGCTCGAAGCATGTCTTCAAGAGTTTGGATGGTGCGTTCAGTCTGCCCATCCGTCTGTGGATGATATGTTGTGCTCATGTCTAGACGTGAGCCAAAGGATTTGTGAATCGCCTGCCACAAATCAGATGTAAAACGTGGATCACGATCAGAAATGATAGAAGTTGGCACCCCGTGCCTCGAGACAACTTCTTTCAGGTAGGTGTCTGCTAGAGTAGAGAACTTATCCGTTTCATTGATAGCCAGTAAATGTGCAAACTTTGTCAGTCGTTCCACTATCACCCAAATGGTATCGTTTCCTCGTTGAGATCTAGGTAAGCCAGTAACAAAGTCCATGGAAATTTGCTCCCATTTCCATGTCGGGATCTCTGGTTGTTGAAGTAGGCCTGATGGTTTCTGGTATTCGACCTTGACCCTAGCACAGGTCAAACATTTAATAACATAGGTCGCTATGTTAGCTTTCATATGGGGCCACCAATACAGAGTTTTGAGGTCTTGGTACATCTTGTCAGAACCAGGATGTACTGAGTAACGAGATTTGTGTGCTTCGTCCATCACGAGTTCTCGTAGATTTCCAAAGAATGGAACCCAGTCATGTTCCATGTAGTAGTAAGTGCCGTCTTTCTTACGTTCGAGTTTCTTTTCCATGCCCCGTAGGGATTCTGCCTTGAGGTTCTCTTCTTTCAATGCTTCGACTTGAGCATCACGAATATGGGTAGGAAGACTGGAGTGAATAGTAAGCTGTAACGCACGTATACGCTTAGGTTTGGTTTCCTTACGACTGAGAGCGTCAGCTACAACATTGGCCTTGCCTGGATGATACTTGATTGCGCATTCGTAGTCGTTAAGGAGTTCGACCCATCATCGCTGTCGTATGTTCAACTCCTTCTAATCGAAGATAAGCTGGAGACTCTTGTGATCGGTGTAAATGGTGCACTTGGTACCATCCAAGTAATGTCTCCATATCTTGAGTGCGTAGTTCTTTTCGTGAGTCTTGAGTTGGCGTGACGCGTATGCGGTGACCTTATCATGTTGCTTCAGCACACCACTGAGTCCCTTGATAGACGCGTCGCAATAAACAACGGAATCATCTGTGCCATCAGGTAATGAGAGAATAGGTGCGCTACAAAGTTTCAACTTCAGCTGCTGAAATGCGGATTCTTGAGCATCACCATAATGGTAGGTGACCATCTATGAAGGATTGATTGGTACACGAATCAAAGCAGAACTCTTAGCGTTTATTCTACTTCATATTTTATGCTTAAGGTTCTAACAGGCAGATTTAATAACTTACAAAATTTATTCCACAAATGACTTATCTGCACCTGAATCAAACAATACCCTGGCATATATATCATGGATAAGGACGTACCGGTTATAACATTGTAATCTTGTATGGCCTCTTTTGCATCCATCTGAGAGGCCTTAGCATCAGTCTTCTTATCTCCTTCAAGCATCTTAGCATACTTTGGGCAATTGGATTTGATATGCCCTTTCTCGTTACAGTTGTAACAAGTTGCATCTCCTATCTTCTGGCATTCCAATGTTTTATGCTCACTAGATTTGCAGATCCCACAAGCCCTGGGCTGCGATTGGGATTTTGATTCGAACCTGCATTTCCCATAATAGCGCTTCTTGCAGGTCTTGCATACTGGTTTCTGGTTGGACTTTTGTTTGTTCTTCTTCTTAGAGCTCTGGGAGTTATCTTCCTCCCTTTTCCGTTTTAGTTCACCCTTTACATTAGAGGCATGAACGAGATCCTTCTCGCGAGTAATGAAGGGTGGTCTTGGATGAGATTTGGAGCAAGTAGCATTGGGCTCCTTGAACTTTTTCACGGCCTTCTTCATAGCTTTTCCAACAGCTGCGTCTATCATAGTTTGAAGGACATCTTTGGAAATTCTGAGGTTCACAATTGTATCATCTTTAGCATGTGTCGCATCGTCCATAACACGATCAACGGCTGTCTTATCCGAGTTTGTCATACTCGATATTTGGTTCCTAACACCAAACAAAACAATTACTTAGTTGCAATCTAACAATCGCTATTCATCATCCTGATGACCTAACATATACTAACCATGGTATCATTAAACCATACAGGCTAATACAGTACGGACATTCTTAATGAATGTTATGGAAGAATATATATATCAATTATACTTAGCCTAGGCCATATAAGACCGTTAATGGCTTTTAGGGTTTGGACCTAGTCCATCACCTTTTTGACAGAGGATCAAAATGTCACATCTGTCTTGATCATATTGATAATTTTGGATAGCTTGAAAGCTTGTCACAAGGATATTGGAGAAGAGTAATTCCTAATAGATATAAAATATCCATCTAAGATTGTTGAAGCAGTCTTTAAAGTATCATCGGCCAATTCTACCCCGCATTATATATCTAGAGTCCTAATCAGGTTGATACAACTGTTTACAACATTTATTGTCCATAATAGACTTATCTGCGTCAGAATTAACAAATTCCCGCATAAACTTCATTGATAAGGAAAGGTACCTGGTATGTCATCATCATTCTGTACCATCTCCCGGGCGTTCATTTGAAGGACTCACGCGTTTGTTTTCTTGGCCTCTTCATGCTTCTTCTGATTCCTAGGGCAGTTAGTTTTGATGTGCCCCTTTTCGTTGCAACCGTAACAAGTTGCGTCCTCCAACTTCTTGCATTCCAAGGTTTTATGCTCCTTGGACTTGCAGATTCCACAAGGTAGTGGCTGAGATTCAAATCTACATTTCCTGAGGTGGTATTTCCTACAGGTTTTGCATCTGGTCTTTTCACCCGACTGCTGGTTGTCATTCTTAAACCCGGAACTCTCCTTATAATCAGAGTTCCCATTTTTCTTCTTATTGGAGCGATGAGAACCCTCATCCTCTCTTTTACGCTTTCCACCTTCGGAGGTTTCGGCAGCCTTGTTTCTGACCACATCTAGTGTGAGAGATAGCGACAGATTTTCCGCCGACCTGAATGTAGTAGGTCTCGATGCTTTCACACTTGCTTTTATTTCTGGGGCTAGACCCCCAATAAAGCGAGCTATACGCTTTGGTTCCGGTGTGATCAAGTAAGGAACCAATCGAGACATGGTATTGAAATTTGTAAGATATGCTTGACAATCTAATTTCTTCATGACCAATGTCAAGAAATCAGTCTCAATTTTCTCAACTTCATGTTGAGGACAGTAATTTTCTTTGATAAGAGCAACGAACTGATCCCAAGCCAAGTTGTACAAAGGGATCTTCCCCGTAGCTTGGATCAGTGACCTCCACCAAGCCAGAGCTTCTCCTTTAAAAGATTGTGAAGCAAACTTCACAATGTCTTGCTCTGCACATCCACTAATATCAACAACGGTGTCCATCTCATCGAGCCACGTCATGCAATCGATGGCTCCCTTTTCTCCTGTGAAGTCTCTAGGCTTGCAGGAGACAAAATATTTATATGAACATGTTTTAACACGTGGTTCTTGATGAAGCACAACCTGTCTAGACGGAACACTCCTCTGATTCGAAGAATGATGAGAATCGCTCTTGCGATCTGTATGAGTCTTGGAGGGTTGCTTTGTATGAGGTACAGATAGGGTCCTACTATGGGTACCACTTGATTCATTATCTCTTCTCTCCAGAGCTCGAGTAACGACATTATCTATCAATGCCTGCAGTTCCGCACCAGCTATATTAACTCTGGCAGTATCATTATTCTCCCTTGGGTGGCTGTTGACCTCAACTGATCCAGCCATGTAGCTTGATTGCTACATAATTATTAACAATGATTTATTCAGAGGCTATTATGAATCATCATTTTTTGACGATTCATTAACCATGGTAATATAAACCATATTGGTTACTTTGTTACTTATATTAGTATTTTCATTATAATTTATCCTAGTATATAAATCATTAAGGATATTAAAGTGGCACAAAAGGCCTAATCACAAGGATAGTTTTAATATTTATAAGCCACGATTTTAGAGAATCGAGGTATTAAGGTTTGAACGTAGTTCATTACCTTTCCTGACAGAGAGTCAAAGACTGTAACTGTCTTTTATCTTTAGGACAATAGATATGGCCCGTAGGCATTTCATCACTCTAGGGATGTTTATGATATGATCATCTTATCTGATGATATTAGTCGAGATCGCATTGATCATACAGACTATTATGCTTGGACGTAGTCCAACATCTTTAGACAGGGGGTCAAAGACCACCAATGTCGTTGTCTTATCGGACAACAAGTTTAGCCCGTAGGCATTTCATCACTAATGGATGTTTATAATATGATCATCTTTATTTGATGATTTAAGCCATGATTTCTAAATCACTAGGCTAGATAAGGGGTTGGAATTTCCCAATATAAAGATGACAAGTGTGATTTTATCGCATCACTGTTGTCAGGAGTGTTAACATGTTTTCAGATGATAACAAGAATCTGAATTTCTGTTGGTACACTTAGTGTCTGTTAACTTCGTCTTAATCGAGTCTTATGTCTAGATAGGATGAACGAGCACACAATACGATAGAAATTAGGGTTTGTATTTGTTAATATAGGTGAGTTCGCTTGAAATGACATCATGTTATGTTCAAGCGAAACCAACAACATGTGAGTTCGCTTGAAATCATCCCGTGACATCTCAAGCGAACTAGCAACGCCTATATATAGTTGATGTGTGTTGTCATTTGAAGCGAACAGGGACGAGATCATTGTGTGTGAGTCGAGGTGCTATCGGATTTTCATCAGAAATCATTGTAAAGACTCAGGAATTAGCAATAGAAAAGAATTGAAAAGGAACAAGCTGTTGTGACTTTGTTTACTTTGATTCCGCCTTAGTAAATGAAGATGAATTGCCTTTACTGACTGTTTAAGGTCACAAAACCGATCCAACAAGTGGTATCAGAGCTCAGGACGAGGAGTTCATACCATTGCAGCTTGAAATCATCGGATTTTCTTACTTCTACTCTTTCTTTTCTGATTCGAACATAATTCACGGTTAAAATGGCCTGAAATTCTCACATATCAAGCGAAATACATTGTTAACTAATCCTTGAAAGTTTCGGACTAAAATACGGCTTAAAATTGATCAAAAACACATGTTCGCTTGAAATTGTTCGTAAAAAGATGACGTCATAAGGTGATCTCGCTTGAAAACCTTGGTATCTCGCTTGAAAATCACATTTCGCTTGAAAAGTACATTTAAACTGTGTTCGCTTGAAAGTAAAACAAGTGTTCTCGCTTCAATCTGTTTCGCTTGAACTTGATCGCTTGAAAGGCTATCTTGCTTAAAATCTGTTTTCGCTTGAACTTGATCGCTTGAAAGGCTATTTTATTTAAAAGCTGTTTTCGCTTGAACAGAGTTCGCTTGAATCTATATTTTTCAAAATCAAGAAAGTTCTAAGTGTTTGCTGATTTTTCAGGTACGTACAAGATGGATGATTTATTCATGAATCCGTTTAGTGATATGTATGCCTTTGCTGGAAATTCTGGAGA
The DNA here is from genome assembly GCA_030545235.1 of Helianthus tuberosus. Lineage (NCBI taxonomy): Eukaryota > Viridiplantae > Streptophyta > Magnoliopsida > Asterales > Asteraceae > Helianthus > Helianthus tuberosus. The sequence continues at coordinate 124,299,150 of CM060426.1, read as the reverse complement.
TGATACTTCACCTAGCAACACCAATGAGAATACGCCGAATACGAAGAAAAGTTTATCGGATGCTCTAAGTGTGGAAAGTGCTTTCGGAACTTATAACAAACCCCCGAAGTTAATGGCTATCGAAGAGTACAGTCGATGGGCCAAGAAGTTTGAAGAATGGTTGAAAGCCTTTGCTTATCTGAGCTGGAAAAGTCTAAAGAACAGATACGTTGATGGAGGCAAAACTGGTGAAAGCTTGACAACATCTGAAGAAATAGAATCGTTTGTTGCTGAGCAAAAATGCATCGCACTGCTGTTTCAGTCTGTTCGAGAAGATATAATATCTTTGATCGAGTACAAAAGTTCTAAAGATCTTTGGGAAAAATTGAAAGCTAAATGTTTGGGAAGTGCAGAAATAGTGAAAAACAAAAACAAACTGCTTAGAAAAGAATTCGATTTATTTGGTTGTTTAAAAAATGAATCAGTTTGTAAAATGATTGAGAGGTTTGGGCACCTGAAGCTGGAGCTGGCGAGACATGAAATTTTCTATTCTCAAGAAGTGCTAGTCGACAAATTGTTTGATTCATTGCCAGATGAGATGGATTGGCAATATTATGCTTTAATGTTGAAGAATACTATCAAGCCGCCAGAAGTGTTGACTGTAGATTTGCTGATTGAAAGACTAGAGAGTCACGAGCTGGAGTTAAGGAAAACACACAAAGTCAATCACTCGTCTTATCAACAGAACTTGGATTTGTATTATCCAAAGAGCATGATGCCAAAGAATATTTCTCCCAAGACAGCCTTTTCTGCTGAGAATTCCAACATTTCAAACAAAGAGAGTCAAAGCAGTGGATTTCACAGTGGTTCTTCGTCACATTCAAGCCAATCAGATGCAAAGAACTTATTTCAATGCAACATCGCTGCAGACTTAAAGAACGCTCAAAACTTCAGCGCGGAGTCGGCAAAGCAACAGATGGTTTTCTTAGCATCTGTGCTAGAATCGTATGAAAGTCTTGTAGCAGGGAAGATTGGCAACACCAACCTGACAAAAGAATATTACGATCAAATAGATCCCGAGGAGATGGAATTGATTGACATAAGGTGGTGTATGGCCAGTGCAGTTCGTCGGGCACAGCGTTTCATGGAGATAACAGGAAGGAAGTCTATTGGTGGACCTTCTACTAAGTTAGGCTTTGATAAGTCTAAAGTGACATGCTTTAAGTGTAAACCGAAAGGTCACTTTAAGCGTGAATGTCGGAATGCTTATGCTGATGAGTCTGAAAACCCGTTCAGAGAAGATTACTACAAGAAGGCGATTTATCATCAGAATAAATCAGAACCGCCGAGAATGAAGCAGCTTGAGGATAACAAAGAGAAATCTAGAGCTCTTGCGGTGATTCATGACGATGAAGGTTTCGACTGGAGCGAGTTGTTACCTGAGGAGGATGCGGTTGGATATGCATTCATGGAAAAATCTGAACCTGTTCCTTGGAAAGACACCAGGCCTGAAGAACAGAGATATGCTAACAGAAAGATGATAGCTCAACAAAGAATGATCAGAATATCTAGTATCTATCTTGAAGCAAAAAGAGCGAGGAGATGGGATCCAGACAGAGAATGTTATCTTGACCCTGATGGAAATATAGCCATTAATCATAACACTCTTGATATGGAAACTATAATCAAAGAAATGAAAGAAGAAGATGACTATTGGCAAAGGAAATGGTGGGGAAGCGGAGAAGAGAAAGAGAAAGAAGAGAAGGAGAAAGAAGAAAAAGAGAAGTCAAAGAAAGTTGATAATGGAATCATTGACACGACTCAAGTGGGAAAGATGGCTGACAAGGTGCTGGCTGCTAAGGCACTTGAGGTAGATTCTAAATCCGTCTCTGAGTCTAAAAGCCAGGTCAGTTCAAACGCGTCAACGGCCGAGTCAGGTAAGAAAGTTAATGGTGATGTTGACTGCAAAAATTGCATCAAAGAATGCAAAGTTTGTAGTATAGTCACTTATCTCAATGGTAAGAAAGTTGATGATCTGACTGCAAGAGTCAGAAGCGTTGAGGATCAGATCCTTAACCGTGATAAAATGTTGAAAGCTTCGAATGACAGAGTAAAAGAATTAACTAACAAAATTGAAATTGATAAAATTGATCAAGAAAAGGTTAGGCAAGAAAATGAGAGGTTAGTTCTTGAAAATCGACAGCTTTCTGAAAAATTTGAGAAGCTTAGAAGCACGGTTAAAGATAATGATGATAGAAACGGTAAAACATACAAATACATTCCGAAACCAAAATCTGTCACACCCCGACCACGTAAAACACAAAACGTGGCGGAAACATCGGGGAGTGTTGTAACAGAATTATTGTTTCACAACCATGGAATAAATAATTTCGTTTTATTTAATAAATGAACTCATGGTTTTAATACAATCAAATGAGAACAGCTACTATCTTTCAAGTTTTAAAGTCGCTAAAGCACAAGTCCATCCTAAGTGTAGCAAATATCATCAGTCATCACAAAGCAGCACCTGAAACATGTGTAAAAATAGGTACGTCAGCATAAAAATGCCTGTGAGATACATAGGTTTTAATTGTAATTAGGATTCATGACTTATGAGTTTAAAGAAAATGTTTTAATAAGAGTAGTCATGATCCTTGAAAAAGGTTTTCTTTTATAAATCATTTATAAGAAATCAGATGGTATAAAATTATAACACATAGGAAATTAAATAAGTAAGTGAAATGAGTTTGTATAAAGTATATTGTTTGAACAACAATATTTTGATAAAAAGGTTTATAGTATATATAAAAATATATTTTGGTTTTAAGAAAGTCGAATAGGCAAAAAATCAAAATATATTTCGGTTCCAAAATCGTTAAACAGATAGTATATTAAATATACTTTGGTTGTCAAAATAATCGTTTTTGATAGTATATCAAAAGTATACTTTGGATTTATGAATAACATATTAAACTATGTTTTGGTTGAATAAATAACATATTTAAAATATGTTGTGGTAGTTAATAACATATCAAAATAAGCTTTGGATTTTATAAATAACATATCAAAATATGTTTTGGTTTGTTAACAAAATATATATGTTGGTTTTGTACAATACCACACATGAGAGTATATCAAACTATACTTTTGGGAGTATATCAAAATATACAATAAAAGTGTGATTTAAGAATTCATTCAGACCTAGTGCGTCAAACTACACCTTTGAGACTATAAGGATACCACAAAGGCAATCCCTATTTGGATGGAGAAACAAATTGGTTTCCGACATTCCATGACAACAGGAATGGGGTGTCTAGTCCTATAGCGCTATATCATACTACCAACCGGTCCGGTGAACAAAATAAGTACTATTCCAAACATTTATTTCATAATCTTAGAAAATCAGTGTTTAAACCATAAATAATCATTTAGTTTGTCAAAAGATAAGTACTACTACGTATAATCAATTATACTTTGAAATCATGAACATAAGAATAACAGATAGGTACACATGCTTCACCCCAAAACAGTTGAAAGCAGTAAAAGAGGGGACTATGTACTCACCTTTGGGTGCGTTTTTAAATATTAACACAATCCCTCAAATTGTTTATCCGCCCTAAATTAAATAAGAATGATTTTAATAATCAAAACCCACACTTTGACATGCAAAATACTACTTTTATTATTTCTGTTTTAATATATATGCAACTGGACTGTTTTCGGACATTTAAATAAAATGTTTAACTTATTCCAAAAATTCCCAAATTTTTATAGAACGTCTCACATAAACAAATATTATTGTGTAAAAATATCGGGGTCCAATTCATTATTAGTATTTTATAGAAAATCGTTTACCGGACTGCGATCAGATTTGTTATTTTCTGACCGCAGCCTACGGGATAATTCGCTTAAAATTCATCGTTAGCCCGATTTACGAAATTCCAGTTGGAGGGTCACAAATACATCAGTGATCATCTACAGTATAAATTTTATGAGTTGGTTTAACATAGATTTCAAGTTATAACTAAAAACATATCACATATTTTCAGCAGCAAAAATGCAGCTTGAGCTGCAGTTACAAAATGACCCTTTAAAAATACTAAACGAAGTCCAAAAATTACGATTCCTGTGCCATTTGATCAGTTTTTCGAAAATACACAATTTAGGCTTCAGAAAATCAGTTTTTCGATCTGTTATTGTCCGGTTACAGCCTGTTGAAGTCGGCTGAAAAAGTAACTCAGCAGGCTGTTTCCAGCTTAAATGTTACTAAAACGCATACATACGACCACCATAACTTTCGAACAACGATTAACAACAAGTCAATAGTTATTTACAGCATGTTATATTTTATTTAACTCAGATTCATCATGTATCATCATCTTTTATCTCATGATCTTGATGTAAAGCTTTTAGGTTTAAACTTTAAGTTCTTGTTCTTTGGTGTTTTAAATATTCACATCATACTACAACTTTAACCATAAAAACAAGATGTACAAAAGTGTAACAAGGACTTACTACTAGCTTAAAGCTAGGGATGATTCTCTAGTGCAAAGATGAAGAAAAGATGATGAAAAGACTAAAACAAAGCTTCCTTGAAAGCCCTTCAACTTGTAACTTCCATGGATGAACTTCAAAGCTTTGAATGGACTTGTAAAAATGGAAGATGGTAGTTGTTTAGGGTGGTGATGGTGGCGGTTTAGGGGTGGACCGAAAGTAAGAGAGAGATGAGTGGGAGTTTGAGTGTTGTGTAGATTGAAGTGTGGTTGTGTACTTATAGGACAAAAATCTAAATAAGATCTCATAATATCCTAGTGTATCTATGGGAAATCCAAGTGAATCCAAGAATGATATATATGGATTTGCAAGACCTAAAAAAATCGGCTCTTGGAGATATGATTTGATCATTGAAAGATTTTGGAAGATATGGTGGAAGATATGGAAGATTTGAAAAGATAAAAAAAAATCCAAGAAGGATCATATAATCTAGCCATATCAAGGAAAATATTGCCATATCTTGTGAAAATATTTAGTGGGTCCCTCTCCATATATTGTAACCGTATGCATAAGGGGGGGGGGGTGAAGTGTAATTTTGAAGGTATATTAGATAAAAGTAGGTGTTTAACTGGGTACCGGGTATTTTATCTAGCGTTTAAACCTCGGTTTATGGCGTTCTAAATTATTTTTATTATTATATAAAAATAAACTCGCCAAAAAATTACTGAAATAAATTTCAGTTGCCAGGATTTGCTGTGTTGTCTGCGTTTTGCTGTAGAAGCACTGTGTCGCGCAGAAACACACGATACACGCTTAAACATGAAAAATAACATTTTTAGGCGTTTTAATTTATTTTTCAACATGGACCTGATTAAAATAAAATTTTAATCATAACATAATATTTTCCAGGACTCAGATATTATCCAGGCGGTCACCAGCGTTAGTTTCGCAGTTTTGTCGTAAATAGTTCTTTAGTTCAAATAAACATGTTTTTGCCATACCGAATTCTTCGAAACTTATTTCTAAGTTATGTAAAGGATATTTAGGGTATGTTTAGCTCACGTCACAGTTCCAGAGTGTATGTCGCGTTAAACTGATTGTGTTTAGGCACCAGTTTTGCGTATAACCTTCCAGAAAGTAATTTAAAGCCCGAAATCGAACAAGAATTGATATGTGCAAACGATACACATTTTTTTTATACAAATCCTATGTATGAAATACAATATTTCATTGGTTTGGTTATTTGTTTGATGGTTGAAGTGACACAGGTGTCGCAGTCTCCCCAACTTTAGGAAATTTCGTCCCGAAATTTAATTCTAGAGGATACTTGTGAAGATAGCTGTGTCGGTTTAGCTTTCAAATAATTCCATTGAACCCTTAAGTAAAACTCTGGGCCATGTTTGGATTCTTAGCGAAATTGTCAACCCTCAAAGTGAAGTCTTTGTAGTAGCAAAACATGGAGTTTCGGACTATGGACGAAAGAACGTTTCTCATGAAGATTTATCATAGGAAACTTGGTGTGTGCTTGAGATCAGAATTGGGGATTGTAAGGAGAAATGACATCGGTCAAGGTCCAAGACTTCTCCCGTATCATTTACTCTTGTCACTATAGGTCTTAACACATGACAAAACTTCCTGTGGTTTCTGTGCACTGAATTCCATAATTATGTAGGCCTCCATAATTACGTAATTCCTTGTACAGTCCGCACAGTTCATTTCATAATGCGATGCGTAGGGGGAAAATCAATTGAATAATCATGAAGCGACTTGACTAGACCACCAAAGGGTCTTTTTAACTAGATCATCGAACGAGCTTTTTAACTAGATCAACACATGATCTTCTTAACTAGACCGTTGTATAATCTCTTTAAATAGACCACTTTAAAGGGATCTTTTTAATTATATCATCTCATGATATTCCTAACCAGATTTTCAGAATCAATTTGTCTAACCAGACCATTCAAGAGGTCCAATTATAGAATAGTACTTTATAACCAAAGGGACTTAACTATAATGTTGAAGTCCATTAAGGATTTAAGATAGTACTTTTGGATATCCTATTATGAATCTCTCATATGAGATATGGAGGATTCTGTGAGGATTTGGATGGACCACATGTAAACACAAAACATATAAGAGAACACATAAGCACAGAACACATAGTCACAAAATTAATTAATTTAATTTGTTATCTTTGGATACGAGTATTTAAAGCACACCAGGAATCCAATCCGTGGATTTCATTTGGCGCCTCAAACACAAGAATCTAACTATGGAGATAGAAAGATCTTAAGAGGAAATTAGCTTTGTTTCTTAAAAGAAACTAGTATTTAAGATTCTTGGGGAGATCACAAGTGATCATAAAAGTGACAGAACCACACGAGTAGTTTGTCCTTGTGTTGGCATCATAAGGTTGTATCAAACATTCACACAATCGTATCAGTTTTGCAAAAATAAAAACGACGAATTTTTATTTATATAACAACTGACTTGTCTTTAAATGTCAAAAGATAACAACCAAAGGAAATAACAAAACACTAATTCTTCACTGCTGCATCATTGTTCACGTTTGCCTCATTGATGTTAAACACTCGTCTGCGCGCTGGAGGTATGTTAACAAGTCTTGGGCAATTGTTTCTGTAGTGAGTGAGGTCACCACAGTTATAACATGGCCCCGGTGGGAACCGTGCTTGAACAGCAGCAGGGTTTGCAGCAGCTTGATTTGCATAACGGCAAACATTGATCAAATGTCCCAACCGCCCACAGTGGGTACATTTGTGGCATTGCTCTTGCTCTAGATGATGACGGTTGCATTTATTGCACAAAGGTGCGGTACCAACATAGTTTTGCCTTTTGCGAGGTTGTGCTGGCTGGTTTGGTGCAACCTGTTTGTCTTGAGCAGTTATGGCATAGTTTTGAGAGGCTTTGCGCTTCTTCTTCTTGGATACCTCAGCCAGTTTGTCCTTTGGCTCAGCTTGAGCAGCCTTGTCAGATGGTCTTGGGTCGCCTTTTCGAAAAAAGCTTACCCTTCCTGATGTGGGATTCAGTTAGGGTGGCAGACAGTTCAATGGCTTGTCTAACAGTAATAGGGTTACTGCCAGTAACAATATCCTGAATTAGGTCAGGAAGACCATCAATATATTTCTTGATCGCCTTATCCACAAGAGTAACCATAGTTGGGCATAACAAGCTCAGCTCCTCATACCTATCAGTATACGCCCGGTGCTCGCCACTATCCTGTTTCAAGTCATCAAACTCCCTTTCCAAATCTCGCAGTTCATGACGAGGACAAAACTCCCTCATCATAAGAGTCCTAAGTTCAGCCCATGTTTGTGCTAGAGCAACTTCTGCACCGCGGTCTCTCATAACCCCGTTCCACCATGTAAGCGCCCTCTTCTGAAACACACTTGATGCGAACTCGACTTTGCGATTATCAGGACACTGAACATGACGGAAAGTATTCTCAATGCTCTCGAACCATTGAAGAAGCCCAGTTGCTCCTTCAGAACCACTAAACTTGAGTGGTTTAGCCGAGTTGGAACTCTTGAAGTTACAAGGAGCGTTGTTGTTGTTGTTGGCTTGGTTCCATTGAGCAAGAAGATTTGGGAACGCATCAGCCATTTGCTGCGCGATGATTTCTGCTTCGGCATTTGGTATCGGATTTTCGCGTCGAGGAGGCATTCTAAAAAGAGGAAACATGATAGGAAACGAGTGAGAAGGTTAGATGAAAACAAGAATCGACAAAAGCAAAGATGGTGGTCATTCGTCCATATCACAAAGCAAACGGACGACACATAGTGACTAATCAAAGTAAATGGGTCAAAATAATGCTTCGCGAAGACATGCTCGCCTATAAGTGAACACTCACCCCAAGAGTTCCCAGGTAAGAGTGACTAGTCTGATTATGTGGATTTGTACGAACACTCTAGCCTTAGACAGAAAACTCAGGGTACAGGCATTCACTCTTCCAGTTTGCACGTGTTCACACTATTTAGAACCCAAAACTTTGACGAGATTTTGAAAACTTGGAAGGTTTAAGAGATTGATGATTCACTTTGGCTTTGTGCCTTCCATTATGCTATGTTTTTGGTAATCACCTAAGGATAGGTGAAGTGCATGTTTTAAAATCTAAACACAAGACAACTTGTGTTGGGGTCCTAGAAAGGTTATAGTCTAGGTCAAAATTTTTACTAATAACCTAATTCCCTAAAACCATTGGCTCTGATACCAACTCTTCTTTCACACCCGACCACGTAAAACACAAAACGTGGCGGAAACGTCGGGGAGTGTTGTAACAGAATTATTGTTTCACAACCATGGAATAAATAATTTCGTTTTATTTAATAAATGAACTCATGGTTTTAATACAATCAAATGAGAACAACTATTATCTTTCAAGTTTTAAAGTCGCTAAAGCACGAGTCCAACCTAAGTGTAGCATATATCATCAGTCATCACAAAGCAGCACCTGAAACATGTGTAAAAATAGGTACGTCAGCATAAAAATGCCTGTGAGATACATAGGTTTTAATTGTAATTAGGATTCATGACTTATGAGTTTAAAGAAAATGTTTTAATAAGAGTAGTCATGATCCTTGAAAAAGGTTTTCTTTTATAAATCATTTATAAGAAATCAGATGGTATAAAATAATAACACATAGGAAATTAAATAAGTAAGTGAAATGAGTTTGTATAAACTATATTGTTTGAACAACAATATTTTGATAAAAAGGTTTATAGTATATATAAAAATATACTTTGGTTTTAAGAAAGTCGAATAGGCAAAAAATCAAAATATATTTCGGTTCCAAAATCGTTAAACAGATAGTATATTAAATATACTTTGGTTGTCAAAATAATCGTTTTTGATAGTATATCAAAAGTATACTTTGGATTTATGAATAACATATTAAACTATGTTTTGTTTGAATAAATAACATATTTAAAATATGTTTTGGTAGTTAATAACATATCAAAATATGCTTTGGATTTGATAAATAACATATCAAAATATGTTTTGGTTTGTTAACAAAATATATATGTTGGTTTTGTACAATACCACACATGAGAGTATATCAAACTATACTTTTGAGAGTATATCAAAATATACAATAAAAGTGTGATTTAAGAATTCATTCAGACCTAGTGCATCAAACTACACCTTTGAGACTATAAGGATACCACAAAGGCAATCCCTATTTGGATGGAGAAACAAATTGGTTTCCGACATTCCATGACAACAGGAATGGGGTGTCTAGTCCTATAGCGCTATATCATACTACCAACCGACCGGTGAACAAAATAAGTACTATTCCAAACATTTATTTCATAATCTTAGAAAATCAGTGTTTAAACCATAAATAATCATTCAATTTGTCAAAAGATAAGTACTACTACGTATAATCAATTATACTTTGAAATCATGAACATAAGAATAACAGATAGGTACACATGCTTCACCCCAAAACAGTTGAAAGCAGTAAAAGAGGGGACTATGTACTCACCTTTGGGTGCGTTTTTAAATATTAACACAATCCCTCAAATTGTTTATCCGCCCTAAATTAAATAAGAATGATTTTAATAATCAAAACCCACACTTTGACATGCAAAATACTACTTTTATTATTTCTGTTTTAATATATATGCAACTGGACTGTTTTCGGACATTTAAATAAAATGGTTAACTTATTCCAAAAATTCCCAAATTTTTATAGAACGTCTCACATGAACCAAATATTATTGTGTAAAAATATCGGGGTCCAATTCAGTATCAGTATTTTATAGAAAATCGTTTACTGGACTGCGATCAGATTTGTTATTTTCTGACCGCAGCCTACGGGATAATTCGCTTAAAATTCATCGTATGCCCGATTTACGAAATTCCAGTTGGAGGGTCACAAATACATCAGTGATCATCTACAGTATAAATTTTATGAGTTGGTTTAGCATAGATTTCAAGTTATAACTAAAAACATATCACATATTTTCAGCAGCAAAAATGCAGCTTGAGCTGCTGTTACAAAATGACCCTTTAAAAATAGTAAACGAAGTCCAAAAATTACGATTCCAGTGCCATTTGATCATTTTTTCGAAAATACACAATTTAGGCTTCAGAAAATCAGTTTTTCGATCTGTTATGGTCCGGTTACAGCCTGTTGAAGTCGGCTGAAAAAGTAACTCAGCAGGCTGTTTCCAGCTTAAATGTTACTAAAACGCATACATACGACCACCATAACTTTCGAACAACGATTATCAACAGGTCAATAGTTATTTACAGCAGGTTATATTTTATTTAACTCAGATTCATCATGTATCATCATCTTTTATCTCATGATCTTGATGTAAAGCTTTTATGTTTAAACTTTAAGTTCTTGTTCTTTGGGTGTTTTAAATATTCACATCATACTACAACTTTAACCATAAAAACAAGATGTACAAAAGTGTAACAAGGACTTACTACTAGCTTAAAGCTAGGGATGATTCTCTAGTGCAAAGATGAAGAAAAGATGATGAAAAGACTAAAACAAAGCTTCCTTGAAAGCCTTTCAACTTGTAACTTCCATGGATGAACTTCAAAGCTTTGAATGGACTTGTAAAAATGGAAGATGGTGGTTGTTTAGGGTGGTGATGGTGGCGGTTTGGGGGTGGACCGAAAGTGAGAGAGAGATGAGTGGGAGTTTGAGTGTTGTGTAGATTGAAGTGTGGTTGTGTACTTATAGGACAAAAATCTAAATAAGATCTCATAATATCCTAGTGTATCTATGGGAAATCCAAGTGAATCCAACAATGATATATATGGATTTGCAAGACCTAAAAAAAATCGGCTCTTGGAGATATGATTTGATCATTGAAAGATTTTGGAAGATATGGTGGAAGATATGGAAGATTTGAAAAGATAAAAAAAAAAATCCAAGAAGGATCATATAATCTAGCCATATCAAGGAAAATATTGCCATATCTTGTGAAAATATTTAGTGGGTCCCTCTCCATATATTGTAACCGTATGCATAAGGGGGAGGGGGGGGGGTGAAGTGTAATTTTGATGGTATATAGATAAAAGTAGGTGTTTAACTGGGTACCGGGTATTTTATCTAGCGTTTAAACCTCGGTTTATGGCGTTCTAAATTATTTTTATTATTCTATAAAAATAAACTCGCCAAAATATTACTGAAATAAATTTCAGTTGCCAAGATTTGCTGTGTTGTCTGCTTTTTGCTGTAGAAGCACTGTGTCGCGCAGAAACACTCGGTACGCGCTTAAACTTGAAAAATAACGTTTTAGGCGTTTTAATTTATTTTTCAACATGGACCTGATTAAAATAAAATGTTAATCATAACAGAATATTTTCCAGGACTCAGATATTATCCGGGCGGTCACCAGCGTTAGTTTCGCAGTTTTGTCGTAAATAGTTCTTTAGTTCAAATAAACATGTTTTTGCCATACCGAATCCTTCAAAACTTATTTCTAAGTTTTGTAAAGGATATTTAGTGTATGTTTAGCTCACGTCACAGTTCCGGAGTGTATGTCGCGTTAAACTGATTGTGTTTATGCACCAGTTTTGCGTATAACCTTCCAGAAAGTGATTTAAAGCCCGAAATCGAACAAGAATTGATATGTGCAAACGATACACATTTTTTATACAAATCCTAAGTATGAAATACAATATTTTATTGGTTTGGTTATTTGTTTGATGGTTGAAGTGACACAGGTGTCACAAAATCCAAAAACAACTTAGGTGATGAACCGGGTCTTGTGATGTACAAGATGGCTGGATCTGATAAGTTGTATTCGGATTCTGATTTTCCTCTGGAGAATGTAAACGTTTCAAAATTGACAAATGTGTTCAAAATGGTTGAAATCGATTTGTCTGAAGTAAAAAGTTTAAAACAAACAAAAAGGCAATTGAATTTTGAGAAAGATAAAGCTTACTATAAGAAACCTGTTGTTCCACCACGTTTTTATAACAACAATCGAAAGAGATGGTCGGGTGGATATCAGGGTGGTAAGAACTATCAAAGAAAGAATTTTCAAAACAAGAAATTTGTTGAGAAGAAAGTGTTTGTGAACAGTTCAAGTTCACTTTCTGATGAAGAGAAAACGATTTTTTCGAAATCAAATGAAGAGTTCTTTGAGGAGTGGGCTTCACAACCTCAGTCTGAAGGCACAAGTCGAGTAGTTGATACTCGTACATGTTTTAGATGCAACAAAGTTGGTCACATTACAAGAAATTGCACCAACATCAAGCCTAAGACTGAAGTTGTTGAGAGTCATAAGAAGAAGGTTGATGCAAAAGGAAAAGCTCCAATGATTGTTGAGAAAATTTTGAAAAATGAGAAAACAAAAGTCAAAATTGAACCTGTTAAGAATGTGGTAACTAAAAATGACAAATTTTATAAACGGGTTGCATCACCTCAACAAACATGGAAGCCAAAAAGTTCATCTAAACCAAAGGTTTCAGAGTCAGAAAAACAATCGTCTTCTACCATTCCGGTAAAGATGGATGTTCCTTTGGATTACTATGAACAATTGGAGAAACAATCTTCTACTCCACCAGAGAAGAAGAATGTTCAAAAGAAAGATCAAACAACCGGTCAACTTAAGATAGATGAGTTTTTCTTATATAAAAAGGTTGAGGTTGGATCAGAAGAAAGTTTGAAAATGAATGATAAAAATTTTCCTCCACTTTACACTGCTAAAACTCACATCAAAATTGAGTTGCCTAAGTCAAAGGAGGTTTGGGTAGCTTCAACATCTAAATAGGTGTTTGTGGTCTTTGTCAGAGCTTCCTAGTTGGTAATTGTGAAGCATGAATCAGCATCTTTATTAAAATGTGTTTTTAAATCAAATTGTGATATGTGTAGGAGCTTCCAGGATCCGTTTCACGATGGATTATGGATAGTGGAGCATCTCGACATATGACAGGGAAGACTGCTTTGTTGTATGATGTTAGAAATTTCAATGGAGGTTATGTAGGGTTCGCAGGTAATCAAGGTGGTAGAATTATTGGTGAAGGAACATTATCCAATGGGATTGTTACGTTTGAAAGAGTTAACTACATTGCTGAGATGGAGAATAATCTGCTGAGTATCTCATAGATTTGTGACATGATGTATACCACTCACTTTACTAATAAAGAATGTTTGATCATGAAGCCAAGATTTGTTATCCCTGAAGAATGGATTATCATGAGGGCACCTAGAGTGAATGATCTGTACGTGTTGGACATGAGCGTAGCTACTACAACCACGGGTCAGGCTCACTGTTTTGTATCCAGAGCAACTGAGAAAGAATCGCAATTGTGGCATCGCAAAATGGGTCATATACATCTTAGAAAAATGAATCATTTGGTGCACAATGACTTAGTTATTGGTGTTCATGTCAAAGGTTTTCATCTTGAAGGAGAATGAATTAGCTGCATCAAAGGCAAGTAAAAGAAGAAATCACATCCTCAAAAGAAAGTCAATTCAGTTTTGAAACCTTTAGAAAGACTTCATATGGATCTTTTTGGTCCAGTGAACGTTAAAAGTATCACGGGTGATTACTATTGTTTGGTTGTCACGGATGATTTTTCAAGGTTTTCATGGGTTTCTTTTCTGAAGACAAAGGATGAGACGTTTGATAGTTTGATGGCGTTGTTCAGGAAGATTGAAAATCTGTACCAAAGGCGTATCAAAAGAATCAGAAGGGATAATGGTACTAAATTCAAGAACAACAAGATGGAAGAATATTGTGATGAAAGAGGTATATTGCATGAGTTTAGTGCTCCGTACACTCCGTAGCAGAATGGAGTTGCAGAACGTAAAAACAGGACGCTAATTGAAACGACCAGAACAATGCTTGCTGATTCAAAGCTACCGATAAATTTTTGGGCAGAAGCAGTATCCACCGCATGCTATACGCTCAACAGAGTTCTCACTGTCAAGAAATTCAACAAAACATGCTTTGAGTTGATCAATAACCGCAAACCAAATCTGAAGTATCTTGAACCGTTTGGGTCACCCTGTACTGTTCTAGAGCCTTTTGGAAAGTTTGGTCCGAAGAGTATTGAAGGGATATTCATAGGTTATGCAAGTCCATTACGACGAGTCTTCGTTCCAAGTCTGAAGCAGATTATTGAAGCTCCAAATGTTGAATGTCAAGGTTATACAATGCCGCCGCAGAATCCTGGAGATTCATGGCGTTATCATTACGACAAGTTGTGGGATTCGTTTGACATGATGGAAGAACCAGAAGAAGAAGAAGACTTCTTTGATGAGTTGGATATTCTGAGAGAGTATGAAGAATCGCAGGAAAGGTTCCCAGCTGAGTATTCATGGCGACCACGACAAACTTCAAACGATGATGAAGCAGGTCCAAGCAATGCTGGTGAACATGATGATGTCCAACAAAATGAAGTTGCTCAAGATAATCAGACGGCACAGAATGATAATCAAGAATCTGAGAACATGCCAGTATTTGATCGTGGTGATTCAGATTCTGAGGGGGAGCAAATTCAGATCTCAAGTCAAACAAACCCAATCAGTGAACAAGGTGCAAATCAGAATGTTACTAACCTGGAAGGCGATGTAGATGTTCCAGGCGAAGTGATGCCACGAACTCTTTCATACCATCCAGAGGAGCTGATCATTGGAGAATTGCAAACAGGCGTCCGCACTAGAAGACAGCTTGATCAAGGGCTTACATGTTTTTATACAAAAGTTGCTTCTTTACAAACTGAATTCTCATTGAGTTGTTTTATTTCGCAGATTGAGCCAAGGACTTATAAAGAGGCGCTTACTGAAGATTCTTGGGTTAATGCGATGCAGGAGGAACTGAGCCAATTTGAGAAGTTAGGTGTGTGGAAGTTAGTGGATTTGCCTGATGGTCAAAGGAAGATAAACACCAAGTGGGTGTTCAAGTGCAAGAGGGATGATAGAGGAGTTGTTGTTCGAAACAAAGCTCGACTCGTAGTCCAGGGTTTCAGTCAGCAGGAGGGTATAGATTTCACTGAAGTATATGCTCCGGTTGCTCGACTAGAAGCTATCAGAATCTTCCTAGCATTTGCGTCTTGGAAAAACTTCAAAATTTATCAGTTAGATGTAAAATCGGCGTTTCTCTATGGGAAGGTAAAAGAGGAGGTTTATGTCGGTCAGCCACCGGGCTTCATCGATCCAAACCACAAAGACAAGGTCTACTTGCTAGACAAAGCGCTGTATGGTTTACACCAGGCCCCGAGAGCTTGGTATGAGACATTGTCTCAACACCTGTTAGCCAACAGCTTCATCTGAGGAAAAGTGGATGCCACTCTCTTCACCAAAGAGGTCGACGGACATCTTCTGATAGTTCAGATTCACGTGGACGACATCATATTTGGGTCAACAAATGAAAATTTGTGCAAAGATTTTGAACGAGTTATGAAGCAGAAATTCGAAATGTCATCGATGGGTGAGATGAAATTCTTTTTGGGTCTGCAGGTTGATCAACTACCCAAAGGAATTTTCATACATCAAACGAAGTACGTTCATGATATCTTGGAGAAATTCAGGATGTCAGGTTCTACTCCAGCTTTCACCCCATTAGCGACAAATCATGGGATAAACCCTGATCTCACTAGAGAAAAGGTAAATGAAACGATGTATCGTTCCATGATCGGATCGCTGATGTATTTGACAACTTCAAGACCTGATATTATGTACCCAACCTGCCTCGCAGCAAGATTTCAATCTAACCCGAGAGCTTCGCATATGGTGATTGTGAATAGGATATTACGCTACCTGAAAGGAACTCCATCATTGGGGTTGTGGTATCCAAGAGAAGGCGATTTCACGCTCGAAGGGTATTCCGATTCCAATTTCGGATGTTGCAAAGTAAATGCTAAATCAACAACAACAGGGTGTCAGTTTTTCGGATCACGTTTGGTCACTTGGCAATGCAAAAAGCAGACCTCTGTGGCTTTATCCACATGTGAAGCGGAGTATGTATCTGCTAGCAGTTGCTGCTCTCAGATCTTGTGGATCCAGCAATAGATGCGCGACTATGGTTTGCAATTTCTAAACACCCCTATCTTTGTTGATAATGAGGCAGCGATTAACATCACTAAAAATCCAGTTCATCACGCTAAAACTAAACACATTGAAATTCGTCATCACTTCATTCGAGATTGTTTCGAGAAGAAGTTGATACGAATTGAGAAAATCCACACAGACGAACAAAAAGCTGATTTACATACCAAAGCGTTTGATAAAACACGTTTTCAATATTTGCTAAAATTGAATGGTATGAAGCTTTTATCGGTGTTGGAAGAGATTCTTGGCGTTGATGAAGGAGACATTGTAGATGATGCTGAGAAGCAATCTGCAATGGTTTGTCGATTTTTTACCTGTTTTGGTATTTAGGGGGAGGTATAGGGTAATATTTCAGAAAATACAAAAACAGTAAAAAATGTTCAAAAATACAAAAACATGAGATATTTTCAAAATCCAAAAACATTAGAAAACCAGAAAAGAGCTTGTGTAAAAAGGGAAAAGGATAGTACATCAGCTTGACAGTTACGGTATGATAAAGAAATGGAATGTTTAAATGCGTTAAATAGTCTCGCTGATGATATGCCGATAGGTTTTTACACATTTAGTAGGTTTGTTCATGATATAAACCTAAATATTACTTACTTATTTCATGGGGAACACTACTTGGATATATAGGTAACCCCTGAAATCTTGTTTGAAAGATTCCTTTTTCTGATATACTAGGTCTTTATACTCAGTGATATCTGGGGTATTATTCCGGGACTTCTGCTGAATGGAAGTTCTGACCTAGTCCCCGAATAATACTTTCCACAATGCTTGAAACATAGCATCACCCTCAGCATAAATGATAAGACAATAAAATTGCTTAGCAATGCTGTTGTAACAAAAGATCCTCTAAAGGGGACATACCCATGTCGATTCCTGATCTCTCTGCTGAACGGTAGTTCTGACCTGAGCTCTCACGTTTTTGTACTATAATTTATTCCCTTACAGATATCATTTGTGGTATACTCACCTGTAAGGCTGAATATTGGGATCTGGATACGGGAGTATTTTCAAGAGGTGGGACACATGTATAAGTTTAAGTCTCTAAAACACTAATTCCATATCCTGAACATATTGAAAATTGTGTGAAAATTTAAAGTGGATCAGTATATCGACAATCTAAGTGAATTGTTTAATTCTGAGTATGAAATTAAAGCTTAACGGTACTTGTGACTTGTCGAATAGCTGATATGATTCCCTAACACGCTTAACCAAAAATTTGTTTGTAAATAGTTTACATTTAATGCATTTTAGTTCTGTATTTCATTTCTAGTATAGAAACTTCATTCAAAATTCAAAAAGATTTTACGTTTCTGCTTTATTTTTGACAAACCAAAGTGGAGAGTTGATCTTCAGATTCGAATTGAAGCAGATGCATGAAGTTTCTGGGCTGGACAATGAGTTTGGAGCTAATCATGATAAATTTGTGAAATTGAAAAGTTGAAGCAAGTTCATTAACTTGAAACTTGTAAATTTTTAGAAAAACAAATTAAACTGAATGTCAGTGTGAATTATCTCTGATCAACCATGGTCATTAAGTTGGACTTGGTAGATAAATTGAGTAATCAGGGTCATTAACTTGGACCTGAATACTTAAGTGGATTTCTAAACACTGATAAAACTATCAATTGTGGTTGAATGGTAAGTATGGATTGATATTGTTATTGTTATTGTCATATATCTTATATTTGGGTAGAGTATATGCAGGTAACAGATATCCCCATGGTATTGAAATATCAAAGTTTGAACCAGAATTTAAGCCCTAGCTTATCGAGAGGGGGAGTCTGCGAAAGGGGGAGTCAGAATTCTGGATCAACAATCAAAGGGGAGATTGAAGATTAACGTTTGAAGATAAAGATTGAAGAGAGCTTTTACAATGATAAATTAATTTGGAGATTGACAAAGACTAAAGACTTGACGCCGAAGACTTCGTCAACATCGAAGGGGGAGTCTGTTGGTACACTTAGTGTCTGTTAACTTCGTCTTAATCGAGTCTTATGTCTAGATAGGATGAATGAGCACACAATAGGATATAAATTAGGGTTTGTATTTGTTAATATAGGTGAGTTCGCTTGAAATGACATCATGTCATGTTCAAGCGAAACCAACAACATGTGAGTTCGCTTGAAATCATCCGGTGACATCTCAAGCGAACTAGGAACACCTATATATAGTTGATGTGTGTTGTCATTTGAAGCGAACAGGGACGAGATCATTGTGTGTAAGTCGAGGTGCTGTCAGATTTTCATCAGAAATCATTGTAAAGACTCAGGAATTTGCAATAGAAAAGAATTGAAAAGGAAACAAGCTGTTGTGACTTTGTTTACTTTGATTCCGCCTTAGTAAATGAAGATGAACTGCCTTTACTGACTGTTTAGGGTCACAAAACCGATCTAACAATTTCTTTTAAACAGGTTTTACCATCATAGCTAGGTCTTTAATGACATTCCAGCTAGGTTATACCCTTTAAGATTCTTTTTAATATATACACCGATAGATCAATTATGAAAAGAAATAATAATTTGATTTATTTCATATATTATATTCATATATAATGATAAAAATGAATTTTTTATAAAATATTCCAATGATTTTTAAAGGAAGTACAGAATTGCCCTAAGCAGGACTTAAAAGAAATAATGTTGTCCCTGAAGGGACTAGAAAATAAATATGTCCTTTATAAGGACTTTTAAGGAAACGAATTTTAGCAAAAGGAGTTTTCTTCTTCACTTTATTTCTGAATGTTTTCTCCTTGGTTGCACGTTAATCCTAGTCGTAGTACGAAGCTCGGCCTTCCCTAGGTTTCAAATGGGGAGAATTTCCATTATGGCTTCTTTGCTTGGCGACAAATTAAAATATATAAAGTTGTAAGCAATAATCCTCCGAATGGAGACGAGAGTATTCCTATGTTAAGTCTAGACTCAGAAGGTCAAAGAATGTGCTATTGTGTCATTGAGATTAAACACAAAAGACTAGTGTTTAATTCACTTAATGTTGGCTCTGATACCAACCTGTCACACCCCGATATTTCCACGTATTACCGGTGGGCCCGGTGGGGAGTATCGTGACGTAGTCGATATCATCATAGTCAAACAACACAATTTAAAATGCACAGCGGAAGCAAAAGATAAATATATTACAAACCGATTCAAAAGTAACATCAAATATTACAAACGGATTGTAAGATGGATCCACAGGCGGATCTTAAAACATAAACATTGTTCAACAGACTTTAGACGCCTAGAACTTGCAAGATTCCTTATTAACGCCCTGAGCTTCCAGCCAATTACGTTCAGTACCTGTCACTTAACCTTTTTGGAAAATACGTCAGTTTACACTGGTAAATACAATTAACCGACTCATTTTAAAAAGAGTTTGAGAAAATTGATTTAGATGCACCAGGCACAAAAATATCTTTTATAACTTGGGACAATTATATAAAAGTAATCTTGTATACATATTAACATGTTCGTTATACGTTCAGGGCCCGATGTAGAAACCGAGTCAAGATTAACAGACATGCCACAAGTATAGGCCCACAAGAGAGTGAGATACCGTTTCCCTTATGCAACTGTCAGGTGTATGCCTACACCCCGTGCTTAAGACGTGGCCATTTTATTATAATGATGCCAAGGATATCCGGGACATGGTCATTAATCCCTAAAGGCTTTTATTTCAAACAATACAGATTAAAATGGGTTACCTCAATAATTTAATCACAATACGATTAAACATTCAATACCCGACCAAGCGGTATTATTATAATACCGTATCCCAAGCCCGTATAGGGAAAATAAGTTAAAAGTATTTACCTGAGCTAGCAATGCAATTTATACTCAGCCGTATATTCTAATCAGCAAGTACAAGTACTTCTACTGGGGCTCTTAATCTGGAACGAAGGTTTTATTAACCTATTAGATTCCTAACGGGTTTTATTTAAGTCGTAACTTAGACCGGTTAGTTTTAACGAAAGGTTTACGGTTCAAAACACATGATTAAGCGAAGACCGGAATAGAATGTGATTTAGACCCGACAAGTTTGGAGATTTGTATAATATGAGTAAACTAAACACATTCTGGATTTTTAGGCAAAAATGATAAAGGTTTGACCCGTTTTGGTCAATTTATGCAAACTAGTTACATAAACCGATACGAAAGCGAAATATGGGTAACGGGTAACCATAATAGTCATATACAAGTTTCCTAAGCTAATATGCCTTAAACATGTTGTGATATCAGTAAGATACCTTCCGTTATGCCCAAAACGAATTTCAAACCAATTTATGCCCCGTAGGTGTATTTTGGTCATTTAAAAGGTTATAAAAGAGGTTTAATATGAATCTGAGTTTCAGATCTGATTTAATTAGTAAAAATACTTACTTTAATAAGTTATATCAGTAGGGTATTACACATATGTGAATTTTATCATTTATAACCAAACTATGCACCGAAGGGGCATTTTGGTAATTTCACATAAGGTTTAAAGGTCAAATTTGGAAACCTGAGTTTAAAACTTTTGCTTACTGTTAAAGTATATAGATTTACTAAAAATATCAGTAGGTATCAAGTATTATATATTTAAAATAGTTTTTATACATACTAGGCTGGGTTTTTAAAGAAAAGCTGGTATTTTTATCATCCCAGAAAGCTTAAAATATTTTATTTATCTTATAAAATCAGTTGCAAAAGGTTTGGGATCAAAAAGGCATAATGGTCAACATTTAAGCATATAACGGAAACATGCAATGAATAGGATAACTAAGGATCCAAGTTGTATAACCTCAGAGGGTTACACTAACCTATAACCTGGTCCTAAAGGAATCCTAAGGCATATCTAAACTAAGCTAAATCGGGTCAGAACTGAAAGTCAAAGCAAAAGTCAACTTTTGCGACTTTCGGTTCCAAACCGAGCCTATACTTAGAATTGTCGGGTTGAACATGCTTAGACATGTTCAACTAATAATTACCAAGTTATTAAAGTGAGAAAACTGATTTTTATGACTTCTATATTAATAGTTATGAATTTTATTTAAAACAAACCCGTTTGACTTTTATTTGACCCGACAATTAAACTAAGTAAACGTGGTAATTAGGAGGTGCCCTTTTGAGGGTTTAACACCTACTAATTACGGTCACGTAGCCATGTTCATTATGAACAATGGCTCAACCGCTTAAAAGTCAAAGCGTTCATCAAAACGCTTGACTTTTCGGCTACAACGCTTGAAATTTAAACTAAGCACGAAAGGACACTTACAAAGGGTCCAAGCAAGGAGGTTTGATCCCAAATTCTCAGGTATGAAGAGCAAGGTCTCCAACTTAGAGAATTCAGAATTCAAGTGTGGGTTTGAAGGAAATGAGGTGGGGTATTTATAGGTTTTTCAGAACCGTTAAGATCGTTCATCGATAAACGAGCTTTGATCTGGATCGTATACCTCTTACCCACTGATTTACAAAACCATGGTAGCCTATAGATTGCTTAGAAAACCATTTGCAACACCCACAAACAGCTGGAACAGCTGGAAACAGCTTTCTGCTGATCTGGTGGGGCTTTAGGGACCGTAAGGGTCAGTGCATACGGTCCGTAAGGACCAGTACATCAAATGCATACTTTCATTTGTTGACAGTTTTGGCCCCTGTACTTCCAAATGCCATTTTCGACACATCGAAGGCCCGTTAAACCAAAATTAAGTCTCTACTATGATGCCTAAACATAGGGAACATGAAACATGCTCAAAAATATGCCGGGTGTCGGTTCGTTTGGTCGTACGGTCACGTTGTTCGGCTAATTACGACGAAACACGGACGGACGCGAAAAACGATCCAAACGACGCGAAGAATGTAATTTTATCAAGCCAAACACTAAAATAAAATATTTTAGTGCTTACATAAATTTTTGGGTGCCCGGGTATATTTAGAATGTGAGATATGCGCGAAAGTGCAAACTTGTGCACTTTTTGACACTTTTAGTCCCTGCATGACTTAAAAGTTTATTTTTGCGCACCAAACACATCTAAGCCTATATCTAAGCTATGTAAATGATAATTAGGGTATGATTAACTCATGGTCATATTCCGGAAGGTCCGTTACCATACGAATCGACATACTTTTGCAGTTTGACGTAATTAGTCCTTCTAATGCGCAAACTTGCGCATATCATCGTTTAATAGCATTGAAGCCTTATTTAATCCATAATAAGCATTCTTGAAAGTATTATTAACATCATGATGCTTCGGGTTTGCTAAAAGGTCATTCAGAGGTATAATTAAACATATTGACACTTTTAACCCCTTATATTTGCAAAGTTGCGCGTAACGTCACTTAAAGGCACAAAAGCCTTGGACGGCCAATGATTGGCATTCCCGAGAGTATAATCAAATATCATGAAGCTCTTGGTTTGTTAAAAGGTCACTCAGAGGTAAGAATTAACATGTTGATGCTTTTAACCCTTTATTGAGCAAACTTTCAGTTAATTACGCAAACGGCTACACTCGATCAACAAGTGGCTCATTTGTGAATATAAAACCGTAAATGGTTATTTAGAAACTTATTTTAGGTATGTTAATACTTCCAGTTCTTTCATAATCAAGGTTTTTGATTTTTCGAAAAATTAGTCCCTTAGATTCAACACTTGACTTCATTAGGGTTTATTACACGTGTCAATACTTTATTGGACGTGATTTTACGAGGTGTTACATCCTCACCCCCTTAAAAGAAATATCGACCTCGAGATTTGCTAAAGTAAAGGAAGTATTTTCTGTCTTATATTGGACCTAATCTTCCCCAGTACATTTGGGCCTCTAAGGCACCCCGGTTGACCTCTATAATAGGTACGTGTATCCTTTTGGAGCTTCTTAATTTGCTGATCCTTAATTGATACAGGTTTCTTGTCCAATCATAAAGTTTCATTAATATGCCTATCATTTCGTGATAATGTGTTTCGACTTATTGGCGAAACCTATCCTTAAATCCTTAGTGTGGGTCGCATTGCGAGCTCCACTAAGCTCCTTATATAGGTTTTAGCTTATAGGCTATTGACCTTTGTTGCATTCGATTTCCGAATGCTCCTATATATCCAGGACTTAACTTACCCTGCGAAATTTAAAATTTAGCATACCCTTCTTAGGGCGATACCTTCGATTGAACCTTATTCCTTATTAAGGACTTAAGAAGGTTGCGACTTTTATTAATCCTCAATTTTTCTGCCGATTACTGGCAACTTTAAGATGATTATAAATTCGAATGATCTTATTTGTTGTTTCCAATGCAACTTTCAGATCCTGATAATTAGACTTACCACTCTATTGTTCTAGCAATAGATGTTTAACATTCCATCTATACAAGGTCCCCAAAGGAGTAGCCTTGATACTTACATAATAATTGTTATAGAAAAACTTATTTTATGGTGAGATGGTTATTCCGACCACTGCTTAAAACTAATCTTAAGGAATAGCTAATCCTTATAGTTAGTCGGACAAATCGACGATCCTGGGCAGCTGATGGCGATTCTTAATCGTTGCCTAAATAGGGTTGCGGTAATTAATGCATAAGCAAGATGAACCGTCTTTCTTAATTAACAATACCGAATTCTCAGAATATTGAGTTAGGCTATATGAATTCTCTATTTTAAAACTCACTTAATCAGGGTTTCGATTCTTCCAAAGATGGCTCCTACCGTCTTAGAGATTTCATAATAATACAACCCTAAATGGGATATAAATCTTAACTCTACTTGTTTCTCAGAAGGTAAACAAGGTAATCTCAGGAGAAAATAATCAAGGTACAAGGAGGTTACAGATATTTTCCATATCTCTGGCTCCAATTCATCCACCATTGCTTGTGTCAAATAAGTGACACATTTATGTTACAAGTCCATGAATTCCTTAATCGAGAACATTTACTTGGACAATTCTATTTTTAGATATCTTCTTTGAATACCATTAGCTGACTTTAATACCGTATGACCATTGGAATATCTTTGTGGTTCCATGCATTAAACCTCCATACTGATCAGGCATGGAAGCAATCTATGGAACATATTAAGATACACCAATCCTCATAGGGCACTTTTGTCGTACCATCTGGTATTCGCAATCGATAGAGATCAAGAGATATCAATTACTTATGATGATGCACTTCATCTAGACAGAGGGTACACTAGAATTTCATGACTGAAGATTTTTTTACAGGAGCAGAAGAAATGGTTCCGATGATTTTCGCCTGTAAGTTTTACCTTACACTTAATATCTAGGGTTCTCATGGAAGACTTTAAGAGTTTGTTATACTTACCATCTATGAAGGATTGATTGGTATCCGAATCAAAGCAGAACTCTTAGCGTTTATTCTACTTCATATTTTATGCTTAAGGTTCTAACAGGCAGATTTAATAACTTACAAAATTTATTCCACAAATGACTTATCTGCACCTGAATCAAACAATACCATTGCATATACATCATGGATAAGGACGTACCGGTTATAACATTGTCATCTTGTATGGCCTCTTTTGCATCCATCTGAGAGGCCTTAGCGTTAGTCTTCTTATCTCCTTCAAGCTTCTTAGAATACTTTGGGCAATTGGATTTGATATGCCCTTTCTCGTTACAGTTGTAACAAGTCGCATCTCCTATCTTCTGGCATTCCAATATTTTATGCTCACTAGATTTGCAGATCCCACAAGCCCTGAGCTGCGATTGGGATTTTGATTCAAACCTGCATTTCCCATAATGGCGCTTCTTGCAGGTCTTGCATACTGGTTTCTGGTTGGACTTTTGTTTGTTCTTCTTCTTAGAGCTCTGGGAGTTATCTTCCTCCCTTTTCCGTTTTAGTTCACCCTTTACATTAGAGGCAAGAACGAGATCCTTCTCGCGAGTAATGAAGGGTGGTCTTGGAAGAGATTTGGAGCAAGTAGCATTGGGCTCCTTGAACTTTTTCACGGCCTTCTTCACAGCTTTTCCAACAGCTGCGTCTATCATAGTTTGAAGGACATATTTGGAAATTCTGAGGTTCACAATTGTATCATCATTAGCATGTGTCGCATCGTCCATAACACGATCAACAGCTGTCTTATCCGAGTTTGTCATACTCGATATTTGGTTCCTAACACCAAATAAAACAATTACTTATTTGCAATCTAACAATCGCTATTCATCATCCTGATGAGCTAACATATACTAACCATGGTATCATTAAACCATATAGACTAATACAGTACGAACATTCTTAATGAATGTTATTGAAGAATATATATATCAATTATACTTAGCCTAGGCCATAAAAGGCCGTTAATGGCTTTTAGGGTTTGGACCTAGTCCATCACCTTTTTGACAGAGGATCAAAATGTCACATCTGTCTTGATCATATTGATAATTTTGGATAGGTTGAAAGCT
Source organism: Helianthus tuberosus (assembly GCA_030545235.1). Classification (NCBI taxonomy): domain Eukaryota; kingdom Viridiplantae; phylum Streptophyta; class Magnoliopsida; order Asterales; family Asteraceae; genus Helianthus; species Helianthus tuberosus. Next base: position 124,273,242 of record CM060426.1, on the reverse strand, counting down.
TGTCACAAGGATATTGGAGAAGAGTAATTCCTAATAGATATAAAATATCCATCTAAGATTGTTGAAGCAGTCTCTAAAGTATCATCGGCCAATTCTACCTCGCATTATATATCTAGAGTCCTAATCAGGCTGATACAACTGTTTACAACATTTATTGTCCATAATAGACTTATCTGCGTCAGAATTAACAAATTCCCGCATAAACTTCTTTGATAAGGAAAGGTACCTGTTATGTCATCATCATATTGTACCATCTCCCGGGCGTTCATTTGAAGGACTCACGCGTTTGTTTTCTTGGCCTCTTCATGCTTCTTCTGATTCCTAGGGCAGTTAGTCTTGATGTGCCCCTTTTCGTTGCAACCGTAACAAGTTGCGTCCTCCAACTTCTTGCATTCCAAGGTTTTATGCTCCTTGGACTTGCAGATTCCACAAGGTAGAGGCTGAGATTCAAATATGCATTTCCCGAGGTGGTATTTACTACAGGTTTTGCATCTGGTCTTTTCACCCGACAGCTGGTTGTCATTCTTAAACCCGGAACTCTCCTTATAATCAGAGTTCCCCTTTTTCTTCTTATCGGAGCGATGAGAACCCTCATCCTCTATTTTACGCTTTCCACCTTCGGAGGTTTCGGCAGCCTTGTTTCTGACCACATCTAGTGTGAGAGATAGCGACAGATTTGCCGCTGACCTGAATGTAGTAGGTCTCGATGCTTTCACACTTGCTTTTATTTCTGGGGCTAAACCCCCAATAAAGCGAGCTATACGCTTTGGTTCCGGTGTGATCAAGTAAGGAACCAATCGAGACATTGTATTGAAATTTGTAAGATATGCTTGACAATCTAATTTCTTCATGACCAATGTCAAGAAATCAGTCTCAATTTTCTCAACTTCATGTTGAGGACAATAATTTTCTTTGATAAGAGCAACGAACTGATCCCAAGCCAAGTTGTACAAAGGGATCTTCCCCGTAGCTTGGATCAGTGACCTCCACCAAGCCAGAGCTTCTCCTTTAAAAGATTGTGAAGCAAACTTCACAATGTCTTGCTCTACACATCCACTAATATCAACAACGGTGTCCATCTCATCGAGCCACGTCATGCAATCGTTGGCTCCCTTTTCTCCTGTGAAGTCTCTAGGCTTGCAGGAGATAAAATATTTATATGAACAGGTTTTAACACGTGGTTCTTGATGAAGCACAACCTGTCTAGACGGAACACTCATCTGATTCGAAGAATGATGAGAATCGCTCTTGCGATCTGTATGAGTCTTGGAGGGTTGCTTTGTATGAGGTACAAATAGGGTCCTACTATGGGTACCACTTGATTCATTATCTCTTCTCTCCAGAGCTCGAGTAACGGCATTATCTATCAATGGCTGCAGTTCCGCACCAGCTATATTAACTCTGGTAGTATCATTATTCTCCCTTGGGTGGCTGTTGACCTCAACTGATCCAACCATGTAGCTTGATTGCTACATAATTATTAACAATGATTTATTCAGAGGCTATTATGAATCATCATTTTTTGACGATTCATTAACCATGGTAATATAAACCATATTGGTTACTTTGTTACTTATATTAGTATTTTCATTATAATTTATCCTAGTATATAAATCATTAAGGATATTAAAGTGGCACAAAAGGCCTAATCACAAGGATAGTTTTAATATTTATAAGCCACGATTTTAGAGAATCGAGGTATTAAGGTTTGAACGTAGTTCATTACCTTTCCTGACAGAGAGTCAAAGACTGTAACTGTCTTTTATCTTTAGGACAATAGATATGGCCCGTAGGCATTTCATCACTCTAGGGATGTTTATGATATGATCCTCTTATCTGATGATATTGGTCGAGATCGCATTGATCATACAGACTATTATGCTTGGACGTAGTCCAACATCTTTAGACAGGGGGTCAAAGACCACCACTGTCGTTGTCTTATCGGACAACAAGTTTAGCCCGTAGGCATTTCATCACTAATGGATGTTTATAATATGATCATCTTTATTTGATGATTTAAGCCATGATTTCTAAATCACTAGGCTAGATAAGGGGTTGGAATTTCCCAATATAAAGATGACAAGTGTGATTTTATCGCATCACTGTTGTCAGGAGTGTTAACATGTTTTCAGATGTTAACAAGAATCTGAATTTCTTTTAAACAAGTTTTACCATCATAGCTAGGTCTTTAATGACATTCCAGCTAGGTTATACCCTTTAAGATTATTTTTAATATATACACCGATAGATCAATTATGAAAAGAAATAATAATTTGATTTATTTCATATATTATATTCATATATAATGATAAAAATGAAATTTTTATAAAATATTCCAATGATTTTTAAAGGAAGTACAGAATTGCCCTAAGCAGGACTTAAAAGAAATAATGTTGTCCCAGAAGGGACTAGAAAATAAATATGTCCTTTATAAGGACTTTTAAGGAAACGAATTTTAGCAAAAGGAGTTTTCTTCTTCACTTTATTTCTGAATGTTTTCTCCTTGGTTGCACGTTAATCCTAGTCGCAGTACGAAGCTCGACCTTCCCTAGGTTTCAAATGGGGAGAATTTCCATTATGGCTTCTTTGCTTGGCGACAAATTAAAATATATAAAGTTGTAAGCAATAATCCTCCGAATGGAGACGAGAGTATTCCAATGTTAAGTCTAGACTCAGAAGGTCAAAGAATGTGCTATTGTGTCATTGAGATTAAACACAAAAGACTAGTGTTTAATTAACTCAATGTTGGCTCTGATACCAACCTGTCACACCCTGATATTTCCACGTATTACCGGTGGGCCCGGTGGGGAGTATCGTGACGTAGTCGATATCATCATAGTCAAACAACACAATTTAAAATGCACAGCGGAAGCAAATGATAAATATATTACAAACCGATTCAAAAGTAACATCAATTATTACAAACGGATTGTAAGATGGATCCACAGGCGGATCTTAAAACATAAACATTGTTCAACAGACTTTAGACGCCTAGAACTTGCAAGATTCCTTATTAACGCCCTGAGCTTCCAGCCAATTACGTTCAGTACCTGTCACTTAACCTTTTTGGAAAATACGTCAGTTTACACTGGTAAATACAATTAACCGACTCATTTTAAAAAGAGTTTGAGAAAATTGATTTAGATGCACCAGGCACAAAAATATCTTTTATAACTTGGGACAATTATATAAAAGTAATCTTGTATACAGATTTAAATGTTCGTTATGCGTTCAGGGCCCGATGTAGAAACCGAGTCAAGATTAACAGACACGCCACAAGTATAGGCCCACAAGAGAGTGAGATACCGTTTCCCTTATGCAACTGTCAGGTGTATGCCTACATCCCGTGCTTAAGACGAGGCCATTTTATTATAATGATGCCAAGGATATCCGGGACATGGTCATTAATCACTAAAGGCTTTTATTTCAAACAATACAGATTAAAACGGGTTACCTCAATAATTTAATCACAATACGATTAAACATTCAATACCCGACCAAGCGGTATTATTATAATACCGTATCCCAAGCCCGTATAGGGAAAATAAGTTAAAAGTATTTACCTGAGCAAGAAATGCAATTTATACTCAGCCGTATATTCTAATCAGCAAGCACAAGTACTTCTACTTGGGCTCTTAATCTGGAACGAAGGTTTTATTAACATATTAGATTCCTAACGGGTCTTATTTAAGTCGTAACTTAGACCGGTTAGTTTTAAGGAAAGGTTTACGATTCAAAACGCATGATTAAGCGAAGACCGGAGTAGAATGTGATTTAGACCTGATAAGTTTGGAGATTTGTATAATATGGGTAAACTAAACATATTCTGGATTTTGAGGCAAAAATGATAAGGTTTGACCCGTTTTGGTCAATTTATGCAAACTAGTTACATAAACCGATCCGAACGCGAAATATGCGTAACGGGTAACCATAAGAGTTATATACATGTTTCCTAAGCTAATATGCCTTAAACATGTTGTGATATCAGTAAGATACCTTCCGTTATGCCCAAAACAAATTTAAAACCAATTTATGCCCCGTAGGGGTATTCTGGTCATTTAAAAGGTTATAAAAGAGGTTTAATATGAATCTGAGTTTCAGATCTGATTTAATCAGTAGAAATACTTACTTTAATAAGTTATATCAGTAGGGTATTACACATATGTGAATTTTATCATTTATAACCAAACTATGCACCGAAGGGGCATTTTGGTAATTTCACATAAGGTTTAAAGGTCAAATTTGGAAACCTGAGTTTAAAACTTTTGCTTACTGTTAAAGTATATAGATTTACTAAAAATGTCAGTAGGTATCAAGTATTATATATTTAAAATAGTTTTTATACATACTATGCGCTTAAAACGAGTGAAAAGGCGATTTAAGCGATTTCCGGGTTTTTAAAGAAAAGCTGGTATTTTTATCATCCCAGAAAGCTTAAAATATTTTATTTATCATATAAAATCAATTGCAAAAGGTTTGGGGTCAAAAGGGCATATTGGTCAACATTTAAGCATATAACATAAACATGCAATGAATAGGATAACTAAGGATCCAACTTGTATAACCTCAGAGGGTTACACTAACCTATAACCTGGTCCTAAAGGAATCCTAAGGCATATCTAAACTAAGCTAAATCGGGTCAGAACTGAAAGTTAAAGCAAAAGTAAACTTTTGCGACTTTCGGTTCCAAACCGAGCCTATACTTAGAATTGTCGGGTTGAACATGCTTAGACATGTTCAACTAATAATTACCAAGTTATTAAAGTGAGAAAACTGATTTTTATGACTTCTATATTAATAGTTATGAATTTTATTTAAAACAAACCCGTTTGACTTTTATTTGACCCGACAATTAAACTAAGTAAACGTGGTAATTAGGAGGTGCCCTTTTGAGGGTTTAACACCTACTAATTACGGTCACGTAGCCATGTTCATTACGAACAATGGCTCAACCGCTTAAAAGTCAAAGCGTTCATCAAAACGCTTGACTTTTCAGCTACAACGCTAGAAATTTAAACTAAGCACGAAAGGACACTTACAAAGGGTCCAAGCAAGGAGGTTTGATCCCAAATTCTCAGGTATGAAGAGCAAGGTCTCCAACTTAGAGAATTCAGAATTCAAGTGTGGGTTTGAAGGAAATGAGGTGGGGTATTTATAGGTTTTTCGGAACCGTTAAGATCGTTCATCGATAAACGAGCTTTGATCTGGATCGTACACCTCTTACCCACTGATTTGCAAAACCATGGTAGCCCATAGATTGCTTAGAAAACCATTTGCAACACCCACAAATAGCTGGAACAGCTGCAAACAACTTTCTGCTGATCTGGTGGGGCTTTACGGACTGTAAGGGTCAGTGCATACGGTCCGTAAGGACCAGTACAACACATGCATACTTTCATTTGTTGACAGTTTTGGCCCCTGTACTTCCAAATGCCATTTCCGACACATCAAAGGCCCGTTAAACCAAAATTAAGGCTCTACTATGATGCCTAAACATAGGGAACACGAAACATGCTCAAAAATATGCCGGGTGTCGGTTCATTTGGTCGTACGGTCACGTTGTTCGGCTAGTACGACGAAACACGGACGGACGCGAAAAACGATCCAAACGACGCGACGAATGTAATTTTATCAAGCCAAACACTAAAATAAAATATTTTAGTGCTTAAATAAATTTTTGGGTGCCCGGGTATATTCAGAATGTGAGATATGCGCGAAAGTGCAAACTTGTGCACTTTTTGACACTTTTAGTCCCTACATGACTTAAAAGTTTATTTTTGCGCACCAAACACCTCTAAGCCTATATCTAAGCTATGTAAAGGATAATTAGGGTATGATTAACTCATGGTCATATTCCGGAAGGTCCGTTACCATACGAATCGGCGTACTTTTGCAGTTTGACGTAATTAGTCCTTCTAATGCGCAAACTTGCGCATATCATCGTTTAATAACATTGAAGCCTTATTTAATCCATATTAAGCATTATTGAAAGTATTATTAACATCAAGATGCTTCGGGTTTGCTAAAAGGTCATGCAGAGGTATAATTAAACCACCCTTTATATTTGCAAAGTTGCGCGTAACGTCACTTAAAGGCACAAAAGCCTTGGACGGCCAACGATTGGCATTCCCGAGAGTATAATCAAATTTCATGAAGCTCTTGGTTTGTTAAAAGGTCACTCAAAGGTAAGAATTAACATGTTGACGCTTTTAACCCTTTATTGCGCAAACTTTCAATTAATTACGCAAACGGCTACACTCGATCAACAAGTGGCTCATTTGTGAATATAAAACCGTAAATGGTTATTTAGAAACTTATTTTAGGTATGTTAATACTTCCAGTTCTTTCATAATCAAGGTTTTTGAGTTTTCGAAAAATTAGTCCCTTAGATTCAACACTTGACTTCATTAGGGTTTATTACACGTGTCAATACTTTATTGGACGTGATTTTACGAGGTGTTACATAGGAATCCGATGCCATCACTAAACACATTCCTTAAGTTGTAGCCATTTGTTGAGTGTTTTTTTGGTGTCTAATCCGCATATATATCACCATTGCCCATGATTTTCTTGATTGTATATCTCTTAAATGTCAACATATACACATGTGATTTAGTTTACGAAGATTTTTCAATGCCGAGAACCTCGATAAGAGAGTAGAAAAGGCGTAACGTTCACAATGGTGTAAAATTAAAATTGGATATACCGGGCTAGGATTCAAGTTACAGGAACAAGGGCCAAACCAACCACCCAAGAATGGAATCGTCGAGCGAAAACACTTGACAACCTCCTAGAAGCAGCTTTTCTTGCCACCAGACCTTTCTCCATCAAATAGGAAACTGATGTCGTCACTAAACACATTCCATAAATTGTAGCCATTTGTTGAGTGTTTTTTTTGGGAGTCTAATCCGCATATATATCACCATTGCCCTTGATTTTCTTGACTGTATATCTCTTAAATGTCAACATATACACGTGTGATTTAGTTTACGAAGATTTTTCAATGCCGAGAACCTCGATCAGAGAGTAAAAAAGGCGTAAGGTTCACAAAGGTGTAAAATTAAAATGGGATATACCGGGCTAGGATTCGAGTTACAGGAACAAGGGCCAAACCAACCATCCAAGAATGGAATCGTCGAGCGAAAACACATGACAACCTCCTAGAAGCAACTTTTCTTGCCACCAGACCTTTCTCCATCAATTAGGAATCTGATGCCGTAACTAAACACATTCCTTAAATTGTAGCCATTTGTTGAGTGTTTTTTTTGGTGTCTAATCCGCATATATATCACCGTTGCCCTTGATTTTCTTGACTGTATATCTCTTAAATGTCAACATATACACGTGTGATTTAGTTTACAAAGATTTTTCAATGCCGAAAACCTAGATCAGAGAGTAAAAAAGGCGTAAGGTTCACAATGGTGTAAAATTAAAATGAGATATAACGGGCTAGGATTCAAGTTAGAGGAACAAGGGCCAAACCAACCACCCAAGAATGGAATCGTCGAGCGAAAACACCTGACAACCTCCTAGAAGTAGCTTTTCTTACAACCAGACCTTTCTCCATCAATTAGGAATCTGATGTCGTCACTAAACACATTCCTTAAATTGTATCCATTTGTTGAGTGTTTTTTTTGGGAGTCTAATCCGCATATATATCACCATTGCCCTTGATTTTCCTGACGGTATATCTCTTAAATGTCAACATATACACGTGTGATTTAGTTTACGAAGATTTTTCAATGCCAAGAACCTCGATCAGAGAGTAAAAAAGGCGTAAGGTTCACAAAGGTGTAAAATTAAAATGAGATATACCGGGCTAGGATTCGAGTTACAGGAACAAGGGCCAAACCAACCATCCAAGAATGGAATCGTCGAGCGAAAACACTTGACAACCTCCTAGAAGCAGCTTTTCTTGCCACCAGACCTTTCTCCATCAATTAGGAATCTGATGCCGTCACTAAACACATTCCTTAAATTGTAGCCATTTGTTGAGTGTTTTTTTTGGTGTCTAATCCGCATATATATCACCATTGCCCTTTATTTTCTTGACTGTATATCTCTTAAATGTCAACATATACACGTGTGATTTAGTTTACGAAGATTTTTCAATGCCGAGAACCTCGATCAGAGAGTAAAAAAGGCGTAAGGTTCACAAAGGTGTAAAATTAAAATGGGATATACCGGGCTAGGATTCGAGTTACAGGAACAAGGGCCAAACCAACCATCCAAGAATGGAATCGTTGAGCGAAAACCCTTGACAACCTCCTAGAAGCAGCTTTTCTTGCCACCAGAGCTTTCTCCATCAATTAGGAATCTGATGCCTTCAGTAAACACATTCCTTAAATTGTAGCCATTTGTTGAGTGATTTTTTTGGTGTCTAATCCGCATACATATCACCATTGCCCTTAATTTTCTTGACTGTATATCTCTTAATTGTCAACATATACACGTGTGATTTAGTTTACGAAGATTTTTCAATGCCGAGAACCACGATCAGAGAGTAAAAAAGGCGTAAGGTTCACAATGGTGTAAAATTAAAATGGGATATACCGGGCTAGGATTCGAGTTACGGGAACAAGGGCCAAACCAACCACCTAAGAATGGAATCGTCGAGCGAAAACACTTGATAACCTCCTAGAAGCAGCTTTTCTTGCCACCAGACCGTTCTCCATAAATTAGGAATCTGATGCCGTCACTAAACACATTCCTTAAATTGTAGCCATTTGTTGAGTGTTTTTTTTTGGTGTCTAATCCGCATATATATCACCATTGCCCTTGATTTTCTTGACTGTATATCTCTTAAATGTCAACATATACACGTGTGATTTAATTTACGAAGATTTTTCAATGCCGAGAACCTCGATCAGAGAGTGAAAAAGGCGTAAGGTACACAATGGTGTAAAATTAAAATGGGATATACCGGGCTAGGATTCGAGTTACAGGAACAAGGGACAAACCAACCACCCAAGAATGGAATCGTCGAGCGAAAACACTTGACAACCTCATAGAAGCAGCTTTTCTTGCCACCAAACCATTCTCCATCAATTAGGAATCTGACGCCGTCACTAAACACATTTCTTAAATTGTAGCCATTTGTTGAGTGTTTTTTTTTGCTGTCTAATCCGCACATATATCACCATTTCCCTTGATTTTCTTGACTGTATATCTCTTAAATGTCAACATATACACATGTGATTTTGTTTACGAATATTTTTCAATGCCGAGAACCTCGATCAGAGATTAAAAAAAGGCGTAAGGTTCACAATGGTGTAAAATTAAAATGGGATACACCGGACTGGGATTCGAGTTACAGGAACAAGGGCCAAACCAACCACCAAAGAATGGAATCGTCGAGCGAAAACACTTGACAACCTCGTAGAAGCAACTTTTCTTGCCACCACACTATTCTCCATCAATTAGGAATCTGATGCCGTCACTAAACACATTCCTTAAATTGTAGCCATTTGTTGAGTGTTTTTTTTTGGTGTCTAATCCGCATATATATCATCACCATTGCCCTTGATTTTCTTGACTGTATATCTCTTAAATGTCTACATATACACGTGTGATTTAGTTTACGAAGATTTTTCAATGCCGAGAACCTCGATCAGAGAGTAAAAAAGGCGTAAGGTTCACAATGGTATAAAATTAAAACGGGATATACCGGGCTAGGATTCGAGTTACAGGAACAAGGGCCAAACCAGCCACCCAAGAATGGAATCCTCGAGCGAAAACACTTGACAACCTCCTAGAAGCAGCTTTTCTTGCCACCAGACCATTCTCCATCAATTAGGAATCTGATGTCGTCACTTAACACATTTCTTAAATTGTAGCCATTTGTTGAGTTTTTTTTGCTGTCTAATCCGCAAATATATCACCATTTCCCTTGATTTTCTTGACTGTATATCTCTTAAATGTCAACATATACAGGTGTGATTAAGTTTACAAAGATTTTTCAATGCCGAGAACCTCGATCAGAGAGTAAAAAAGGCGTAAGGTTCACAATGGTTTAAAATTAAAATGGGATATACCGGGCTAGGATTCGAGTTACAGGAACAAGGGCCAAACCAACCACCCAAGAATGGAATCGTCGAGCGAAAACACTTGACAACCTCCTAGAAGCAGCTTTTCTTGCCATTAGACCTTTCTCCATCAATTAGGAATCTGATGCCATCACTAAACACATTCCTTAAATTGTAGCCATTTGTTGGGTGATTTTTTTGGGTGTCTAATCCGCATATATATCACCATTGCCCTTGATTTTCTTGATTGTATATCTCTTAAATGTCAACATATACACGTGTGATTTAGTTTACGAAGATTTTTCAATGCCGAGAACCTCGACCAGAGAGTAAAAAAAGCATAAGGTTCACAATGGTGTAAAATTAAAATGGGATATACCGGGCTAGGATTCGAGTTTCAGGAACAAGGGCCAAACCAACCACCCAAGAATGGAATCGTCGAGCGAAAACACTAGACAACCTCCTAGAAGCAGCTTTTCTTGCCACCAGACCGTTGTCCATCAATTAGGAATCTGATTCCGTCACAAAACACATTCCTTAAATTGTAGCCATTTGTTGAGTGTTTTTTTTGGTGATCTTAATCCGCATATATATATCACCATTGCCCTTGATTTTCTTGACTGTATATCTCTTAAATGTCAACTTATACACGTGTGATTTAGTTTACGAAGATTTTTCAATGCCGAGAACCTCGATCAGAGAGTAAAAAAGGCGTAAGGTTCACAATGGTGTAAAATTAAAATGAGATATAGCGGGCTAGGATTCGAGTTACAGGAACAAGGGCCAAACCAACCACCCAAGAATGGAATCGTCGAGCGAAAACACTTGACAACCTCATAGAAGCAGCTTTTCTTGCCACCAGACCATTCTCCATCAATTAGGAATCCGATGCCGTCACTAAACACATTTCTTAAATTGTAGCCATTTGTTGAGTGTTTTTTTTGCTGTCTAATCCGCATATATATCACTATTTCCCTTGATTTTCTTTACTATATATCTCTTAAATGTCAACATATACACGTGTGATTTTGTTTACGAATATTTTTCAATGCCGATATCCTCGATCAGAGATTAAAAAAGGGGTAAGGTTCACAATGGTGTAAAATTAAAATGGGATATACCGGGCTAGGATTAGAGTTAAAGGAACAAGGGCCAAACCAACCACCCAAGAATGGAATCGTCGAGCGAAAACACTAGACAACCTCCTAGTGTTGGTGCATGTTTGTGACAACAGCTTAGATTTGGTCTTTGGATATCTTGTAATTAGTTAAACGATAAACGGTTAGCGGGTTTAGCTTTGTAATAGTTAGTGCTTTTCTTAAAATATCAAAAATATCAAAAAGATTTCTTTCGATAAATGGATATCTTGTATTGCGTTTTGTAAATAGTTTACTGCTTTTCTTAAAATATCAAAAATACCAAAAAGATTTCTTTTTAAAAAGACTTCCATTTTGAATTGACAAGTTGTTGTTTTTGCATGATAAGATAAAATATTGGTTTATCTTTAAATGTGAAAAAGACTAATGGTTTTTCGAGATACTTGCTTGTGTTGCTAAACAGATTGATGCAGTTATCAAAATGAAGTGCAGAATACAAGTAAAGTGCAAATTGAGAGTGAAGATTTGTGAAGATGCATGGTAGGATCCTTCTACTACATTGCAGAAAGAGAAAGAGAGATATGGAAGAGTTGGAGCTTACTTGCTTAACCAAGGATTGCTAGCTAACTGATCTACAATTGGTATCAGAGCGTTAGGCTCTTGGAGGCTCGGTTCAGAATTGTTCTTGGAGAAACAGGAAGTTGGTTAAAATTTCGAAAATTGTGAAAGTGAAAAATTAGGGTTTTGAAATTTTTCGAAATTTTTGTGTGTTTGATACTGATTTTCGATTTTTGTTGGCTGTTTTGATCTTCTGCTTTGTTTGTTTGCTGTTTTGCAAGTGTTGGAGAAAGTTCTGGTTGATAATTTTGAAGAATTCTGGCTGAAAGACTTGAAGATTCGAAGACTGTTCTTCGTGTTCTTCGTGGTTTTCCATCTGTTCTTCATAATATTCGAAATTGCTGTGCTGATTAGGTTTTCTGATTTTGCAGATTTGTGTTAGCAGAATCCAGAAAATCATCAAGAATTTGAACAGATTGAGTTTCCAAAGTTACTGGGCGATTTTAACAAATTCGCAGATTGTTCAGCGAATTTGAGGGTTGATATCTCGGTGACCAGCGAAATTGTTTGACCCGGCGATCTTAAATCCAAAGGCGACTTTGGTAACCGTGAAATTTTCCACAGCGAAAATATTACGGTTTTCAGCGACTTTACAGGTCGTCGTAATCGCGAAATTGACCAGCGAACTTGACAGCAAATTTAACATATCAGCGAAATTGACCAGCAAATTTAACTGATTTACCAGCGAATTTAAGCACTGACCCAGCGAATTTAATCAGTAACCAGCGAATTTAAGAGGTGGAATTTCAGTTGCGAAGCGTCGATAAAATTTCAGAGTTTTGCAAATAGAAATTGATCCGTAGCTCGTTAGACAGAACCGTTTGGACCGTTGAATTCCTTGGTTTCCTCGTTAGACTCTGGAAAATCCCGAATACGGTTTTTGACATTTTATATCATTGGATTCGTCTTTTCGAGACGATTCTAAAGGTGTAATTTGATAACCACTGTTTTCGGAGAAATATTGTACGGTTTTATCAGTACGGTTACGCTAAAAACGTGTTTAAAGATGGTTAAGATGAACAATGGAAGTGAGATTGTTAAGAACTGGCCAAAGCTTACAAACATCAAAGAATATGCTGACTGGAAAGACAAGTTTGAATCGTTTATGAAAAGTGAAGATACTGAAATGTGGACGTGTATGATAGATGGATACTTTGCTCCCACACGTCGTGTTGATGGAAGAGTTATAGTGATGTCTTATGATAAGATGAATGAATCTGAGAAACGAGTGGTTGATGCTGAGAAGAAAGCTTTAGCAGCGATAAAGAAGTCCTTGCCTGAGGGCGTTAAACATACCCTTAAGAAGTATGGAACTTCTCAAGAGCTATGGGAAGCCCTGGAAAAACGTTATCAGATTCAATCAAAAGTGAATACTTGTGATCAAGCATTGGTGGCTGAGTTTGCAGCTGTGAAGATAAGAGAAGTAGCTGCTGGGGTTGAAGAGAAAAAGAAAGCAGATGAAGAGAATGATTTGAAAAAGGAAGCTGATAAGGAAACTGCTGAAAAGGTAGATGCAGAAGTTTCAAAGTGCATGAATGGTGCGAATGAACTTACAACAGAGGTGAAGGTAACATCAGAACCTGTAAGTCATACATGTCATAATTGCACTGAACTAAAGGGTAACGTTGACAGACTATCGGAGCAAAACAAATTTCAGTTAGCTGAATTGCAAAAATTAAAAGAGTCAAATGTTCTTTTGATTAAAAGAGAGTCAAATTGTTTAGATAAACTCAAATCAAATGAACAAGAAATCAGCAGTTTAACAAGCAAAGTCAATGAACTGTTACAGATCATTGATTTGGCTCGTGAAACTGTGAAAGAAAAGACTAACGAGCTTTCAGAAAAGTGCACAGAATTGGCTGATGCACAAGCCAAAATTGTTGCACTTCAGGGGAAGTTAAACGATTTTGGGAATTCTTCGTTAGTCAGAACTCAAATTCAAAAAGGTTTAAAAAGAAGTAATGATAAAACAGGGGTGGGGTTTACTAAAGCTTCATCTTCTGGAAATCAAGACTACTCATTTTTACCAACTGAAGATGAGCTAACTGAGTTTGTAACCACTGCACAAGTAGTAGTGGATCCGATAGCTGTGGACTTGCCAGATAGTCCAGTTTCTTTGAAAGAATCTGTAGGGTCTAACAGTACACCTCATAAAGTGGATGAGGATACTGAAGACAAAAAGGCCAATACATTTAAAAAGGGATCCAACAGAAAGAAAAGTTATAAGAAGAGATCCTGTTTTAAATGTCACAACATAGGGCATGTGGCAAGTTGTTGTCCTTTGAAGAAAGGTAAACAAAAGGTTGATGAGGTTAATGATGGGAATCAGGTTGGGTCAAGCAATAGTGTAAAACCAAGTTGTCAGACAAAGAAACCTGAATCTCAATCAAATCCCTCAACTTCGAAAAGATTTGATAGACCAAGAAGTATTTCTCCACAATTTAGTCAATATAGTGGTAAATCAAATCGTTTTCAAAGTCAAAATAAAAATTTTGGATATCAAAATCGATACCAAACTGCTGGTAATCAAAATTTTCAACAAAGAAATGGACATAGGGGTTTTTGTAACTCGAATGTTCAACAACATCCAAAATTTTTTCAAAACTCATGGTATAATAATGGGAGAAGCAGGTATCCAGATAATCCACTGAAGTGTGATGGATATTGGATGGATGTACCTGTAATGGATGAATTTGGAAAACCCAAGACTATCAGGGCTTGGGTTCTAAAGACTAACTGAGTTGTTGAGTGTGTGCAGGATGACCAAGAAGGACTGTTGAAGTGTTCGACAGTGGTTATTCCTGTAAAGTTTCTGAGGTGAATAGTAGGTTAACATGGGTAACGAACTATTTACTTTAGTGATGGTTATGATTTTTCTAAACTTCAAAAGTGAAAAACTTATTGTCAGATTGAAGTGGGAGTCTGTTTGTGTTTAAATTTCTGTTTTTGAAACTTGCTCCATAAAAACAAAAATTTAGGGGGAGAAATTTCCCTAAGCCAAAAAGAGTTTAGTTAGTGCGTGTGTTTAGGGGGAGTAAGTTATAGAATTTTCTTAAAAATCAAAAATAAAAAAAAATTTGAAAAATCAAAAACATAAAAAAAATAGAAAATAAAAAAATGAGTTATCACTGTGTGAAAAAGAAGAAATGATAGTACATCAGCAAGTTAGACTGTCACACTGAAACTGAAATTAAATTGCTTAAGTGTGATAGCAGCTTCATTATATGATGTACCAGTAGGCAAAAAGCATGAAATAATCAACTTACCAATGTGATATAAATCTAAATGAATTGTGTATGAGTGGGGAACACATCAGTGGTGTATGGTTTAATGACCTTAAATCTTGCGTTGATAGATTGCCAAAATCTGAAGTTTTGGGTCTTTATACTGTTATTTCATCTGGGATATCTTGGCTGTTTTTCTGTTCAGAACTAAAATTGTACATGACCTCAGGAAAGAAAGTCACTTGGAATTTGCACATTTCTATTTGAATGTCTGTATGTGTCCCGATACACACAATTTTGATCTGATTCTGAAATCTTCTCTGAAAAAAGTCGTGTACCTCCTCTGCTGCATCCAGATATATGCTGACCTAGAGGTGCTAGGCAACGACAGCTTCTGCTGCATCCAGATACATGCTGACCTAGCTGTACGTTGTCGCGCTATAGATCTAATACACCCGAAAGAGGCCCTCTAGTGCCCAAAAGAAACCCAATAAACCTATATCAAACTGAGAAAACTCATTTGATCTGTATATTATACCATCTCTCCTAAAGATCTATTCTGTTCTCTTCTCAACCTATTCCCAGTTAAGATTTCAGAAATCTGGATTGGACTTGTGAAATATGTGGTAGGGAAGATACTTGCATGATAGAGTGTGTTGTTTATATTTTCAGGATTTGATTCAGGATATCTTTAAAGGATGACATCAGTATACTCACCTACTACGATGAATCTTTGTGCATACCTTGATCGTGGGGGTATATCCTGAAGTGGGACACACTAATATATCAGAATTAAAATTACCTTAACGTATCATACGGTAATGGTACTTGAAATGTTCATGCATTTTGTTTAAGAGGACAAACATACTGGTAATCGTCTTGAACTGCTTTTCATGAAAAATTAAATAAAGAATTATCTAATAGTGTGAAAACAGTTTGATTGTGCTGATATGATCTTCTTACCAGTGATTCTCACAAAAATAGAGTGTTTATTGCTTTTCGTATTTATTTGATTTCATAAAATATAAAAATCCAAAAATAGTGTCTTTTTCTGTTTAAAATTCTTAACGTACGGAAAACTGTTATTCTTGGAGGAATTGTTACTGATAGGGGGAGACAGTGTTGGAAAGTGAGTTCAAAATTTTAAATCATGCGGGTTATAGGGTGTGATTAAAAAGTTTTGCGTGTTGGTGATAAATTGGAAAATGCTTAATCTGTTATACAGTTTAACAAATCTCTTGAATAATAATAATTTGTTTAACTTATGTTGAAGAATTCTTATGGTTTCTCGAGATGTTTGTTTTATAGTAAACAGATTGAAGCAGTGTGTTGCTGAGAAGTTGCTGTGTTGCTGAGAAGATGCTGTGTTGCTGTGAAGTTAAAGTTGCTGAGTTGCTGTGAAGATGAGAGTTTGATTGGATGCATGGTAGAACCTCCTTTCTATATTGCAGACAAAGTTGAAGAGTTTGAAGATTGCTATTCAAATGCTGAACTGGAGTTTACTCAAACGCTAAAGTTTTGAAGATTTGGTGATTGGATGCATCAGCTTAGGGGGAGTCTGTTGCTGACAGAAGCTGTTGAAGCTGAAGCTATCCAAAGACCAAAGACAGTGCGAGAATACATGAAGATTGCAAGATGACTGAAGACAAAGTTATTTTATGAAGCTATTGTCAAGGGGGAGTTTGTTGGTGCATGTTTGTGACAACAGCTTAGATTTGGTCTTTGGATATCTTGTAATTAGTTAAACGATAAACGGTTAGCGGGTTTAGCTTTGTAATAGTTAGTTGTAATGTTTGGGCTAACTAAACCCATACTTATGGGGATGTGGGAAACGAATTGGGCTTAGACCAATTCGCAGTCCATGATGTTTAACTTTGGCCCAAGTAGTAACATTGTGTTATATAAACAAGGTTAGACTTTAGGGTTTAGGTTAATCAGCAAATTAGCTAAAACATTGATTGAGAGCATTTTCGTGAGAACTCTAGGGTTTGGACGAATTTTGTGTTGGTTAGGGATCTTGATTGATTGTAATCAGTTTGATAGATAATCAATAAAGATCCGGTTTGAAAGTGATTGCTGATTTCTGTTTCCTACACGTTTTCTGCTAGATTCTGATCAAGAGGATTCCGCACTCTTGATTGGAAAGACAATTCTGTTGAAGATCCATACGAATAGGGGACTTACACCTAGAAGCAGCTTTCTTGCCACCAGACCGTTCTCCATCAATTAGGAATCTGATGCCGTCAGTAAACACATTCCTTAAATTGTAGCCATTTGTTGAGTGTTTTTTTTGGTGTCTAATCCGCATATATATCACCATTGCCCTTGATTTTCTTGACTGTATATCTCTTAAGTGTCTACATATACACGTGTGATTTAGTTTACGAAGATTTTTCAATGCCGAGAACCTCGATCAGAGTGTAAAAAAGGCGTAAGGTTCACAATGGTGTAAAATTAAAACGGGATATACCGGGCTAGGATGCGAGTTACAGGAACTAGGGCCAAACCAACCACCCAAGAATGGAATCGTTGAGCGAAAACACTTGACAACCTCCTAGAAGCAGCTTTTATTGCCACCGGACCATTCTCCATCAATTAGGAATCTGATGCCGTCACTTAACACATTCCTTAAATTGTAGCCATTTGTTGAGTGTTTTTTTTGGTGTCTAATCCGCATATATATATCACCATTGCCCTTGATTTTCTTAACTGTATATCTCTTAAATGTCAACATATACACGTGTGATTTAGTTTACGAAGATTTTTCAATGCCGAGAACCTCGATCAGAGAGTAAAAAAGGCGTAAGGTTCACAATGGTGTAAAATTAAAATGGGATATACCGGGCTAGGATTCGAGTTACAGGAACAAGGGCCAAATCAACCACCCAAGAATGGAATCGTCGTTCGAAAACACTTGACAACCTCCTAGAAGCAGCTTTTCTTGCCACCAGACCGTTCTCCATCAATTAGGAATCTGATGCCGTCACAAAACACATTCCTTAAATTGTAGCCATTTGTTGAGTGTTTTTTTTGTGTCTATTCCGCATATATATTACCATTGCCCTTAATTTTCTTAACTGTATATCTCTTAAATGTCAACTTATACACGTGTGATTTAGTTTACGAAGATTTTTCAATGCCGAGAACCTCGATCAGAGAGTAAAAAAGGCGTAAGGTTCACAATGGTGTAAAATTAAAATGAGATATAGCGGGCTAGGATTCGAGTTACAGGAACAAGGGCCAAACCAACCACCCAAGAATGGAATCATCGAGCGAAAACACTTGACAACCTCATAGAAGCAGCTTTTCTTGCCACCAGACCATTCTCCATCAATTAGGAATCCGATGCCGTCACTAAATACATTTCTTAAATTGTAGCCATTTGTTGAGTGTTTTTTTTGCTGTCTAATCCGCATATATATCACCATTTCCCTTGATTTTCTTTACTATATATCTCTTAAATGCCAACATATACACGTGTGATTTTGTTTACGAATATTTTTCAATGCCGATATCCTCGATCAGAGATTAAAAAAGGGGTGAGGTTCACAATGGTGTAAAATTAAAATGGGATATACCGGGCTAGGATTAGAGTTAAAGGAACAAGGGCCAAACCAACCACCCAAGAATGGAATCGTCGAGCGAAAACACTAGACAACCTCCTAGAAGCAGCTTTCTTGCCACCAGACCGTTCTCCATCAATTAGGAATCTGATGCCGTCAGTAAACACATTCCTTAAATTGTAGCCATTTGTTGAGTGTTTTTTTTGGTGTCTAATCCGCATATATATCACCATTGCCCTTGATTTTCTTGACTGTATATCTCTTAAGTGTCTACATATACACGTGTGATTTAGTTTACGAAGATTTTTCAATGCCGAGAACCTCGATCAGAGTGTAAAAAAGGCGTAAGGTTCACAATGGTGTAAAATTAAAACAGGATATACCGGGCTAGGATGCGAGTTACAGGAACTAGGGCCAAACCAACCACCCAAGAATGGAATCGTTGAGCGAAAACACTTGACAACCTCCTAGAAGCAGCTTTTATTGCCACCGGACCATTCTCCATCAATTAGGAATCTGATGCCATCACTTAACACATTCCTTAAATTGTAGCCATTTGTTGAGTGTTTTTTTTGGTGTCTAATCCGCATATATATATCACCATTGCCCTTGATTTTTTTAACTGTATATCTCTTAAATGTCAACATATACACGTGTGATTTAGTTTACGAAGATTTTTCAATGCCGAGAACCTCGATCAGAGAGTAAAAAAGGCGTAAGGTTCACAATGGTGTAAAATTAAAATGGGATACACCGGGCTAGGATTCGAGTTACAGGAACAAGGGCCAAATCAACCACCCAAGAATGGAATCGTCGTTCGAAAACACTTGACAACCTCCTAGAAGCAGCTTTTCTTGCCACCAGACCGTTCTCCATCAATTAGGAATCTGTTGCCGTCACAAAACACATTCCTTAAATTGTAGCCATTTGTTGAGTGTTTTTTTTGTGTCTAATCCGCATATATATCACCATTGCACTTAATTTTCTTAACTGTATATCTCTTAAATGTCAACATATACACGTGTGATTTAGTTTACGAAGATTTTTCAATGCCGAGAACCTCGATTAGAGAGTAAAAAAGGCTTAAGGTTCACAATGATGTAAAATTAAAATGGGATATACCGGGCTAGGATTCCAGTTACAGGAACAAGGGCCAAACCAACCACCCAAGAATGGAATTGTCGAGCGAAAACACTTGACAACCTTATAGAAGCAGCTTTTCTTGCCACCAGAACATTCTCCATCAATTAGGACTCTGATGCCGTCACTAAACACATTTCTAAAATTGTAGCCATTTGTTGAGTGTTTTTTTTGCTGTCTAATCCGCATATATATCACCATTTCCCTTGATTTTCTTGACTATATATCTCTTAAATGTCAACATATACACGTGTGATTTTGTTTACGAATATTTTTCCATGCCGAGAACCTCGATCAGAGATTAAAAAAGGCGTAAGGTTCACAATGGTGTAAAATTAAAATGGGATATACCGAGCTAGGATTCGAGTTACAGGAATAAGGCAAAACCAACCACCCAAGAATGGAATCGTCGAGCGAAAACACTTGACAACCTCGTTGAAGCAGCTTTTCTTGCCACCAGACCGTTCTCCATCAATTAGGAATCTGATGCCGTCACTAAACACATTCCTTAAATTGTAGCCATTTGTTGAGTGTTTTTTTTGTGTCTAATCCGCATATATATCACCATTGCCCTTGATTTTCTTGACTGTATATCTCTTAAGTGTCTACATATACACGTGTGATTTAGTTTACGTAGATTTTTCAATGCCGAGAACCTCGATCAGAGAGTAAAAAGGCGTAAGGTTCACAATGGTGTAAAATTAAAACGGGATATACCGGGCTAGGTTGCGAGTTACAGGAACAAGGGCCAAACCAACCACCCAAGAATGGAATCATCGAGCGAAAACACTTGACAAACTCCTAGAAGCAGCTTTTCTTGCCACCAGACCATTCTCCATCAATTAGGAATCTGATGCCGTCACTTAACACATTTCTTAAATTGTAACAATTTGTTGAGTGTTTTTTTTGCTGTCTAATCCGCAAATATATCACCATTTCCCTTGATTTTCTTGACTGTATATCTCTTAAATGTCTACATATACAGGTGTGATATAGTTTACAAAGATTTTTAATGCCGAGAACCTCGATCAGAGAGTAAAAAAGGCGTAAGGTTCACAATGGTGTAAAATTAAAATGGGATATACCGAGGCTTGGATTCAAGTTACAGGAACTAGGTCCAAACGAACCTCGCAAGAATGGAATCGTCGAGCGAAAACACTTGACAACCTCCTAGAAGCAGCTTTTCTTGCCACCAGATCTTTCTCCATCAATTAGGAATTTGATGCCGTCAATAAACACATTCATTAAATTGTAGCCATTTTTTGAGTGTTTTTTTTGTGTCTAATCCGTATATATATAACTATTACCCTTGATTTTCTTGACTGTATATCTCTTAAATGTCAACATATACACGTGTGATTTAGTTTACGAAGATTTTTCAATGCCGAGAACCTCGATCAGAGAGTAAAAAAGGCGCAAGGTTCACAAAGGTGTAAAATTAAAATGGTATATATCGGGCTAGGATTCGAGTTACAGGAACAAGGGCCAAACCAACCATCCAAGAATGGAATCGTCGAGCGAAAACACTTGAGAACCACTTAGAAGCAGCTTTTCTTGCTACCAGACCTTTCTCCATCAATTAGGAATCTTATGCCGTCACTAAACACATTCCTTAAATTGTAGCCATTTGCTGAGTGTTTTTTTTGGTGTCTAATCCGCATATAAATCACCATTGCCCTTGAGTTTCTTGACTGTATATCTCTTAAAGGTCAACATATACACGTGTGATTTAGTTTACGAAGATTTTCAATTGCGAGAACCTCGATCAGAGAGTAAAAAAGGCGTTAGGTTCACAATGGTGGAAAATTAAAATGGGATATACCGGGCTGGGATTCGAGTTACAGGAACAAGGGCCAAACCAACCACCCAAGAATCGTCGAGCGAAAACACTTGACAACCTCCTAGAAGCAGCTTTTCTTGCCACCAGACCTTTCTCCATCATTTAGGAATCTGATGCCGTCACTAAACACATTCCTTAAATTATAGCCATTTGTTGAGTGTTTTTTTTTGGTGTCTAATCCGCATATATATCACTGAAGAAACACTAACTAAATGGCCGGAACCGAGATAGTTAGGGGGTTTGAATCCGCATAAAAGGTTAGCTCTCTCTCGGTTGATTCAGTTGCAATGGAATTTCTTCTCCGATAGTTCTGCAAAAAAGAACACCGTTAGCCTCGTCAAGGGGAGAAGAGGGTTCTCTCCTTGACCCGACTCCGGCGTGAGAATAAGTATTGGTAATGGAGAAGATAAGTATTTGAGAAGTGAGTGTGATCTGGGTTTATACCTGAATAGTTCTCTTATTTATAGCCGGGAGTTTGGGAGGGAAAATCTGTTATTGAAAAGATGACGGAAGATGCTAACGCCGTAGCGGTTATCTTTTCTTCCGTTAAGTTTTTTGATCCTTTGTTACGTTGCCTCGATCCGATGTGAATGCACACGGATCGTGGTTTGATCAATGGCTGGGGGATTGCCACGTGGAAAGTGATTAAGTAGAGATTACTCTCCAATTGCATGCCTTCGTTGTGATTTCAGGGTTGCTTGTGGTGGTGACACGTGTCCAGACGGTTATAACCTTCTGGGTAGTGCACGATTGTATTTCTTTCTAGAAGATTACTGCTGTAATCTGGTGTGACACCTTATCGTGTGGATGCAGATGAGTAAATCCCAAGTCTGGGTAAAATAATATCCAAGTCTGGATATTTAGGCGGAAGTATTGAACAAAGGATTTTGATCCTTTGTTAAATGGGAGAAGGCGCGAGGATTCATGTTATCCTTTGGGCGCGCAACTATAGATTTGCTGACTGTTTCCTTCCTTTTGTAATACCAGTGCGCGGCCGCGCAAGGCTTAAAAGGCAAAAAGGCTAATCTGTGGTATGGTCTTAAATACTTATCATTAGGTTTTTGGGACCTTACCCCTTCAAGTCCCCCCAGTCTAGTGTTGTACTTATGCGAATAAGTGGAGCACTGGACTTATGAGAGAGAAATGTTTTTGGACGCGAAAAGATAAGAAAGCTTCTATGAGAAGATTTTGAATTTGCTGAGCTTGTAAAGATTTTTTTGTAAAAAATCTTTGACTTGACGTTATTGCAGTAGATTGATTTTGACAACCTGTCATTGTCAGTTGCTTTTTATCATTCGTGTTGTACACGCGCGCGTGTAAGCGCGTGTATGTTCTGACATCTTCATTTTCTGTCGCTTGGGGAACTGTGATACCCGGAACAGTGCTGTGACGGTTACCGATGCTATTTATTGCGATGGGTATATAATCGTTTGGGTAACCACTTCTCTGTAATCATTGTTTTGTTTGAAAACTTTGCCCTATTCCTTGTTCTTAAGAAAACTTTCCATCATTCTCTCGCTTATGTCAACCGAAGAACGTCAAGAAGATCTTGTTGAAGATATGTCGACTGAACTTCCACCATTGAAGTGGCCCAGGGCGTCTTTTGAGGGTTTGATCCAGAATCTTAAGTTTCTGGAGAACTGGGGTGCTTTGTATCCCGAAGATGGGCAAACAGCAGCAAATGCTCCGGCCGGGTATATTACCCTCTTTTGGGATTTTTTCTGTGACGGTAACTTTCGCTTGCCTGTTACCAAATTTTTTCTTGACATTCTTGGATTCTATAATCTGCACATCTCCCAACTTCACCCTATTGGTATGGTTAGGGTTCGACATTTCGAATTTGTATGTCGGACGATGCATGTGGAGCCAACCGTTCCCCGATTTAGGGTTTTTTATCAGATGCACTGTACCCAAGGGTTTTACTCATTCGTTCAGAGGGCTTCTGCAAAGAAAATTCTTCATCAGCCCCCAAAATCATTTCATGATTGGAAACAGAAATTTTTCTTCATCAAGGCTGGAGTGATCCCGATGAAGATGACGCTAAGAGGGAAGGACGATATTTCGATTGAATCGATTCAGACTCCTGTTGATGAGAACTGGTACCAAGATCTGAAGGATATTCCCAATATTGCTTTGCCGGAGAAAGCCCTAGTCGGAGCCGGCATGAGTTTGAACTGGAAGATGGAACGTGATGATAAACCCGTGTACACTGAGGATGGTCATAGTAAGTTTGGGGCTTTCTCACTGTTTTTTTTTTTTTTGTTTTTTGTTTTTTTTTTTTGACCTGCTTTCTCTTCAATGTAGTTGTTTCTCTATATGTTGTTGCCTTTAAGAGGGAAGGCGGAAGAATGGGAACTATCAAGAAGAAGCCTGAAGAGGAGCTCTGGTATCATCGTATTGTGAAGAATTTTGTGCTTCCGCGGGATGCGGACCTATCTGTTCAACCGGCAGCTGGTGCTGGTGAGTTTATCCGTTTTTTCTTTCTTTGTTGCTTTGAGTAATCTTTTGTCCTGCGCTTTTGTAGGTGAATTGTTAAATTTGGGCGTGGGCCCTGAGAAGAAAAAACGCGCAACTACGTCCACTTCCGCGCCGAAGAGAAGTGAAACTGTTAAGACTCATCCTTTGAGGGCGAAAAATGTTGGAGAGAAGAAAGGTACGCGCCGTACTTCTGACTCCAGGTGTGATTATGTGGTGGTTTCTGACTCTTTGGAGGGTCTTATTCCTGTAGTGATTATGCGGGAACCAAAGCCCGAACCAAAGGACTCTGCTGATATCCCTCCTTCTAACCCGAATGAGCCTATTGACCTGGATTCCAGTCCCGAACGTTTGGTTCATAGGAAGGCTGGTAAGAGAAAACAAGCTGATGCTGATGCTGATGCGGAGGGCCAACCTCCCAAGAAAGTGCAGAGGAAGAAAATTACCAGAAAAGGAAACCTGGATGCTTTTGTTTCAGAATCTATTCCTGGTAAGTATTGCTTTTCTTTTGTTTTCTTTGAATGGATAGGATTTTTATAGACTTTTGTTTGTCCAGAAATTCCTGTTTCTCCTGTTCCTGTAGACGTACCAACTGTGGTTGATAAAGAACTTCCCCCTTCCCCGCCGCGCGCTACCGTTACAAACCCGCTAGAGTCTTCAGAGATAGCTGGGGAAGGTGTTGAGAAAACTGTTGAGGCTGAGGAGCATGTTGGTGCTAATATAGAGACTGAACAGATTGTTGAGCCGAGTGTGGTAAATGATGATAATCAACCGACACCGGAAAAGGAAACTGCTGAGAAAATCCAATCTTCTCCCCCCAGACCTTCTGAAACTATACCTGAGCATACTGAGAAGGCCGCCACTGAGGAGGCAGGTTCATCTGCTGGTGTTGGGAAGCAATCTCCGATTCGTCCCGAAGAAACCTTGGGAGAGTATTATTACCGGACGTATGCGGAGAAAGATGCTGCTGATCCTCATGTTCCTGTTTGGAATGTAAAGAAAGGAGATACCTTCTCGGATTGGCGTGTATGCCAAGATTGGTTGCAGGGGATACTTCCGCCTGGCGAGATTAAATTTCAGGAGAATCAGCCTTACGAACGGACCTATCAGTCTTATCTTGCAGAAACTGCTTCTCATGTTTGTACCACTCACCGTATAGTGCGTGAGTGGTATAGCATGCATAAAGAGCGAGTATCTTTTGAAGCATCACAAAGGAAGTTTGCTAAAGATGAAAAACATGTGGCTCAGCTGAAGGCTAAATTAGAAGCTGAACAAGCTAAGTTTGAAGCTGAGCGCAAGACTGAGGAATGGTCAGCGTCTGGTTGGAAAAGAAAAGCTGAAGCTGAAGCTGCGCTTTTATCTGAGGAGCGCAAAAATTGGAGGAGGATTTGTGAGAAAGATAATGCCGAGAAGGCAAACCTTCGTAATATCATCAATAACCTCAAGGCTGAGGTTGAAAATCTGAAGAATCAAGATACGGAGGTAGAAAGATTGAAGAAAGAAAAAGCTGATATGGAAGCTATGTTGGAGGAAGCGCGCTCTCATAGGGAACGAAGTGAGCAACGGGAGGTACAAGCTTTAGCCACTCTTGCCGTTAGAGATAAAGAATTAGAGGAACTTACCGCTTTGGTTTCTGACCAGGAACAATTGAAGAAGGATCTGGAGCTAGCACGTTCTGAGAATACTGAAACCTCCCGCCGCTTGACTGAAGTTGAAGAGAAACTGGAGAATGCAGAAATGGCGCGGGTTTCAGCGGAAAGCGAGCTTGAACCTTTGAAGAATGATATGGCCTGGTTGAAAGATCGCGGGATTGCTTGTGTAAGTTCCTTTCTTCTTTTTCGTTCATGTATGCGCTTTTCTTGTTTTGATGCTTATCTTGATTTCGTAGGTTGCTGAATCTGTATTAAATTCTGAAGAACTGGATAAAACTGTTGCAAATTTGATGGTCGCTGCGCGACGAGATGGTTACGCGCAAGGTTATGCGGAATGTTCCCATCATGTGAATAGCGCTTTGAAAGTTAACTGGGATGATAGTAAGTCTGCTACCTTTGGCGTTAATACTGCCAGCGCACTGGCTGCTGTGAAGAAAGAGTTTAATAACTTACAACTTCCAGTGATGGAGTTGATAAATGTGGCGTTGCAATCGGACGATCACGTTGCGTAACTTAAAGAAATCTTTCCGGATGAGGGAGAAGATTTAGATTAGGATGAAATTGTATTGAACAATTTTCTCTCTTTTTTTATGTAGGATGTAGATCCTTGTTTTGTTGGTGCGCTGCTGCGCAAGGAATTTAAACACTGCTGTGTCTAAACTCTTTAGGGCGTATTTGTACGCTTAAAATAGCAGGTTTCTATTTGTTTTGTTGAATGACTTTACAATATCTTGCATGAGTACAATTACTTTTTCTTTGAGTAAGGCGAATAAAGTTGGTGTGAAGCTCATGTGTGAGTTTATGGTCGTTTGTGACGTGATCACTGACCGTGCATGGAGCTTTGTGTTATATTACCATAATGTTTTTGCACTTACTAAAAAGGAATTGCATGCATTTTGTAAACACAAAAATAATAGAAACTTTGTAATTTTATTCATGGATAATGCTCAGAGGCGTTACAAAGTTTTTCGGATAATTAAATGGAACTTAACTTACTCCCTGATAGTTCCGCCGCTTTTGATAAGTCATGTCTTTTCCGCGGAAAACGTACAGAGTTCTTCAAGTTTTAGCCCGTTTGCTTGAGCTTTCTTCTCCCCGGGTAATCTGCTTAATCTCCTTGCGCATGTTCTGGAGCAAATGCGTAAGTTCTCCATTTTTGAGAGCCTTCTCTATTTCCGTGCGCAGGGATATGCAGTTGTTCGTGGTGTGCCCGTTATCCTTATGATATTCGCAGTACTGCGTCGGGTCTTGACCACGTTTACTCTTCATCGGAATCGGAGGTTTGAATTGGTGATCCTCAGTACTTAGCACCTCCGCTGGGGTTTTCGTTAGGGGAGTCCACTGTCTCTCCCTATTTTCGTGTTTGTTTTCTCTTTGTGCAGAGAACTTGTTAGTTGTTGTGCGGGCGTCTTCCGAAGATCGACTTCCTGATGCTTCGCGCCATGACTTTTTGTACTTGCCATTTGCGCTTAAGTCTGCCGGCCTGTTGTGTGGTGGTGGTGGCCTGTTTGTAGTAAGGTTTTTCTAGGTCTGTGCATAAACCTTGGCCGCCGCCATTATTTTTTCCCAACTCGTGGGGAGGCCCTCTGTTCCTGATAACACTTTGACCATGTCGTCACACCTAACCGCGTACTTAAACTGAGCACGGATTAGTTGTTCGCTAACACCTCCAATTTCTAACACTTCTTTATTGTATCTGGACGCCAGATGTTCATGACGTCGGATGTGTCACGTTTTGACCGCCTTTGTTGGCTGAAGTGTGTTAAAAACTTTCTTCGCAGATCCTTCCATGACTCGATCTGTCCTGTTGGTAGGTTGTCGAACCAAATTCGCGCTGGACCGGTTAGTGTTTGTACAAACAAATGACACCACAGCAGAAGAGTCCAACCGCCAACCAACCCTGCGCTGGTGAATACTCTTAGATGATCATCGGGGTCAGTTAACCCATTGAATTTCCCAACGTTAGATGGTAACTTAGCCCTTTCCAATGGAGCTAAAGCTATCTCCAGTATGAACTTCGAGTTTTCTGCCGCTTCATCAGGGCGATAAACTAAGTCATAGTTATGCTCTGCTTCGGGATTATAGATCGCCCTAGGCCTGCATTTGTTATAGTTTGGTTGTAGTCTGTTGAATACGCTGGTGTTTGCACTCAGGCGATACGTTTGATCGGATTCATCAGTGTGAGCGTCCCGTTGGGAACCCAACCTATCATGAACCGATTGTCTTCGACGAAGGTGTGGTTCGCCCTGGTGTTGTCTCTGGTAACTGCCTGTATCGTCATAAGTTGACTCTTCTCGCTGAGATGCATGAGCTCTAGACCCTGGCCTCCGTGATTGGGTTACAGGAGCAGTTTGAGCACACAATTGTGTGTACACGGCGTTTAGTGCCCCTTGGGACCGGACGTACCATGATATCGGAGTTTCTCCTGGTGGTAAGATTGACTGTGCAGGATTTGCTGGTAACATTCCTGGGGTAACAGGATCATTTGCTCGATTAGATTGAACCTCGTTATCGTCTGAGGCCTCTTCTACGATCCCTTCTACTGGTAAATTGTTTCCGACGTTTGGTCGAGGACCAAGTTGCCGGTGAGATGATGAATTCTCTGCCATGTGCAAAAACAGAAAACGAAATGAACTGAATCGAAACGAGGTAGAAACTAGAAAAACTGAGAAAACGGTGGGCGCCAATGAAGAAACACTAACTAAATGGCCGGAACCGAGATAGTTAGGGGGTTTGAATCCGCATAAAAGGTTAGCTCTCTCTCGGTTGATTCAGTTGCAATGGAATTTCTTCTCCGGTAGTTCTGCAAAAAAGAACACCGTTAGCCTCGTCAAGGGGAGAAGAGGGTTCTCTCCTTGACCCGACTCCGGCGTGAGAATAAGTATTGGTAATGAAGAAGATAAGTATTTGAGAAGTGAGTGTGATCTGGGTTTATACCTGAATAGTTCTCTTATTTATAGCCGGGAGTTTGGGAGGGAAAATCTGTTATTGAAAAGATGACGGAAGATGCTAACGCCGTAGCGGTTATCTTTTCTTCCGTTAAGTTTTTTGATCCTTTGTTACGTTGCCTCGATCCGATGTGAATGCACACGGATCGTGGTTTGATCAATGGCTGGGGGATTGCCACGTGGAAAGTGATTAAGTGGAGATTACTCTCCAATTGCATGCCTTCGTTGTGATTTCAGGGTTGCTTGTGGTGGTGACACGTGTCCAGACGGTTATAACCTTCTGGGTAGTGCACGATTGTATTTCTTTCTAGAAGATTACTGCTGTAATCTGGTGTAACACCTTATCGTGTGGATGCAGATGAGTAAATCCCAAGTCTGGGTAAAATAATATCCAAGTCTGGATATTTAGGCGGAAGTATTGAACAAAGGATTTTGATCCTTTGTTAAATGGGAGAAGGCGCGAGGATTCATGTTATCCTTTGGGCGCGCAACTATAGATTTGCTGACTGTTTCCTTCCTTTTGTAATACCAGTGCGCGGCCGCGCAAGGCTTAAAAGGCAAAAAGGCTAATCTGTGGTATGGTCTTAAATACTTATCATTAGGTTTTTGGGACCTTACCCCTTCAATCACCATTGCCCTTGATTTTCTTGACTGTATATCTCTTAAATGTCAACATATACACGTGTGATTTAGTTTACGAAGATTTTTCAATGCCGAGAACCTCGATCAGAGAGTAAAAAAGGCGTAAGGTTCACAATGGTTTAAAATTAAAATGGGATATACCGGGCTAGGATTCGAGTTACAGGAACAAGTGCCAAACCAACCACCCAAGAATGGAATCGTCGAGCGAAAACACTTGACAACCTCCTAGAAGCAGCTTTTCTTGCCACCAGACCTGTCTCCATCAATTAGGAATCTGATGCCGTCACTAAACACATTCCTTACATTGTAGCCATTTGTTGAATGGTTTTTTTTGGTGTCTAATCCGCATATATATCACCATTGCCCTTGATTTTCTTGACTGTATATCTCTTAAATGTCAACATATACACGTGTGATTTAGTTTACAAAGATTTTTCAATGCCGAGAACCTCGATCAGAGAGTAAAAAAGGCGTAAGGTTCACAATGGTGTAAAATTAAAATGGGATATACCGGGCTAGGATTCGAGTTACAGGAACAAGGGCCAAACCAACTACCCAAGAATGGAATCGTCGAGCGAAAACACTTGACAACCTCCTAGAAGCAGCTTTTCTTGCAACCAGACCGTTCTCCATCAATTAGGAATCTGATGCCGTCACTTAACACATTTCTTAAATTGTAGCCATTTGTTGAGTGTTTTTTTTGCTGTCTAATCCGCATATATATGACCATTTCTCTTGATTTTCTTGACTGTATATCACTTAAATGTAAACATATACAGGTGTGATTTAGTTTACCAAGATTTTTCAATGCCTAGAACCTCGATCAGAGAGTAAAAAAGGCGTAAGGTTCGCAATGGTGTAAAATTAAAATGGGATATACCGGGCTAGGATTCGAGTTACAGGAATAAGGCAAAACCAACCACCCAAGAATGGAATCGTCGAGCGAAAACACTTGACAACCTCGTTGAAGCAGCTTTTCTTGCCACCAGACCGTTCTCCATCAATTAGGAATCTGATGCCGTCACTAAACACATTCCTTAAATTGTAGCCATTTGTTGAGTGTTTTTTTTTGGTGTCTAATCCGCATATATATCACCATTGCCCTTGATTTTCTTGACTGTATATCTCTTAAGTGTCTACATATACACGTGTGATTTAGTTTACGTAGATTTTTCAATGCCGAGAACCTCGGTCAGAGAGTAAAAAGGCGTAAGGTTCACAATGGTGTAAAATTAAAACGGAATATACCGGGCTAGGTTGCGAGTTACAGGAACAAGGGCCAAACCAACCACCCAAGAATGGAATCATCGAGCGAAAACACTTGACAAACTCCTAGAAGCAGCTTTTTTTGCCACCAGACCTTTCTCCATCAATTAGGAATCTGATGCCGTCACTAAACACATTCCTTAAATTGTAGCCATTTGTTGAGTGTTTTTTTTGCTGTCTAATCCGCATATATATCACCATTTCCCTCGATTTTCTTGACTATATATCTCTTAAATGTCAACATATACACGTGTGATTTTGTTTACGAATATTTTTCAATGCCGATATCCTCGATCAGAGATTAAAAAAGGGGTAAGGTTCACAATGGTGTAAAATTAAAATGGGATATACCGGGCAAGGATTAGAGTTAAAGGAACAAGGGCCAAACCAACCACCCAAGAATGGAATCATCGAGCGAAAACACTTGAAAAACTCCTAGAAGCAGCTTTTCTTGCCACCCGACCTTTCTCCATCAATTAGGAATCTGATGCCGTCACTAAACACATTCCTTAAATTGTAGCCATTTGTTGAGTGTTTTTTTTGCTGTCTAAACCGCATATATATCACCATTTCCCTTGATTTTCTTGACTATATATCTCTTAAATGTCAACATATACACGTGTGATTTTGTTTACGAATATTTTTCAATGCCGATATCCTCGATCAGAGATTAAAAAAGGGGTAAGGTTCACAATGGTGTAAAATTAAAATGGGATATACCGGGCTAGGATTAGAGTTAAAGGAACAAGGGCAAAACCAACCACCAAAGAATGGAATCGTCGAGCGAAAATACTTGACAACCTCGTAGAAGCAGCTTTTCTTGCCACCAGACCGTTCTCCATCAATTAGGAATCTGATACCGTCACTAAACACATTCCTTAAATTGTAGCCATTTGTTGAGTGTTTTTTTTGGTGTCTAATCCGCATATATATCACCATTGCCCTTGATTTTCTTGACTGTATATCTCTTAAGTGTCTACATATACAAGTGTGATTTAGTTTACGAAGATTTTTCAATGCCGAGAACCTCGATCAGAGAGTAAAAAAGGCGTAAGGTTCACAATGGTGTAAAATTAAAACGGGATATACCGGGCTAGGATGCGAGTTACAGGAACTAGGGCCAAACCAACCACCCAAGAATGGAATCGTTGAGCGAAAACACTTGACAACCTCCTAGAAGCAGCTTTTATTGCCACCGGACCATTCTCCATCAATTAGGAATCTGATGCCGTCATTTAACACATTTCTTAAATTGTAGCTATTTGTTGAGTGTTTTATTTGCTGTCTAATCCGCAAATATATCACCATTTCCCTTGATTTTCTTGACTGTATATCTCTTAAATGTCAACATATACAGGTGTGATATAGTTTACAAAGATTTTTCAATGCCGAGAACCTCAATCAGAGAGTAAAAAAGACGCAAGGTTCACAATGGTGTAAAATTAAAATGGGATATACCGAGGCTTGGATTCGAGTTACAGGAACAATGGCCAAACCAACCACCCAAGAATGGAATCGTCGAGCGAAAACACTTAACAACCTCCTAGAAGCGGCTTTTCTTGCCACCAGACCTTTCTCCATCAATTAGGAATCTGATGCCGTCACTAAACACATTCCTTAATTTGTAGCCATTTGTTGAGTGGTTTTTTTTTGGTGTCTAATCCGCATATATATATCACCATTGCCCTTGATTTTCATAACTGTATATCTCTTAAATGTCAACATCTACACGTGTGATTTAGTGTACGAAGATTTTTCAATGCCGAGAACCTCGATCAGAGAGTAATAAAGGCGTATGGTTCACAATGGGGTAAAATTAAAATGGGATATACCGGGCTAGGATTCTGGTTACAGGAACAAGGGCCAAACCAACCACCCAAGAATGGAATCGTCGAGTGAAAACACTTGACAACCTCCTAGAAGCAAATTTTCTTGCCACCAGACCTTTCTCCATCAATTAGGAATCTGATGCCGTCACTAAACACATTCCTTAAATTGTAGCCATTTGTTGAGTGTTTTTTTTTTGGTGTCTAATCTGCATATATATATCACCATTGCCTTTGATTTTCTTGATTGTATATGTCTTAAATGTCAACATATACACATGTGATTTAGTTCACGAAGATTTTTCAATGCCGAGAACCTCGATCAGAGAGTAAAAAAGGCGTAAGGTTCACAATGGTGTAAAATTAAAATGGGATATACCGGGCTAGAATTCGAGTTACAGGAACAAGGGCCAAACCAACCACCCAAGAATGGTATCGTCGAGCGAAAACACTTGACAACCTCCTAGAAGCAGCTTTTCTTGCCACCAAACCTTTCTCCATCAATTAGGAATCTGATGCCGTCACTAAATACATTCCTTAAATTATAGCCACTTGTTGAGTGTTTTTTTTGGTGTCTAATCCGCATATATATCACCATTGCCCTTGATTTTCTTGACTGTATATCTCTTAAATGTCAACATATACACGTGTGATTTAGTTTACGAAGATTTTTCAATGTCGAGAACCTCGATCAGAGAGTATAAAAGGAGTAAGGTTCACAATGGTGTAAAATTAAAATGGGATATACCGGGCTAGGATTCGAGTTACAGGATCAAGGGCCAAACCAACCACCCAAGAATGGAATCGTCGAGCGAAAACACTTGACAACATCCTAGAAGCATCCTTTCTTCCCACCAGACATTTCTCCATCAATTTGGAATCTGATGCCGTCACTAAACACATTTCTTAAATTGTAGCCATTTGTTGAGTGTTTTTTTTGGTGTCTAATCCGCATATATATCACCATTACCCTTGATTTTCTTGACTGTATATCTCTTAAATGTCAACATATACACGTGTGATTTAGTTTACGAAGATTTTTCAATGCTGAGAACCTCGATCAGAGAGTAAAAAAGGCGTAAGGTACACAATGGTGTAAAATTAAAATGGGATATACCGGGGCTTGGATTCGAGTTACAGGAACAAGGACCAAACCAACCACTCAAGAATGGAATCGTCGAGCGAAAACACTTGACAACCTCTTGGAAGTAGCTTTTCTTGCCACCAGACCTTTCTCTTTCAATTAGGAATCTGATGCCGTCACTAAACACATTCCTTAAATTGTAACCATTTGTTGAGTGTTTTTTTTCTTGTGTCTAATCCGCATATATATCACCATTACCCTTGATTTTCTTGACTGTATGTCTCTTAAATGTCAACATATACACGTGTGATTTAGTTTACGAAGATTTTTCAATGCCGAGAACCTCGATCAGAGAGTAATAAAGGCGTAAGGTTCACAATGGGGTAAAATTAAAATGGGATATACCGGGCTAGGATTCGGGTTACAGGAACAAGGGCCAAACCAACCACCCAAGAATGGAATCGTCGAGCGAAAACACTTGACAACCTCCTAGATGCAGCTTTTCTTGCCACCAGACCTTTCTCCTTCAATTAGTAATCTGATGCCGTCACTAAACACATTCCTTAAATTGTAGCCATTTGTTGAGTGTTTTTTTTGGTGTCTAATCCGCATATATATCATCATTGCCCTTGATTTTCTTGACTGTATATCTCTTAAATGTCAACATATACACGTGTGATTTAGTGTACGAAGATTTTTCAATGTCGAGAACCTCGATCAGAGAGTAATAAAGGCGTAAGGTTCACAATGGGGTAAAATTAAAATGGGATATACCGGGCTAGGATTCGGGTTACAGGAACAAGGGCCAAACCAACCACCCAAGAATGGAATCGTCGAGTGAAAACACTTGACAACCTCCTAGAAGCAAATTTTCTTGCCACCAGACCTTTCTCCATCAATTAGGAATCTGATGCCGTCACTAAACACATTTCTTAAATTGTAGCCATTTGTTGAGTGTTTTTTTTTTGGTGTCTAATCTGCATATATATATCACCATTGCCTTTGATTTTCTTGACTGTATATGTCTTAAATGTCAACATATACACATGTGATTTAGTTTACGAAGATTTTTCAATGCCGAGAACCTCGATCAGAGAGTAAAAAAGGCGTAAGGTTCACAATGGTGTA
Organism: Helianthus tuberosus; assembly: GCA_030545235.1. Lineage (NCBI taxonomy): Eukaryota > Viridiplantae > Streptophyta > Magnoliopsida > Asterales > Asteraceae > Helianthus > Helianthus tuberosus. Next base: position 124,238,714 of record CM060426.1, on the reverse strand, counting down.
AAATTAAAATGGGATATACCGGGCTAGAATTCGAGTTACAGGAACAAGGGCCAAACCAACCACCCAAGAATGGTATCGTCGAGCGAAAACACTTGACAACCTCCTAGAAGCAGCTTTTCTTGCCACCAGACCTTTCTCCATCAATTAGGAATCTGATGCCGTCACTAAATACATTCGTTAAATTATAGCCACTTGTTGAGTGTTTTTTTTTGTGTCTAATCCGCATATATATCACCATTGCCCTTGATTTTCTTGACTGTATATCTCTTAAATGTCATCATATACACGTGTGATTTAGTTTACGAAGATTTTTCAATGTCGAGAACCTCGATCAGAGAGTAAAAAAGGAGTAAGGTTCACAATGGTGTAAAATTAAAATTGGATATACCGGGCTAGGATTCGAGTTACAGGATCAAGGGCCAAACCAACCACCCAAGAATGGAATCGTCGAGCGAAAACACTTGACAACATCCTAGAAGCATCCTTTCTTCCCACCAGACATTTCTCCATCAATTTGGAATCTGATGACGTCACAAAACACATTTCTTAAATTGTAGCCATTTGTTGAGTGTTTTTTTGGTGTCTAATCCGCATATATATCACCATTACCCTTGATTTTCTTGACTGTATATCTCTTAAATGTCAACATATACACGTGTGATTTAGTTTACGAAGATTTTTCAATGCTGAGAACCTCGATCAGAGAGTAAAAAAGGCGTAAGGTACACAATGGTGTAAAATTAAAATGGGATATACCAGGCTAGGATTCGTGTTATAGAAACAAGGGCTAAACCAACCACACAAGAATGGAATCGTCGAGCGAAAACACTTGACAACCTCCTAGAAGCAGCTTTTCTTGCCACCAGACCTTTCTCCATCAATTAGGAATCTGATGCCGTCGCTAAACACATTCCTTAAATTATAGCCATTTGTTGAGAGTTTTTTTTGGTGTCTAATCCGCATATATATCACCATTGCCCTTGATTTTCTTGACTGTATATCTCTTAAATGTCAACATATACACGTGTGATTTAGTTTACAAAGATTTTTCAATGCTGAGAACCTCGATCAGAGAGTAAAAAAGGCGTAAGGTTCACAATGGTGTAAAATTAAAATGGGATATACCGGGATAGGATTCGAGTTACAGGAACAAGGGCCAAACCAACCACCCAAGAATGGAATCGTTGAGCGAAAACACTTAACAACCTCCAGGAAGTAGCTTTTCTTTCCACCAGACGTTTCTCCATCAATTAGGAATCTGATGCCGTTACTAAACACATTCCTTAAATTGTAGCCATTTGTGGAGTGTCTAATCCGCATATATATCACCATTGCCATTGGTTTTCTTGACTGTATATCTCTTAAATGTCAACATATACACGTGTGATTTAGTTTACGAAGATTTTTCAATGCCGAGACCCTCGATCAGAGAGTAAAAAAGGCGTAAGGTTCACAGTGGTGTAAAATTAAAATGGGATATACCGGGCTAGGATTCAAGTTACAGGAACAAGGGCAAAACCAACCACCCCAGATTGGAATCGTCGAGCGAAAACACTTGACAACGTCCTAGAAGCAGCTTTTCTTGCCACCAGACCTTTCTCCATCAATTAGGAATCTAATGCCGTCACTAAACACATTCCTTAAATTGTAGCCATTTGTTGAGTGCTTTTTTTTTGTGTCTAATCCGCATATATCACCATTGCCCTTGATTTTCTTGACTGTATATCTCTTAAATGTTAACATATACACGTGTGATTTAGTTTATGAAGATTTTTCAATGCCGAGAACCTCGATCAGAGAGTAAAAAAGGCGTAAGGTTCACAATGGTGTAAAATTAAAATGGGATATACCGGGCTAGGATTCGAGTTACAGGAACAAGGAACAAACCAACCACCTTATAATGGAATCGTCGAGCGAAAACACTTGACAACCTCCTAGAAGCAACTTTTCTTGCCACCAGACCTTTCTCCATCAATTAGGAATCTGATGCCGTCACTAAACACATTCCTTAAATTGTAGCCATTTGTTGAGTGTTTTTTTTTGTGTCTAATCCGCATATATATCACCATTGCCGTTGATTTTCTTGACTGTATATCTCTTAAATGTCAACATATACACGTGTGATTTAGTGTACGAAGATTTTTCAATGCCGAGAACCTCGATCAGAGAGTAAAAAAGGCGTACGGTTCACAATGGTGTAAAATTATAATGGGATATACCGGGATAGGATTCGAGTTACGGGAACAAGGGCCAAACCAACCACCCAAGAATGGAATCGTTGAGCGTAAACACTTGACAACCTCCTTGAGGCAGCTTTTCTTGCCACCAGACCTTTCTTCATTAATTAGGATTCTAATCCAATCACTAAACACATTCCTTAAATTATAGCCATTTGTTGAGTGTTATTTTTTTTGGTGTCTAATCCGCATATATATCACCATTGCCCTTGATTTTATTGACTGTATATCTCTTAAATGTCAACATATACACTTGTGATTTAGTGTACGAAGATTTTTCAATGCCGAGAACCTCGATCAGAGAGTAAAAAAGGCGTACGGTTCACAATGGTGTAAAATTAAAATGAGATATACCGGGATAGGATTCGATTACGGGAACAAGGGCCAAACCAACCTGTAGGTCCCTATCCGTGGATGAGATGAAACCTTATCCTTGTTATATCAAACACGCTAGCGAGTGCGGAATCCAAGCTAGCATGCAACCGAGAATTTATACGAGAACAAGCATAAAACACAACACACAACATTCAACGATTAACACCACTTGTATTAATGTGTATGAAAGGTCCGGTTACAAGCTCAATGTTTACAGATATGTTCTATAAACTCTCAAAGTGTGTGTGCTCTACTGTCTCTGTCTCTCTTGTCTACACCTATGAAGTGAACACAACACACGGGTATTTATACCCGACACAGCAGGTCTGGTCGAAGGATCAGACAGATTGATCGACAGATCATCTGTCGACCAGAAAGCCCATCGAAAGATCACAAACACCTCGAAGGATGATATCCTTCGAGATATCCTTCGAGATCATCCATCGAAGGTTTATATTTCGAACCCATCTATCGAATGATCATCTTTCGAGTCCATCGAAGGATATAAGACAATCCTTCGATGACCATCCTTCGACTCAAACATATAACAACCAATGTGCTAACTGTTTGGCCAAGTCAAACCAGGAGGATGGTTGACTTGGTCAAACTTACATCGACCGCACATTGTAACAAACTAAGACGTAGCCCAGACTAACATAAGACATCGTTTTGTATCATGACGAAATACAGACAAAGTACAGACACAAGTGCACCAACAAACTCCCCCTTGGCTGTAGCTTTGTCTCGATCTTCGTGTCTTCAAGTCTTCAAGGCCGAGTCGAACCGAGCCGAGTCGCGTCCACACAAAGTGCATCAACAAACTCCCCCTTGGACGCTACTCGTGATGGTTCGTCTTCTATGTCTTTCATGTCGGAGGATCTTCAAAGTCTTCACGCGTCGTAAGTAGAAAGTGTATCAACAAACTCCCCATTTAACTTAGGCAGTGTGTCAATAAACTCCCTCTTAGATTGAACTCTCCATTGAGTCATGCTCGTGAATCCTTTGACTTGTCAATTCTTCAGATCCTTGTGGTGTTGATGAAGGGACAGCGGCAACTCGATCATCTTATCCTTTGAGTGCCTCCACTTTGTGTCTTCATTCCAAAGCTTTTCATCGAACATGTTCTCCTCGCCTTTAGCATCTGCACATGCAAGAAAGCTAAACGCATAATGAGAACAACCGCTTGGAATATAGTTAACATTTAAACTAAAGACACATATGAGATCAAATCTCAATCAAACACCAACCGACAGTAGTTTGAAAGTTTAGAAAAATATTCATTTTAAAACTTTAACTTTCAAAACTCGTTAACTTCGACTGTTTATGAAGATGCAATTGTTTTCCAGCTTACGATCAGGAATTTGGGTAGGATAGACTCGAGTTCCAACATCGGTCAATCAAAAATAAACTAAGAGAAAAATCTTTTTGGATTTTATAAAGTTTAAATTAAAACACACCTAAATCTTTTTGTAATTTTTCATTTTTCAAATATAAAGACGGAAAACAAAAAATATATACAAAGATACATAAACTGAAAAACAGTAACTAAATATTTACAGACATACTTTTTGCGAGTTTCGAGGGTAAGAGAATCATATCAGTGTACGGTCAGGTCAAAACACTCTTGTTGTTCTTTTAGTTAACATTAAGATAAGCATCCTATAACAATTATCGGTATTGTTGTCCACTTAAGCTCAACTTATCATTTGTAATCATGGCGAGGGGATACGTTAAGGTATAATTTATACTTACCGACCGGTGTTCATCCACATCACGACACATTCCCGTATCAAGGTATGCACGAGGATTCATCTTACCGGTGAGTATACCGATTATCATCTGTTTGACCGTATATGATGTGAGATTCTCACTTATTTTGATTGAAAACAAGCCCTATGTGATAAAATCACTTATTGATGAGGAACTTGATTTTCGATGCATGAGGGCACAGGAGCAAGTCCGTGAACAGGTCAGTACTTTCGTACAGCAGAGAGACGAACTTGACTCCCGGAAGAATGTGATATTATAATCACTTATTTTGTTTGGACATGTGATTGTTGATCACTTATTGATGTCGTTTGCAATATGTACACGTATGTATAGTATCATGGAAGATCTAGACTTGCGTCCCCGTTATTTTTCGGTAAAAGATACAACCATGATACCCAGATGATAAGCAGCATAAAGACCGAATATCTCAGAACCTCGGCAATCTCTCAAACGAAATTTCGGTACCAAGACCATATGCCAATGAATGGTTCCCACCCAGTCTTCAGTCGGATTTAAGTTTATATCACCATGCACACTTTAAAATGATTGTGAGCCTACCGATACATCTTATATAGAGCTGCTTATCGTTTTGCATTTAAGGTTTAAAGAGGTTTGAATAGACCACTGATGTACTATCATTTTCTCTTTTGCTCGCCAGGAAACTCATTTTTGCTTTTCTATTGTTTTTGTATTTTTGAATTTTTCGATGTTTTTGGATTTTTCAAAGTTTGGATTTACTCCCCCTAAAATCAATAAACTAAGATAAAAATTAAAAACACAAAGGTATTTACAAAAATGATTTTCCGATGCTGGTTAACTCATGTTTTACCTCAATGCCGTTTACCAAAATTAAGTTTTAATCAGAAATGATTTAGCGAATTTTGGAAAAATCAGTTGGCATGTCGGTAAGCGGTGCGGACCATGACAACATGTCTGGCCAAAGAGTGCTGAACGAGATAATAATTCACAAAGCAGCTTAAATATCGACAAGTAAAAGAGAGATTAGAAATTTAAAACCGTATCCTGCAACTGTTTCGTGCATTGCAAGGAATCTGAGTGCTGTTCCAAACTGGATATCCACCCGGTGTGGATTTCAAAGTCGATTCTTTGTAGCTACTGAGAAGTCTCTGAACAGCAACAAGATCATAAACCTTTGGGTCCGGCTGGTCTTCCACATTTTACCAGCGAAGGTCTTGTCTTTCTCTTTCAAAAGTAGTGTGCGGTTGTTCAACCCATGCCAAGGCATCCGCACACCCGGTTGGTTTGTTCAACAAACACATTCTCTTCAATCACACCACGAAGAAATGTACACTGCACGTTCATCTTGTAGATTGTTGAACTTTAAGCGTGCTGCAGGTGCGTACATTTTGATTTGAATCTATCCCGGGGACCCGATCAAAGCCTTGAACATTCATTTTTTTGAAAAGATTTTCATTTTTGTCGAAGCTTGTCAATCTTTTTCAACAGACATTTCTGTTTCCCTTTCCTTTTTCTCTCCATCAAAGGCAACAATTTCTTCTGTCGCCTAACTTGTGCAAGGATGCTCCACTATCAACAATCTTACGACTATCGAAAGTTCCTCCTGGAATATCCTACACACTTACTCAAAGATTAGTTGGAGAGAGGGACCCAAGCCTTTGTGGACTTGGGTCGTCCTTGATCATCAAGGTAAGTGATTTCAATCACTCGATGATTAGGAAAAAGAACCTGTGGTGCTCCCCCTGACTGAATTACCTGTTTTTGTTTCCAAGCTGTTTGTTCTTTACCAGTATTTGCATTAATTGTTTTAGCATTCACTGGTTTTACAGTTTTAGGTTTTGCTTGAACAGGTTTTTCTTCTTTGACCTCAGATTTTAAGGCCTTTTCAATTACCTTTTGATTCTTTTGTTTTAATTTCTTTTCCCTTTCTTTCAAGACACGTGGGTCTTGTTTCGGGGAAAATGAACGTTTTTGGTAATTGGCTTCTTGGGGAGCACTTGTTTTTGGCTTCAACTTTTGCAGGTATGGGCAGTATCTTACAATATGCCCAATTGTGCCACACTCAAAGCACATTCTCCGCTCTACAAACCTCGGAGAAACCTGTTGATTACCAGACGAAGAACCAGACCATGAAATTTGTGATCTAGACGTGCTTGGACCTAAATCACATCCGTTGGTGTGTTGGGTGTAATTATTCTGATCATTTCGTTTTAAAATTCTAACTTGTTTTACAAAATCAATGTTAGATTTATTCTGAAATGTTTCCAGTTTATCTGTACCCTTTGATCCAACAAAGTTCACTTTCGGTTCTCTTTTCTTAACAGGAGCTCTTTTGTTTTGCACCCATTGTTGTTGAACCTTAGGTGCTTGAACTTTCTTGTTCTGAGCCTTCTTTCCATGTCCCTTACCCTTTCCGGAGTTGACTTGTTGTTTTTGCTCAACTTGTGGTTTTTGGTTTCCGTATTGTTTTCTAATTTGTTCACACGGAATTGGATCACATTGAGTGACGGTAATTTTGCCACTTTTGTTTCCCAAAAACTTATCAGTACATCCTTCAAAAATTTGCTCAATTAAATCTTGATTTACATTTTTAATTGGAAAATCTTTGTTAGAGTAAATTTTGTCATCTCCTTTGAGCGTGTACAACAAGTTATTCTCTTCACTTGTAGAAACAAGGGACTCCATTGGTTTTGACATTTCAGTCTTACTCGGTTTCACTGTTGGATCACACAGGATGTGATTCTCAATTGGAATATCTGGTGTAACCGAGTCAGACTGTTGTTTCACAAACACTTCAGATTCATCATCCGAAGAATCAGCATCCTCAACAATGGGAGGACTCTGTTCCTTAACACATGATGAATCTGACATATTCTCAGATTCAGATTCAGTTTCAGATTGACCTGAGGATGATGTACCAGTTGTGAACCCGAGGCCTGCTGCAAAGTCATCTAGATTGAGTGGCACAGTAGGTTCAAAACGGGGCATATCCTCAACATCAGGCGATTTGGAGTAATTGTGATACATTGGGGGAGGACATGATTTAAATCCATTACACTTCCTATCCCCCTTTTTCTTCTGAACATCAATAATGTGATCTAAAACATAGCGGGAATTGGAATAGCTTTCCAATTTCTGCTTGATTGTCTCACATTCACATCTAGCTGTTGCTAACTCAACCATTTGCTTTTCAATTGTGTCAATTAAATCATTGTTAACATGTTGTTTTCTCAAAACAGCCCTTTGTAATTCAGAAACATCATGTTTTAGAGACGCAATTGTTGCCTTAAACTCCTTTTCATTTCTGGTTAAAAATACGTTAGCTTCAGCTGCTTTAGACAGATCTACAACCAATTCTTGATGGTGTTTGCATGTGATATCATATTTCTCTTGCAAAGCCTCGTGTTTGCTTTGCAATTCACAACACTCATCCTTCAAAGAAACATGTTTGTCTTGCAAGTCAAACAAACTAGCTTGTAAAGCATCATGTTTGCCTTGCAACTCAGACATGTTTGCTTCTAAATCAGCATTTTTAACACGCAAACTATCACAGTTATCACAACTAGCTACAGCGGGTTCATCGACACATACCTGACCTGATGAACTGTCGACATTAGCCATAAAGGCTGAATGGAGAGAAGACGAAGAGTAAGCAGCTTGATCCACATGATCATTCCCTGAAGTGGAGGATTCGTCATCTGAGCTTCCACTATAACCAGAAGAGTCTTCATTCTCAGAAGAGTCACCACCATTTGCGGAAGATTCTCCACCACTGGCGTACTTTGAATCCCTAACGACTTCAGCAAAACATGCTCTTCCACCATTTCCTCCTTCTCCAAGCTGAAGCGACCAATCACAACCCTCGTCTATTTGAACCAACAACCCCCGGTTGGTATTTGATGACCCTGCTTGGCCTTGGTTGTTGACGGGTATCAACGTACGAACATTGTTCCCGTTCTGGTTGCCTTGATTTCTGAACGGATTTTGATTTCCATGCTGAGCTGGTCTTGTGCATTCCCTTTTAAAATGACCACGTTCACCACAGTTAAAGCATGTTACAGCTTGCTTGTCGAACCCATACTTGGTGTCTTTCTTGCTTTCCAAGTTGGTTCTCCCCGTTCTTTCCATAAACTCCTTCGCTCTTCGAATGGCACTAGCAAGAGCCCATTTAATATCCATCATTTCAAACTCTTCCTTATCCACTTGCTGATAATCTTCATTGGTTAGATTGATATTCCCAATCTGACCTGCAACTAATCCACTATAAGCACTAACCAAGGTACTCAACATCTCCATATGCTCCTTGGCTACTTCGACACTAACTTTGGAAAAGTTGGAAGTGTCTAATCTGACTGTGTTAGGATTGGAAGTGGCATGAATGTTTGAAGAGCTTCCATAAAACCCTTGCTGTTGCGGTTGTTGCTGCTGAGGAGCTGTCGGTTTCACATCTGGTCTTGGATACATCAAGTATGCTGAAGGATCAAACTGTTCTGTTGTTGATGGACCAGTGTTTGAGACGAAAGCTGTTTGAAGCTTCGCGTGTTGAGAAGCTGGTTTTTCTCCACTGATGCCTCCTGCAATCCCAAAGTACATTTCTGGACTTTGAGGAGTGAGTGTTCTTTTTGCCTTCAGTTTTTCTTCTACATCCTTGTTCTCCAATTTTTGAATTAAATCATAAATGGTGATTGTGTCTAAAACACCAGTTTCTTTGAGAATTTCAAGATAACTGCTCCACTTTGCTGGTAAGCTATCAGCAAATCTCTTCACTATTTCTTGTGGAGTGGCATTGACTTTAAAAGCAAACATCTCGCTCATCAAGTGATGGAACCTTGTAGACAACTCTCCCAAAGTCTCATTCTCCATACACGTGAATCCTTCAAACTCTTTCTTCAGTAAATCTTGCTTGATCTTTCTTGATTGAGCATTTCCTTCACATCGTAACGTGAGCATATCCCACAAGCTTTTAGTTGTCGTGCAGTAAACAAACTGGTGGTAAATGTCTTTGTGAAGAGCTTGTGTGAGAATCATGAATGCCTTCTTTTCTAACTCAATTTTCTTCTTATCTTCATCAGACAAGGTGCTGTAAGTTTGTGGATTAGATCCTGCAACTTCCAACTCATTTTCAAATGCGGTGAAGAAGCACATCCATAGATCTTGACCTTGCCCCTGAACATAAGTTTTCAGCCTTTCTTTCCACCATCCCCAATCATTGATGTGATTCAACTTTGGCGGTTTTGTGCTTGTACCAGTTTCACTGTCGTTCTGCATCATAGATTGAATGCTGCTGTTTTGATTTGTGACCAATGCCCATTGATTTGCAGTTATCATTGCAGCTTGAGGTGGGGCACAAGCTCGCATCCATGCAGTTTTGTCGAACTCTGGCTCAGGCTGTTTAACTGATGATTGTGAAGTCGAGGTCAATTGAGTCCACCATTCACCGTTTGTTCCCATTTTATAAAAAATAATATATTAAGTGAAAATTGATTTTAAACAAAAATAAATTTTCACAAACTATATTAAAATTTCGAATGATAATCAAACAGCCGAAGGATCCTTGATCGAAAGTCCTATAAAAACACAAACTGTTAAGCTTAAACAGATTAGGATCGAAAGATGCACACAGGTTCGAAAGACAGACACTTGTTCGAAGGATCAACAGTGTTCGAAAGATCCCTGTTGAGTCTCGAACAATGGTTTCGAAAGATTCACTAACTCGAAAGATTCACAGTTTGACAGATCCTTATCTTTCGAGTATATATCCTTATCTTTCGAATAACTATCTTTCGAATAGATTCCCTTGATCGAAAGATAGGTCTCTGACTTCGAATGATGGGTCGAAAGATGATTATCTATCGAGTCCTTCCTTGATCGTAAGATGATCTTTCGATGTCGAAAGATATCCTTCGATTGCAACTGACACAACTGACACAAAGTTGACAGGTTGGTGAGAAAGGTTGACGGGTTGGTGAGAAAGTATGTTCAGACCATATCTTGCAGGTCTGAATATGCAGGTCTTTCACCAAAACAGGTAAGGTCCGAATTTTTTTAATCAATTAACAACACCCAACACACAAACACTTTGAAAATTTAAACTTTTAAGATCAAAAGTGTAAAATACCAAGAACACTATGAATGTCGGTTGAAGATAAGAAGAACAAACCCAGAAATATGAATATTTCTGCAAACCGACAACAAACCAAAACCCGATTTTAACAAGTTTTTCAGAAAAGAGAAGCTTTTAAACCCGAAAAACAGTCCGAAAACTCTCGGTTTTAACAAGGAGAAGAGCCAAGGCTCTGATACCACTTGTAGGTCCCTATCCGTGGATGAGATGAAACCTTATCCTTGTTATATCAAACACGCTAGCGAGTGCGGAATCCAAGCTAGCATGCAACCGAGAATTTATACGAGAACAAGCATAAAACACAACACACAACATTCAACGATTAACACCACTTGTATTAATGCGTATGAAAGGTCCGGTTACAAGCTCAATGTTTACAGATATGTTCTATAAACTCTCAAAGTGTGTGTGCTCTACTGTCTCTGTCTCTCTTGTCTACACCTATGAAGTGAACACAACACACGGGTATTTATACCCGACACAGCAGGTCTGGTCGAAGGATCAGACAGATTGATCGACAGATCATCTGTCGACCAGAAAGCCCATCGAAAGATCACAAACACCTCGAAGGATGATATCCTTCGAGATATCCTTCGAGATCATCCATCGAAGGTTTATATTTCGAACCCATCTATCGAATGATTATCTTTCGAGTCCATCGAAGGATATAAGACAATCCTTCGATGACCATCCTTCGACTCAAACATATAACAACCAATGTGCTAACTGTTTGGCCAAGTCAAACCAGGAGGATGGTTGACTTGGTCAAACTTACATCGACCGCACATTGTAACAAACTAAGACGTAGCCCAGACTAACATAAGACATCGTTTTGTATCATGACGAAATACAGACAAAGTACAGACACAAGTGCACCAACACAACCACCCAAGAATGGAATCGTTGAGCGTAAACACTTGACAACCTCCTTGAAGCAGCTTTTCTTGCCACCAGACATTTCTCCATCAATTAGGAATCTAATGCCGTCACTAAACACATTCCTTAAATTATAGCCATTTGTTGAGTGTTATTTTTTTTGGTGTCTAATCCGCATATATATCACCATTACCCTTGATTTTCTTGACTGTATATCTCTTAAATGTCAACATATACACATGTGATTTAGTTTACGAAGATTTTTCAATGCCGAGAACCTCTATCAGAGAGTAAAAAAGGCGTAAGGTTCACAACGGTGTAAAATTAAAATGGGATATATCGGGCTAGGATTCGAGTTACAGGAACAAGGGCCAAACCAACCACCCAAGAATGGAATCGTCGAGCGAAAACACTTGACAACCTCCTAGAAGCAGCTTTTCTTGCCACCAGACCTTTCTCCATCAATTAGGAATCTGATACCGTCACTAAACAGATTCCTTAATATGTAGCCATTTTTTAGTGGTTTTTTTGGTGTCTAGTCCGCATATATATCACCATTGCCCTTGATTTTCTTGACTGTATATCTCTTAAATGTCAATATATACACGTGTGATTTAGTTTACGAAAATTTTTCAATACCGAGAACCACGATCAGAGAGTAAAATAGGCGTAAGGTTCACAATGGTGTAAAATTAAAATGAGATATAACGGGCTAGGATTCGAGTTACAGGAACAAGGGCGAAACCAACCGCCCAAGAATGGAATCGTCGAACGAAAACACTTGACAACCTCCTAGAAGCAGCTCTTCTTGCCACCAGACCTTTCTCCATTAATTAGGAATCTGATACCGTCACTAAACACATTCATTAAATTGTAGCCATTTGTTGAGTGTTTTTTTTGGTGTCTAATCCGCATATAGATCACCATTGCCCTTAATTTTCTTGACTGTATATCTCTTAAATGTCAACATATACACGTGTGATTTAGTTTACGAAGATTTTTCAATGCCGAGAACCTCGATCAGAGAGTAAAAAAGGCGTAAGGTTCACAATGGTGTAAAATTAAAATGGGATATATCGGGCTAGGATTCGAGTTACAGGAACAAGGGCCAAACCAACCACCCAAGAATGGAATCGTCAAGCGAAAACATTTGACAACCTCCTAGAAGTAGCTTATCTTGCCACCAGACCTTTCTCCATCAATTAGGAATCTGATACTGTAACTAAACACATTCCTTAAATTGTAGCCATTTTTTAGTGTTTTTTTTTGTGTCTAATCCGCATATATATCACAATTGCCCTTGATTTTCTTGACTATATATCTCTTAAATGTCAATATATACACGTGTGATTTAGTTTACGAAGATTTTTCAATGTAGAGAACCTCGATCAGAGAGTAAAAAAGGCGTAAGGTTCACAATGGTGTAAATAGGATTCGAGTTACAGGAACAAGGGACATACCAACCACCTAATAATGGAATCGTCGAGAGAAAACACTTGACAACCTCCTAGAAGCTGCTTTTCTTGCCACCAGACCTTTCTCCATCAATTAGTAATCTGATGCCGACACTAAACACATTCCTTAAATTGTAGCCATTTGTTGAGTGTTTTTTTTTTTTGTGTCTAATCCGCATATATATCACCATTGCCCTTGATTTTCTTGACTGTATATCTCTTAAATGTCAACATATACACGTGTGATTTAGTGTACGAAGATTTTTCAATTCCGAGAACCACGATCAGAGAGTAAAAAAGGCGTACGGTTCACAATGGTGTAAAATTAAAATGGGATATACCGGGATAGGATTCGAGTTACGGGAACAAGGGCCAAACCAACCACCCAAGAATGGAATCGTTGAGCGTAAACACTTGACAACCTCCTAGGAGCAGCTTTTCTTGCCACCAGACCTTTCTCCATCAATTAGGAATCTAATGCCGTCACTAAACACATTCCTTAAATTGTAGCCATTTGTTGAGTGTTATTTTTTTTGGTGTCTAATCCACATATATATCACCATTGCCCTTGATTTTCTTGACTGTATATCTCTTAAATGTCAACATATACACATGTGATTTAGTTTACGAAGATTTTTCAATGCCGAGAACCTCGATCTGAGAGTAAAAAAGGCGTAAGGTTCACAATGGTGTAAAATTAAAATGGGATATATCGGGCTAGGATTCGAGTTACAGGAACAAGGGCCAAACCAACCACCCAAGAATGGAATCGTCGAGCGAAAACACTTGACAACCTCTTAGAAGCAGATTTTCTTGCCACTAGACCTTTCTCCATCAATTAGGAATCTGATACCGTCACTAAACACATACCTTAAATTGTAGCCATTTTTTAGTGTTTTTTTTGGTGTCTAGTCCGCATATATATCACCATTGCCCTTGATTTTCTTGACTGTATATCTCTTAAATGTCAATATATACACGTGTGATTTAGTATACGGAATTTTTCAATGCCGAGAACCTCGATCAGAGAGTAAAAAAGGCGTAAGGTTCACAATGGTGTAAAATTAAAATGAGATATACCGGGCTAGGATTCGAGTTACAGGAACAAGGGCGAAACCAACCGCCCAAGAATGGAATCGTCGAACGAAAACACTTGACAACCTCCTAGAAGCAGCTTTTCTTGCCACCAGACCTTTCTCCATTAATTAGGAATCTGATGCCGTCACTAAACACATTCATTAAATTGTAGCCATTTGTTGAGTGTTTTTTTTTGGTGTCTAATCCGCAAATATATCACCATTGCCCTTTATTTTCTTGACTGTATATCTCTTAAATGTCAACATATACACGTGTGATTTAGTTTACGAAGTTTTTTCAATGCCGAGAACCTCGATCAGAGAGTAAAAAAGGCGTAAGGTTCACAATGGTGTAAAATTAAAATGGGATATATCGGGCTAGGATTCGACTTACAGGAACAAGGGCCAAACCAACCACCCAAGAATGGAATCGTCGAGCGAAAACATTTGACAACCTCCTAGAAGTAGCTTATCTTGCCACCAGACCTTTCTCCATCAATTAGGAATCTGATACCGTAACTAAACACATTCCTTAAATTGTAGCCATTTTTTAGTTTTTTTTTGTGTCTAATCCGCATATATATCACCATTGCCCTTGATTTTCTTAACTGTATATCTCTTAAATGTCAATATATACACGTGTGATTTAGTTTATGAAGATTTTTCAATGCCGAGAACCTCGATCAGAGAGTAAAAAAGGCGTAAGGTTCACAATGGTGTAAAATTAAAATGGGATATACTGGGCTAGGATTCGACTTACAGGAACAAGTGCAAACCAACCACCCAAGAGTGGAATCGTCGAACGAAAACAGTTGACAACCTCCCAGAAGCAGCTTTTCTTGCCACCAGACATTTCTCCATCAATTAGGAATCTGATGCCGTCACTAAACACATTCCTTAAATTATAGCCATTTGTTAAGTGTTTTTTTTTGGTGTCTAATCCGCATACATATCACCATTGCCCTTTATTTTCTTAACTGTATATCTCTTAAATGTCAACATATACACGTGTGATTTAGTTTACGAAGATTTTTCAATGCCGAGAACCTCGATCAGAGAGTAATAAAGGCGTAAGGTTCACAATGGTGTAAAATTAAAATGGGATATACCGGGCTAGGATTCGAGTTACAGGACCAAGGGCCAAACCAACCACCCAAGAATGAAATCGTCGAACGAAAACACTTGACAACCTCCTAGAAGCAGCTTTTCTTGCCACCAGACCTTTCTCCGTCAATTAGGAATCTGATGCCGTCATTAAACACATTTCTTAAATTGTATCCACTTGTTGAGTGTTTTTTTGTGTCTAATCCGCATATATATCACCATTGTTCTTGATTTTCTTGAATGTATATCTCTTAAATGTCAAGATATACACGTGTGATTTAGTTTACAAAGATTTTTCAATGCCGAGAACCTCGATCAGAGAGTAAAAAAGGCGTAAGGTTCACAATGGTGTAAAATTAAAATGGGATATACAGGGCTAGGATTCGAGTTACAGGAACAAGGGCCAAACCAACCACCCAAGAATGGAATCGTCGAGCGAAAACACTTGACAACCTCCTAAAAGCAGCTTTTCTTGCCACCCGACCTTTCTCCATCAATTAGGAATCTGATGCCGTCACTAAACACATTCCTTAAATTGTAGCCATTTGTTGAGTGTTTTTTTGGTGTCTAATCCGCATATATATCACCATTGCCCTTGATTTTTTTGACTGTATATCTCTTAAATGTCAACATATACACGTGTGATTTAGTTTACGAAGATTTTTCAATGTCGAGAACCTCGATCAGAGAGTAAAAAAGGCGAAAGGTTAACAGGGGTGTAAAATTAAAATGGGATATACAGGGCTAGGATTCGAGTTACAGGAACAAGGGCCAAACCAACCACCCAAGAATGGAATCGTCGAGCGAAAGCACTTGACAACCTCCTAGAAGTAGCTTTTCTTTCCACCAGACCTTCTCCATCAATTAGGAAACTGATGCTGTCACTAAACACATTCCTTAAATTGTAGCCATTTGTTGTGTGTTTTTTTTGGTGTCTAATCCGCATATATATCACGATTGCCCTCGATTTTCTTGACTATATATCTCTTAAATGTCAACATATACACGTGTGATTTAGTTTACGAAAATTTTTCAATGCCGAGAACCTCGATCAGAGAGTAAAAATGGCCTAAGGTTCCCAACGATGTAAAATTAAAATGGGTTATACCGGACTAGGATTCGAGTTACAGGAACAAGGGCCGAACCAACAACCCAAGAATGGAATCGTTGACCGAAAACACTTGACAACCTCCTAGAAGCAGCTTTTCTTGCCACCAGACCTTTCTCCATCAATTAGGAATCCGATGTCGTCAATGAACACATTCCTTAAATTGTAGCCATTTGTTGAGTGTTTTTTTTTTGGTGTCTAATCCGCATATATATATCACCATTGCCCTTGATTTTCTTGACTGTATATCTCGTAAATGTCAAGATATACATGTGTGATTTAGTTTACGAAGATTTTTTAATGCCGAGAAACTCGATCTGAGAGTAAAAAAGGCGTAAGGTTCACAATGGTGTAAAATTAATATGGGATATACCGGGCTAGGATTCGAGTTACGGGAACAAGAGCCAAACCAACCACCCTAGAATTGAATCGTCGAGCGAAAATACTTGACAACCTCCTAGAAGCAGCTTTTCTTGCCACCAGACCTTTCTCCATCAATTAGGAATCTGATGCCGTCACTAAACACATTCCTTAAATTGTAGCCATTTGTTGAGTGTTTTTTTTGGTGTCTAATCCACATATATATCACCATTGCCCTTGATTTTATTGACTGTATATCTCTTAAATGTCAACATATACACGTGTGATTTAGTTTACAAAGATTTTTCAATGCTGAGAACCTCGATCAGAGAGTAAAAAAGGCATAAGGTTCACAATGGTGTAAAATTAAAATCGGATATACCGGGCTAGAATTCGAGTTACAGGATCAAGGGCCAAACCAACCACCCAAGAATTGAATCGTCAAGCGAAAACACTTGATAACCTCCTAGAAGCAGTTTTTCTTGCCACAAGACCTTTCTCCATCAATTAGGAATCTGATCCCGTCACTAAACACATTCTTTAAATTGTAGCCATTTGTTGAGTGTTTTTTTTTGTGTCTAATCCGCATATATATCACCATTGCCCTTGATTTTCTTGACTGTATAACTCTTAAATGTCAACATATACATGTGTGATTTAGTTTACGAAGATTTTTCAATGCCGAGAACCTCGATCAGAGAGTAAAAAAGGCGAAAGGTTAACAATGGTGTAAAATTAAAATGGGATATACCGGGCTAGGATTCGAGATACAGGAACAAGGGCCAAACCAACCACCCAGAATGGAATCGTCGAGCGAAAGCACTTGACAACCTCCTAGAAGTAGCTTTTCTTGCCACCAGACCTTCTCCATCAATTAGGAATCTGATGCCATCACTAAACACATTCCTTAAATTGTAGCCATTTGTTGTGTGTTTTTTTGGTGTCTAATCCGCATATATATCACCATTGCCCTTGATTTTCTTGACTATATATCTCTTAAATGTCAACATATACACGTGTGATTTAGTTTACGAACATTTTTCAATGCCGAGAACCTCGATCAGAGATTAAAAATGGCCTAAGGTTCACAACGATGTAAAATAAAAATTGGTTATACCGGGCTAGGATTCGAGTTACAGGAACAAGGGCCAAACCAACAACCCAAGAATGGAATCGTTGAGCGAAAACACTTAACAACCTCCTAGAAGTAACTTTTCTTGCCACCAGACCTTTCTCCACCAATTAGGAAACTGATGTCGTCACTAAACACATTCCTTAAATTGTAGCCATTTGTTGAGTGTTTTTTTTTGGTTTCTAATCCGCATATATATCACCATTGCCCTTGATTTTCTTGACTGTATATCTCTTAAATGTCAACATATACACGTGTGATTCAGTTTACGAAGATTTTTCAATGCCGAGAACCTCGATCAGAGAGTAAAAAAGGCGTAAGGTTCACAATGGTGTAAAATTAAAATGGGATATACCGGGCAAGGATTCGAGTTACAGGAACAAGGGCCAAACCAACCACCCAAGAATGGAATCGTCGAGCGAAAACACTTGACAACCTCCTAGAAGCAGCTTTTCTTGCCACCAGACCTTTCTCCATCAATTAGGAATCTGATGCCGTCACTAAACACATTCCTTAATTTGTAGCCATTTGTTGAGTGTTTTTTTTGGTGTCTAATCCACATATATATCACCATTACCCTTGATTTTCTTGACTGTATATCTCTTAAATGTCAACATATACACGTGTGATTTAGTTTACGAAGATTTTTCAATGCCGAGAAACTCGATCTGAGAGTAAAAAAGGCGTAAGTTTCACAAAGGAGTAAAATTAATATGGGATATACCGGGCTAGGATTCGAGTTACGGGAACAAAAGCCAAACCAACCACCCAAGAATGGAATCGTCGAGCGAAAACACTTGACAACCTCCTAGAAGCAGCTTTTCTTGCCACCAGACCTTTCTCCATCAATTAGGAATCTGATGCCGTCACTAAACACATTCCTTAAATTGTAGCCATTTTTTGGGGGGTTTTTTTTTTATTTCTAATCCGCATATATATCACTATTGCCCTTGATTTTCTTGACTGTATATCTCTTAAATGTGAACATATACACGTGTGATTTAATTTACGAAGATTTTTCAATGCCGAGAACCTCGAACAGAGAGTAAATAAGCTGTAAGGTTCACAATGGTATAAAATTAAAATGAGATATACCGGGCTAGGATTCGAGTTACAGAAACAAGGGCCAAACCAACCACCCAAGAATGGAATCGTCGAGCGAAAATACTTGACAACCTCCTAGAAGCAGCTTTTCTTGCCACCAGACCTTTCTCCATCAATTAGGAATCTGATGCCGTCAATAAACACATTCCTTAAATTGTAGCCATTTGTTGAGTGTTTTTTTTTGTGTCTAATCCGCATATATATCACCATTGCCCTTGATTTTCTTGACTGTATATCTCTAAAATGTCAACATATACACGTGTGATTTAGTTTACAAAGATTTTTCAATGCCGAGAACCTCGATCAGAGAGTAAAAAAGGCGTAAGGTTCACAATGGTGTAAAATTTAAATCGGATATACCGGGCTAGGGTTCGAGTTACAGGAACAAGGGCCAAACCAACCACCCAAGAATTGAATCGTCAAGCGAAAACACTTGATAACCTCCTAGAAGCAGTTTTTCTTGCGACCAGACATTTCTCCATCAATTAGGAATCTGATGTCGTCACTAAACACATTCTTTAAATTGTAGCCATTTGTTGAGTGTTTTTTTTTGGTGTCTAATCCGCATATATATCACCATTGCCCTTGATTTTCTTGACTGTATATCTCTTAAATGTCAACATATACACGTGTGATTTAGTTTAAGAAGATTTTTCAATGCCGAGAACCTCGATCAGAGAGTAAAAAAGGCATAAGGTACACAATGGTGTAAAATTAAAATGGGATATACCGGGCTAGGATTCGAGTTACAGGAACAAGGGTCAAACCACCCACCCAAGAATGGAATCGTCGAGCGAAAACACTTGACAACCTCCTAAAAGCAGCTTTTCTTGCCACCCGACCTTTCTCCATCAATTAGGAATCTGATGCCATCACTAAACATATTCCTTAAATTGTAGCCATTTGTTGAGTGTTTTTTTGGTGTCTAATCCGCATATATATCACCATTGCCCTTGATTTTTTTGACTGTATATCTCTTAAATGTCAACATGTACACGTGTGATTTAGTTTACGAAGATTTTTAAATGTCGAGTACCTCGATCTGAGAGTAAAAAAGGCGAAAGGTTAACAATGGTGTAAAATTAAAATGGGATATACCGGGCTAGGATTCGAGTTACAAGAACAAGGGCCAAACCAACCACCCAGAATGGAATCGTCAAGCGAAATCACTTGACAACCTCCTAGTAGTAGCTTTTCTTGCCACCAGACCTTCTCCATCAATTAGGAATCTGATGTCGTCACTAAACACATTCCTTAAATTGTAGCCATTTGTTGTGTGTTTTTTTTGGTGTCTAATCCGCATATATATCACCATTGCCCTTGATTTTCTTGACTATATATCTCTTAAATGTCAACATATACACGTGTGATTTAGTTTACGAAGATTTTTCAATGCCGAGAACCTCAATCAGCGATTAAAAATGGCCTAAGGTTCACAACGATGTAAAATAAAAATGGGTTATACCGGGCTAGGATTCGAGTTACAGGAATAAGGGCCAAACCAACCACCCAAGAATGGAATCGTCGAGCGAAAACACTTGACAACCTCCTAGAAGCAGCTTTTCTTGCCACCAGACCTTTCTCCATCAATTAGGAATCTGATGCCGTCACTAAACACATTCCTTAATTTGTAGCCATTTGTTGAGTGTTTTTTTTGGTGTCTAATCCGTATATGTATCACCATTTCCCTTGATTTTCTTGACTGTATATCTCTTAAATGTCAACATATACACGTGTGATTTAGTTTATGAAGATTTTTCAATGCCGAGAAACTAGATCTGAGAGTAAAAAAGGCGTAAGGTTCACAATGGTATAAAATTAATATGGGATATATCGGGCTAGGATTCGAGTTACGAGAACAAAAGCCAAACCAACCACCCAAGAATGGAAACATCAAGCGAAAACACTTGACAACCTCCTAGAAGCAGCTTTTCTTGCCACCAGACCTTTCTCCATCAATTAGGAATCTGATGCCGTCACTAAACACATTCCCTAAATTGTAGCCATTTGTTAAGTGTTTTTTTTGGTGTCTAACCCGCATATATATTGTCACACCCTCAAAATCCACACGCGGAGTATCACCGCGAGGTATGTGACGACAGGATCTTAGCCACTAATTATTTTGAACGGATTAGTTATTGTTATAAACATTAGCATAATTAGCGACCAATTTTAAATTTTTCAAAACATAGTTTGAATTTGCAGCGGAAGGGAAAGTAGAACATATCGTAATTTAAAACCACAAGTTGTTCATATGAAACTTACGAACCACGCACTCCGTCCGATTGCAACGTCCGTCCAGAGCAGTATCGAGCAACCTGCAAAGCATGCAGTAGAGTGTCAACATAAAGTTGGCGAGTTCACGTGTTTGCGGTTTTCTAGTTTTAATTCCAAAAACTTGTTTTAACCAGTTAATTTATCCGTTTATACATGCCATGGGGAGCTACCCCATAAGTGAGCGACTAAACTGTTTTTCCAATACCGAATACTTAGTTAACCGTACGTTTCCGTAGTGCCCCGTTTGTCAATGTTCTATCATCATTGACGGTTTGCTAGAGTTCATTAGTTCACTCCCGTTCCCAGTAACAAGGGTCGGTGTGAGACTGGTTACACCTAAATAGCGCTATTAACTAATAACCCGTTCGCCAGGCCCCGACGACTAATCGGTATTAAATGGTAGGGACTTAAGTGATAGAGTTTCGTTTAGTGTTTCTCGTTGCATTCCGTACAAACCGTAATTAACCAAGAGTTCCCAGTAACAAGGGAAGTAAGTAAGTTTGTTCCCAGTAACAAGGGAAGAAAAGTAAGTTTGTTCCCAGTAACAAGGGAAGAAAAGTAAGTTTGTATCCCAGTAACAAGGGAAGAAAAGTAAGTTTGTATCCCAGTCACAAGGGAAGAAAAGTAAGTTTGTATCCCTCACAAGGGGATAGTGTTGTTACCCGTTTCCCACACAAGGAGATAGAAATACCGTATCCCGCACAAGGAGATAGTAAGCAATCCCAAACAAGGAAAAGTGTTTTGTTCCGTTTCCCAATCCAGCAGGAACGCATGCTTTAAGTAAAAAGTAGTGAACTCACCTTTGCTTTGCTCGGTAGTTAATTTACTTGTGTTACGTTGGTCAGCCATACCCTATTATGGTTATTAAATATTCATTAGGTTCGTATGCAAGCAGTGTCACGTATAATCCTACACGTATTCTAACACATAGCATGCATGTTATACTAGCATATATGGTATTGGGCCTATCCTAGCATGTGAACAGTTAAACAACAACAACAATAGCACACAGTCCACAGTATCAGTTTGTGCGGCCCAATAACCAAGCAAAGGAGTCCAGTCGAAACCAGGTGTTCTCGACTCGAGACCAAGAGATCCCGAGTCGCAACCAGACGATCTCGAGTCGCAACCAAACGATCTCTGTGACAACTCGTACTTTAGAGCGTATCTTTGTGTAACATTATGTGACTATGTGAACTTTATTAATCGATTGAATGTTATGTTGTTTTGATTATGTGAAATTATGAAGCGAATGTACATTTATAAACAAACCGATCTCACAACACTACTTGATCGCACAAGCTCGGTTGGGCCGCACAACTTGCACTCGGATCTAAAGGGCAGCCCAAGTTGGGTTCGGCCCACTCTTCATGCGCATACACACACACCTTAGAGGGTTTGTTCTCATTTGTTGCAAAAACATTCACATACACAAACCCTAGCTCTTCTCTCTCTCTCTCACGAACTTAAAGGCAGCCGCACACATCATCGAAGTTCATAGTGTTCGGATCAATTCTCGTTCCTTCTCTATTCGGTTAGTATGATTAACTATATGTTTGATGGTATTATGATGTGTGTCATATATGCTTGATATGATTGATGATGATTTGTTATGATTGCTTTGAATATTATGTGGTTAAGAATGTATGAATGTGATCGGCCATATATGTATTTGATTCGAATCCGAAGAGTTGATTATAGTGTTCATGAAATCGGCTTATGTGTATTATAGAATATTCATGATAAATTAGGTTTCATGTTATTGTTCTAAGAATCGAATGTTTGATAATAAGGTCTCATGATGTTTACGTGTATGATAATATTAATCGGCTGCCATGATGTTTACGTGTATGATGATGTATATGACATGCTAATTGATGAGTAATGGTTCTCATGTTAGGTCCAATAGAAATAAGATTAGGGGCATGGTGGTCGGCTACTTTAGATAAACCTTTTGACTATATTGATATATGCATGTGCAGCCAAACAATATAGAAAATCATGATAGATTGCATGTGGGTGTCAGTGCCATGTGTTATTGTTATGGGTGGAATGATGATTCTTAATTGATGTTAATGATTGAAAACCGAATACATGTTACATCAGCTGTAACATGTTTAGAATGATTATTATATTGTTATAGTTATGAACATTGTAAATCGAGATTATGATACATGTTAATTGGTGTTATGATTATTGTCCTGAATTGATTATGTTACTCATTAGGGTTCTTATGAAATTAGATGATAGTTACTTGGTTTGATCGAGTAAGGGATTGGTTAGAATCCATGATTTTGTTAATTGATAAAGGACAAATTTGGAAACTACTTAATGTTGTAACAGAAATGCATGAAATCCGGGATTTTTAAATTAATCGTATAAGATATCTTGGTCGCACAAGATGTCCCTGCGCACTAGATGATCAGTCGCACAAGCAAACCTGGTCGCACAAGAGGACCCGACCGCACAAGAGGTCCTCAGTCGCACAAAGACTTTTGAGTCGCACAAGACCGTTTGACAGTTGTCTTTTGGGCCGTATGTTGGGCTGAGTAATAAAGCTGATCGCACAAGTTGTTTATTTGTTTAATTGTTGGGCCGGTTACTTGTTGAACTAATCATGCTTATTTGGGCTTCTTATTACTTGGGCCGGGTATCAAATGGAATCGCACAAGATGCATAAATCATACAATTTGAATTACAAGTTTAGTGTTGAGCCGAGACTTATGTGGGCTTCATCCGTATGTTAAACTGATAACATTTAAAACATTCTATGTGTGTATTATGTTACCATGATCGATACGTGATATCAATATGTTAAATTATGTGTAATCATACGTGCTTTAATTGAACCTAAACCTGACATGTGTGATAACCATGTTAGGACGTGGTTGACCACTAGCTTTTAGACGTGACCTTTCTGTGTAATCTGCCGAGCAAACCAAGGTGAGTTCACACTCTACAAAGCATGGGATTCCCAGGGGTTGGGAATGGGGTTAAGGAATATGGATTCCTCGTCCTTTCTTGGGTAGGACGGTAATGGTTCAGGAATGTAATTCCTCGTCCTCACGGACAGATAACTATACTAGACCAAAACTCTCTATCACGAAGTCCCTCCTTTTTATATCGACTTAATCGCCGAGCCAATGGCGAGCGGGTCATTAGTTAGATAGCGCTATTTAGGTCTGACAAGCCTCACACCGTGCCGCAGAGGACGGGCGTGAACTAATGGATCTGGGGCACGTCAATGCTGATAGACATTGACAGTTTCAGGGCACTTAAACATGACTTCAGTCAGTAGTCGATATGGTAACGAGTCTAGTGTATTCAAGGGGTAGCCCCCACGGCCGAAATGCCAGATAACTATCATGGGGTAGCCCCCACGGCAGGATTGCCAGAGTAAATGGGTCAAACAAATGGTTAAACAAATCACGTTTTCAACTATGGGGTAACCCCCACGGCAGGAGCGCCAGCTAAAGGAAACTGTTTTTGGAACAACTTAAAACGAACACCCAACCGTGAACTCACTCAACTTGTTGTTGACTCGTTACTACATGCTTTGCAGGTTTATAGGTACTTAGCTGGAGCTTGCACAAGGAAGAGTCGTTGTGGGACATGGACAGCTGTGTGCCATGTTAAACATTTGGATAATTGGACTTTTGATTTGGTTTTAAACATTATGCTTCCGCTCATAACTTAACTATGTTTGTTTTGGACATTAATCGTGATTGGTTGGACTTTCACATTAAATATTTACTGGTTCCATATGATTAGTGGTTTGATCCTGGTCAGTCACGCCTCCAAGCGGTGATACTCCGCATGTGGATTTTGGGGGTGTGACAGATTGGTATCAGAGCCAGGTTATAGAGAACTTGGTTTTAATAAAGGAAAACGTTTTTGTTAAAACCAGACTATAACCTGTACAGTGCTCTACGATCCACAACGACGCTTCACTCCACGTGCAAGGCTCGACATTCTAGGTGATATGGTTTATGTTTTATATTGCCTACTTGCTAGATTGCATAGAACTTTTCTCATGGCATGCTTAGATAAACGTAGCAACTATAGTTTGAAAACACATGTGTGCTTGCTCCCTTCTGTCTCTCCACACTTACACACATTCGCGACACCTTTCCTATTTGTGTTTCCTTCGATGTGAAGATCATGAGGGAACGTGTGAACCTAACTCAAGCCAGCTGACGGCTCTTATCAACGAACAAGTTACGGCAGCACTCGCGGCCGCTCAGGCAGGAGGTATAACCTGCTGTTACGAACCTATCCTAGGATGTTAGATCCTACTCTCATGACCCAACTCTCGCGCTTAACCCTGTCTCTTTCGTCCTCGCGTAACAAGGTCAGAACGCTCAGCCGCCTGTAGGCACATTCAGGACGTTCATGGACTGTCGTCCTAGTACTTTCAGTGCAACTAAAGGAGCTGTTAGACTCCTCCATTGGTTTAAAAAGCTCGAGACTGTCTTAGAGAACGTGTGAATGCCCTGAGACTCATAGGGTGAAGTACGCCACTGGTACTCTCGAAGGCACTAAGTTAACTTGGTGGAACTCGCAAGTTCAGATGCTGGGGCTGGCGGCTGCTAATGCCACCCCATGGAATGATTCTTAAGGAACTGATCCAAACGTGAATACCGTAGTCGAGATGACACCCACCAGCTGGAGGTGGAGTTCTTAAACCTGAAGATGACAAGGTCAGAGATAGAAGCATACACGAAACGATCCAACGAACTGACGGTGTTATGTCCAACAATGGTGGATCCTCCCGTCAAGCGCATTGAGCTGTACCTCAAAGGCTTAGTACCAGAGATTCAAAGTCATGTGACATAGGCCAACCTTGCAACTATTCAGGATGTTACTCGTCTTGCTAAACGTCTCTCAGATCAGGCGATAGGACAGAACAAACTGCCGAAGCGTATTAATGCTGCTACAACTACTTCGGATGCTCCCAGTGACAACAAACGCAAGTGGAATGGAAATTTAAGCAAGGGTTTCACTTCGGTTCAATCTTAGTCGAGTACAGGAGCCCCAGTCAGCAGACTTTTGGTAATCGAAGTCAGGGTGGATACGAGGGAAACCACCCTAAGTGCAATCGATGTAATTTGCACCACAGCGGGCAGTGCAACAAGGATCGTCGTTAGAGAAGCAACAAGCTTAGTCATGGAGCCAAAGATTGTAAAAGCTCACGTCCTGCAAACCAGAACCGATAACAGCAGCCACAAGCTCCACAAAATCAGCAGCAACAGCAGGATAACAAGGGATGTTATCAGTGTGGTGCTGGAGATCATTTCATGAGACGCTACCCACGGCTGAACCAGAATCAGAATCAGAATCACAACCAAGGAAACAGGACCCATAATGGAGACAACAACGGGGGTAATAACGACGGCAATGGTGCCAGGGGTCGAGTCTTCGTGATTGGTCAGGGTGATGCTAGGAATGACCCCAACGTATGATGGTTTCGACGTCGTTATTGGTATGGACTGGATTCCCAACACCAAGCAGAGATTCCTTGCAACGAGAAGATCGTTCGTATTCCTCGCCCAGGCGATGAACCTCTCATGATTTGTGGCGACAAGAGTGGTGCTGTTGTGAGCATCATTTCTTCCCTTAAGGCCCAAAAAGTGTTTGCGTAAGGGCCACACTGCCTTGCTGGCTCTCGTTACCGACACCTTGAAGAAAGAAAGGAAGATAGAAGATTTTCCGATTGTACGCGACTATCCTGAGGTATTTCCTGAGGAACTACCTGGCCTCCCGCCTCATCGTCAGGTCGAGTTTCAAATCGAGTTAGCCCCTGGAGCGGCACCCATAGCTCGTGCACCGTATCGTTTAGTTCCATCAAAGTTGAAAGAGCTATCTACGCAACTACAAGAACTCTTAGATAAGGGTTTTATTCGTCCTAGCTCTTCGCCCTGGGGAGCTCCAGTGCTATTTGTAAAGAAGAAAGACGGTACCTTCAGGATGTGGATCGACTACCGTGAACTCAACAAGGTGACTGTGAAGAATCGCTATCCTCTTCCATGCATTGACGATTTGTTCGACCAGCTACAAGGGTCGAGCTACTATTCAAGGATCGATTTGAGATCAGGATATCACCAGCTGAGAGTCCGAGAAGAGGACGTCTCTAAAACAGCCTTTAGAACCCGTTATGGACACTATGAGTTTTTGGTCATGCCTTTTGGGATGACAAACGCACCTGCAGTCTTTATGGACTTAATGAATCGAGTGTGCAAGCCGTACCTAGACAAGTTCGTTATTGTATTCATCGACGACATCCTGATCTATTCGAAGAGTCAGGAGGAACAAGAGCAACACTTACGACTTATTTTGGAACTCCTTCGAAAAGAACAGCTGTATGCCAAGTTTTCAAAACGTGACTTCTGGCTTCGTGAAGTCCATTTCTTAGGCCATGTAGTGAACAAGGATGGAATTCACGTTGATCCATCCAAGGTAGAGTCAATCAAGAGCTGGCCTGCACCTCGTACACCTACGAAAATTCGCCAATTCTTGGGATTGGCAGGTTACTACAGAAGGTTTATTAAGGATTTTTCTAAGATTGCTCAGCCTCTTACTTCACTAACGCAGAAGGGCGTTGTTTATCGTTGGGGAAACGCACAGGAGTTAGCGTTTCAGCACTTAAAGGATAGACTTTGCAGTGCACCTATCCTTTCATTGCCAGAGGGCACAGACGACTTCGTGGTTTACTGCGACACATCCATTCAGGGTCTTGGTTGCGTATTGATGCAACGGGATAAAGTTATTGCCTACGCCTCACGTCAACTCAAAGTGCATGAAAAGAACTACACTACACACGATCTGGAGCTGGGAGCGGTTGTTTTTGCACTTAAGATAGGGAGACACTACCTGTATGGTACCAAATGCGCTATCTACACTGATCACAGGAGCCTTGAGCATATTTTCAAACAGAAGGAACTCAATACGCGACAGCGACGATGGGTCGAACTGCTGAATGACTACGAATGCTTGATCAGATACCACCCGGGCAAAGACAATGTTGTGGCTGACGCCCTCAGTCGAAAGGACACTGCGCCTAAGCGCGTACGAGCATTACAACTTACTATACAGTCTAGCCTTCCTTCTCAAATACGAAATGCTCAGGTAGAAGCATTGAAACCAAAGAATGTCAGGGCTGAAGCCCTACGCGGCTCAAGGCAACGGTTAGAACAAAAGGAAGACAGTGCTTACTACGTAACAGGACGCATTTGGGTCCCACTTAATGGCAACCTACGAGAGCTTGTGATGGACGAGGCACACAAGTCTCGCTACTCGGTACATCCTGGTTCGGATAAGATGTACCACGATATCAAAACTACATAGCAACTTACGTTAGCAAGTTACGTTAGCAAGTGCTTGACTTGCGTGAGAGTCAAGGCGGAATACCAGAAACCTTCTGGCCCACTTCAACAACCAGAGATACCACAATGGAAATGGGAGCAAATTTCCATGGATTTTGTTACTGGCCTGCCTAGATCACAACGTGGTAACGATACTATTTGGGTGATCGTGGATCGACTCACAAAGTCTGCTCACTTCCTGGCTATCAAAGAAACGGATAAGTTCTCCACTCTAGCAGAAGTATACCTCAAGGAAGTTGTCTCGAGGCACGGGGTGCCCATCTCTATCATCTCGGATCGAGATGCACGTTTTACTTCAGAACTGTGGCAAGCAATGCACAAGTCCTTTGGCTCAAGGTTAGATATGAGCACAGCTTATCACCCGCAAACGGATGGACAGTCGGAACGTACCATCCAGACCCTCGAAGACATGCTTAGGGCATGTGTAATTGACTTTGGCAACGGCTGGGAAAAGCATCTGCCACTCGTGGAATTCTCATACAATAACAGCTACCACACCAGCATTAAAGCTGCTCCGTTTGAGGCATTGTACGGGCGTAAATGCCGGTCACCTCTTTGTTGGGCAGAGGTGGGGGATAGTCAGATTACTGGTCCAGAACATGTGGTGGACACAACAGAAAAAAATTGCTCAGATACGACAACGAATGGCGGCAGATCGTGACCGTCAGAAAGTCTACGCCGATAAGGGCAGAAAACCACTAGAGCTCTAGGTTGGGGAGCGTATACTACTCAAAGTTTCACCCTGGAAGGGTGTGGTTCGTTTTGGCAAACGGGGCAAACTTAACCCACGATACGTTGGACCTTTTGAAGTCATTGAGAAAATAGGCAAGGTGGCCTACAGACTGAACTTACCAGCAGAACTCAGTACAGTTCACGACGTTTTCCATGTGTCAAATCTGAAGAAGTGTCTGTCAGATGAGAACCACGTAGTTCCTTTGAAGGAGCTCACTATCGACGAGCAGTTACGATTCGTCGAGGAACCAGTTGAAATCACGGACTGGGATGTTAAGGTCCTCAAGCGTACTAGAATACCTCTCGTTCGAGTTCGTTGGAACTCACGTCGCGGCCCAGAGTTCACCTGGGAACGCGAAGATCAGATGAAACAAAAGTATCCCCAACTGTTCGCAAACGGTACAACCACTACTGAGACTGAAGCTACGGAATTTCGGGACGAAATTCCAGATCAACGGGGGGAGGATCTGACACCCCAGGAAAACCAGGAAAACCATGCAACTTAACTAGCTTCCTCAGTGAGTACGTGCTAAATTTCGGGACGAAATTTCTTTCAACTTGGGGATAATGTGACAACTCGTACTTTAGAGCGTATATTTGTGTAACATTATGTGACTATGTGAACTTTATTAATCGATTGAATGTTATGTTGTTTTGATTATGTGAAATTATGAAGCGAATGTACATTTATAAACAAACCGATCGCACAACACTACTTGATCGCACAAGCCCGGTTGGGCCGCACAACTTGCACTCGGATCTAAAGGGCAGCCCAAGTTGGGTTCGGCCCACTCTTCATGCGCATACACACACACCTTAGAGGGTTTGTTCTCATTTGTTGCAAAAACATTCACATACACAAACCCTAGCTCTTCTCTCTCTCTCTCTCACGAACTTGAAGGCAGCCGCACACATCATCGAAGTTCATAGTGTTCGGATCAATTCTCGTTCCTTCTCTATTCGGTTAGTATGATTAACTATATGTTTGATGGTATTATGATGTGTGTCATATATGCTTGATATGATTGATGATGATTTGTTATGATTGTTTTGAATATTATGTGGTTAAGAATGTATGAATGTGATCGGCCATATATGTATTTGATTCGAATCCGAAGAGTTGATTATAGTGTTCATGAAATCGGCTTATGTGTATTATAGAATATTCATGATAAATCAGGTTTCATGTTATTGTTCTAAGAATCGAATGTTTGATAATAAGGTCTCATGATGTTTACGTGTATGATAATATTAATCGGCTGCCATGATGTTTACGTGTATGATGATGTATATGACTTGCTAATTGATGAGTAATGGTTCTCATGTTAGGTCCAATAGAAATAAGATTAGGGGCATGGTGGTCGGCTACTTTAGATAAACCTTTTGACTATATTGATATATGCATGTGCAGCCAAACAATATAGAAAATCATGATAGATTGCATGTGGGTGTCAGTTCCATGTGTTATTGTTATGGGTGGAATGATGATTCTTAATTGATGTTAATGATTGAAAACCGAATACATGTTACATCAGCTGTAACATGATTAGAATGATTATTATATTGTTATAGTTATGAACATTGTAAATCGAGATTATGATACATGTTAATTGGTGTCATGATTATTGTCCTGAATTGATTATGTTACTCATTAGGGTTCTTATGAAATTAGATGATAGTTACTTGGTTTGATCGAGTAAGGGATTGGTTAGAATCCATGATTTTGTTAATTGATAAAGGACAAATTTGGAAACTACTTAATGTTGTAACAGAAATGCATGAAATCCGGGATTTTTAAATTAATCGTATAAGATATCTTGGTCGCACAAGATGTCCCTGCGCACTAGATGATCAGTCGCACAAGCAAACCTGGTCGCACAAGAGGACCCGACCGCACAAGAGGTCCTCAGTCGCACAAAGACTTTTGAGTCGCACAAGACCGTTTGACAGTTGTCTTTTGGGCCGTATGTTGGGCTGAGTAATAAAGCTGATCGCACAAGTTGTTTATTTGTTTAATTGTTGGGCCGGTTACTTGTTGAACTAATCATGCTTATTTGGGCTTCTTATTACTTGGGCCGGGTATCAAATGGAATCGCACAAGATGCATAAATCATACAATTTGAATTACAAGTTTAGTGTTGAGCCGAGACTTATGTGGGCTTCATCCGTATGTTAAACTGATAACATTTAAAACATTCTATGTGTGTATTATGTTACCATGATCGATACGTGATATCAATATGTTAAATTATGTGTAATCATACGTGCTTTAATTGAACCTAAACCTGACATGTGTGATAACCATGTTAGGACGTGGTTGACCACTAGCTTTTAGACGTGACCTTTCTGTGTAATCTGCCGAGCAAACCAAGGTGAGTTCACACTCTACAAAGCATGGGATTCCCAGGGGTTGGGAATGGGGTTAAGGAATATGGATTCCTCGTCCTTTCTTGGGTAGGACGGTAATGGTTCAGGAATGTAATTCCTCGTCCTCACGGACAGATAACTATACTAGACCAAAACTCTCTATCACGAAGTCCCTCCTTTTTATATCGACTTAATCGCCGAGCCAATGGCGAGCGGGTCATTAGTTAGATAGCGCTATTTAGGTCTGACAAGCCTCACACCGTGCCGCAGAGGACGGGCGTGAACTAATGGATCTGGGGCACGTCAATGCTGATAGACATTGACAGTTTCAGGGCACTTAAACATGACTTCAGTCAGTAGTCGATATGGTAACGAGTCTAGTGTATTCAAGGGGTAGCCCCCACGGCCGAAATGCCAGATAACTATCATGGGGTAGCCCCCACGACAGGATTGCCAGAGTAAATGGGTCAAACAAATGGTTAAACAAATCACGTTTTCAAGTATGGGGTAACCCCCACGGCAGGAGCGCCAGCTAAAGTGTAGGACCGAGTTTCGTGACCGAAACCGTGATTCGTGTGAGATCGGTTCAAGACGGGAGAGATTAGATATAAACAAACAACTTCTTTGTATTAATCCGGTAGTATAACATTACAAATCGGCCCGATTACAAGATAACCGAACTAATACCAAAGGAGTACACATCCGGGGAGAGACCAAGTGGTGATCTCTCCCGGTGAGGTCTCAAACCTCCTAAACTCTCCTTGTGTTGCAAATGACAAGGGTTTTCAATTTATAGTCACACCCCTTGTCTTGCAAACACACACGGTCAACCGAATAACCCTCTCGTTTGACCACTTCAAACGAGCGGGTCTATACACGTTCGATGGACCGTTTCACTAACTATTACAAATTCAGCGTAAAATAAAACTAATCTATTCGACAAGCATCGGACACAAAATCTGCATCAACAAATTCCCCCTTGTCCGTTGCTGTCGAATGCTGAAAATGCAACTGCAATCGATCTTCAGTCAAGTATTCATCTTCTCTGTGTTAACAAATTCCCCCTTGACCGATGATCCAGGTAAGTAGTATCTTGACGCTCCTTGTAAAATATTTCCCCCTTAAAGTACGCGTATCCGTGTTGGGTGTTGTGCAATTTCCTCAGTTGACCGATCTTCCCCTGATCTTCCAATACTCCAACCGGCATTTGATAAGGGTTCCAATCTTTAAGAACTGCATCAAGTCTTGATCTTGTCATAAGAACTCTATTTCATACAAGCATACTACATTGATAGAGATTTCTGGTGAACTATCTTCTGTAAACCGTCTTTGTGGAATCGACCAAGTAATGCACTTTAATCTTCAGCATCAACACTCAGGAAAGTCAGCTAGACCAAGTGTATCCCTTGCAAGCTCAACCAGCATGCTTAGTTGAACTACATCCAGATCTCATTGTCTCGCCTTTGTGAAGTTGACCACGTAATGCACTACGGATCTTCAGCATCAGTACTCAGGAAGTCAGCTTGACCAAGTACATTGTTTGCAAACTCAACGAATTGAGTTACCCCCAGATCCCTGTAAAATCCCAAGGAAACATCAAACCCAAAACCGAATCCTGCAGGTCTTCAGTCTTGAATTATCAGCTTTCATAAAGATTCCCCAGGTCTTCAGTGAACAACGCTTTTGTAACTACTGTAGACTTTAGAAACCTGTATTTTTCCGTGCAAAACCCTTCACGCTGGCTGGAGAATTAATTAAAATCCTCAAATATGTGTCTGTGCAAAACATTCCACGCCGAACCGTTAGTATCACCAGAAAATCACAAACTCTACCACCTGTGATTGCGTTTAGAAATTTACCGAAGAAATTCAACATACGAAATTTTTATTCCCCCTATTTCTTTGGTAAGATTTCTAAACCTTAACAGATTCTCTCCACTTCAAAGAAACTGTCGTCAAATGTTCACCAATTCCCTCCACTGAGCGGAACTGTCGTCAATCTTCGTTGAATGTTCTTGGTTTTTCAAAAAATCACGAAAACGAATTTCTTCTTTGCATATGCTAGTTGAATAAGAACGTCCCCTAGTACCCCGTTGGATCCGACTTGTATCCCTCCAAAGACTTTGTGAACTCGTTAGGACCGGTATTGACATTCTAGGTTCATTCATTCGCTACCAAATGCGAGAATATGACAATAAACAAAAAGATTTCTTCGTTGCATATTCTAGTTGATAAGGAAATTTCGCCTAGTACCCCGTAGGATCCGACTTGTATCCCTCCAAAGACTTTGTGAACTCGTTAGGACCGGTATTGACATTCTAGGTTCATACGTTCGTCTTCAAATGCGAGAATATGACAATAAACAAAATGCTTTCGAACATTTTCGAATAACCGATAACAATCATAAACATTGACGTGCGGAAGTGAACATACCGTTTTGTTTTTGGTTTTTGGCCCATAGTAGTCAAGTCACCAAATTTGACGTTTGCATCGGTAACCGTGACTACCCCACAATTTTTCAACCATCAAGTTTTCATCATCTTTTGTTTTCATCATGCTGCATCATCCCGCGTGCTCCCGAACCCGTACGAATTTGGTGTCGAAACATAGATAAACTTAGCGAACACCCGACCTCTAATAATCCAAGTTCTTAAATACAGCCCACAACAAAACTAATCTTGTACTGCTGGCCCAATTTGAACTTGTAACAAATTTAGTTGATCCAAAACAACTTTCAAGAGGCCCAAAATGAATTAGTTAAAGTCTTTCACTACAGACCCACTAATGAATTGTTAATGTCTTTCCCAAACACAAGAAAGTCTTTATCCATTCACGGACCATTCCATTTGATGGCATTTAATAAATCCCATTAGTCAACAACCCTAATATTATTCATCACCCGCTAACTTTAACATTCCACTAAT
Source organism: Helianthus tuberosus (assembly GCA_030545235.1). Lineage (NCBI taxonomy): Eukaryota > Viridiplantae > Streptophyta > Magnoliopsida > Asterales > Asteraceae > Helianthus > Helianthus tuberosus. The sequence goes on along the minus strand of CM060426.1, from coordinate 124,204,334 downwards.
AAATTTAGTCCTTTTTTTTTTTTTTTCGTGGAATCAATTCGAAAGAGGACAAAACAATTTGTATTTATTTGACTCAGGATGTTTGGTTGACTTGTATTTTAAATGGTTCTTCATGAGAGATCATAAGAGCCCAAAAAAAAAAACCAATATTAGAGACAATCAGTGATCATGGCCCATTAACAGAAAAAGACCAACAACCATTCTCTAACAATCAGTGGGCCCAAGAGGAATACCTAGCTGCCTCCCACAAGATTATGTCGACATCTTCCTTTTACAGCTGCCAAACTTTGTCTTCTTCGATACCAGCTCCATCGAGTGAATCAATACTCCCATTCAAACCTTCATTCAGACGCCACTTGCATCTTCACTTTGTCTCTTCTCTTTCGCTGCAGACACCACTAGCATCCAACAAATCCTTTTTTTTTTTTTTAATCTTTGCGATTCCAACAACAGCCACTAACATCAATCTTTCAAGTTCACTCTTCTTCGATACCCACATCAGCACATCTGCGATACATACATCAGCCGTCATCTTCATCGGAGATTCAAACTCCGATCAAATCCAATCAGTCAGACATCAAACAACTGAAATCCTTTTCTTCTTCGATACACACAAAAAGCAGCAGCAACATCCTTCGATGATGTTTCTTATCCTCGAAAGATGAAAGGCCTTATCGAAGGATCAACTTACGAAAGATCATAAATTTTGAAAGATATTTTGATCGATCGAAAGATCTGATCAACCGAAGGATGATCCTTCGAAAAGCTTAGTATCCTTCGAGGAAAATAACATCTTTCGATCAAATTGTCATCCTTCGAATTATGAAGAAACCCCAGTTTCTTCAAGCGCCGCCAAGAACATCAAGAACACAGCACTGTTCTTATGCAGATCTTTTGACGAAAACATTGTATTTTTTTTATTTTTGATGATGATAACTTGATTATATAGGTGAAAAACATAAAACCGAACACTTGTTTCCGCACAGATCTGAATATTCGGGTCCAGATCTGAGTTTTTCTCATTTTCACCATTTTTAGATCTTGAACAAAAATCACGAAAATCACAGATCTAGAGCACATGTGACTTAGTAAACGGTTAGATTTACTAAATCAGGCACCATGGCTCTGATACCAATTGTAGGACCGAGTTTCGTGACCGAAACCGTGATTCGTGTGAGATCGGTTCAAGACGGGAGAGATTAGATATAAACAAACAACTTCTTTGTATTAATCCGGTAGTATAACATTACAAATCGGCCCGATTACAAGATAACCGAACTATTACCAAAGGAGTACACATCCGGGGAGAGACCAAGTGGTGATCTCTCCCGGTGAGGTCTCAAACCTCCTAAACTCTCCTTGTGTTGCAAATGACAAGGGTTTTCTATTTATAGTCACACCCCTTGTCTTGCAAACACACACGGTCAACCGAATAACCCTCTCGTTTGACCACTTCAAACGAGCGGGTCTATACACGTTCGATGGACCGTTTCACTAACTATTACAAATTCAGCGTAAAATAAAACTAATCTATTCGACAAGCATCGGACACAAAATCTGCATCAACATAAAGGAAACTGTTTTTGGAACAACTTAAAACGAACACCCAACCGTGAACTCACTCAACTTGTTGTTGACTCGTTACTACATGCTTTGCAGGTTTATAGGTACTTAGCTGGAGCTTGCACAAGGAAGAGTCGTTGTGGGACATGGACAGCTATGTGCCATGTTAAACATTTGGATAATTGGACTTTTGATTTGGTTTTAAACATTATGCTTCCGCTCATAACTTAACTATGTTTGTTTTGGACATTAATCGTGATTGGTTGGACTTTCACATTAAATATTTACTGGTTCCATATGATTAGTGGTTTGATCCTGGCCAGTCACGCCTCCAAGCGGTGATACTCCGCATGTGGATTTTGGGGGTGTGACAATCTCGAGTTGTGCATTTTTGAGTCGCAACCTTGAGGTCTCGAGTCAGGCTTGAGTCGAGATCAGGAGATCTCGAGTCGCAACCTACCCGGTCTCGAGTCCCCTGTTGTTTGTCTGGTTTCGAGTGGTCACTAAGTGGTCTCGAGTCGCAACCATAAGATCTCGACTCGCAACCTATGCAGATGTTTCTGGTATTCTCATATCAGTACTACCCAATCAAATTTTCATTAATATGTACTATCCAATCAGATTTTATTAACATGTCCCCTATACCGTACACTCCTAAATTTAGATTAAACACAGAAATTTCAAATATTTATTACATCTTCCAATAGTTCATCATGCTCATAATTCAAAAAGGATCCAACCCAATCATCTTCTAACATTGTTTGACCATTAAATCGAACATAAACACCATACAAGGAATGCAAGACCATCACTGATAATTGTTTAGCACATGTTTCCACAACATACTCTATTTCATACCAAGAATCAACAAACATATCTAAAGTCAAGAGTCACAATGAACACATATGTTTATTACCAAATGGTATTCAAAATGAACTTCCTAGAAACTGATTACATGCCTCATTATAACAACTATGTCTCACCCTAATCTTTAAAAATTAACAAATCCATAACTTAATTCAACGAGCACAAGAACTTTAAACAAGCATTAACAAACACAACTGACCAATCTCCATATTTTTAACAACCAAATAGTAACTAGTGCACAGCCACTTATACAAGACCAAAACACAAAAATATGAGCAGTGGTATAAAATGACCAAAGGGTGATGAACAGATGATTATGCGACCCGAGACTGAACCCGATGAGACCCGAACTGAATCCCGAGACTGCTGCCACCAAATCCCATTCCCCTGTCACGAACACGGGCCCCTGAATCTGCACCCGAAGCCCACTGTCGTGAGTCCGAGCCCGGCGTCGCTGTCGTCGGTCGTCGTCTCCGACTGCCACCACCTCCACCGCGGCTGTCATTTCTGCCAGCACCATCCCCATCGTCACCAATCATCATCAATGTACACAATCTTCCTGAAAGAACAAACAAAAGGTGAAAAGGATGAGGAGAACAGAGGCTACCAATGAATCTTGTCGGAGTCAGAAGCACCACCGCCGCCGTCACAGCGGCGCTGCCGTCGCTGGTTCCATCTTCGTTCTCTCTCTCTTCAATCTTCGGAAGTGAAGGATGGTACAAGAAGGGTGAGAGCTTCAGGGGTGTGCGGGTGTCTCATCGGTAAGCCAGACCGTCACCGGCCGGAGATTCTTTGGTTGCCAGAGATGAATCGGTGAGTGACAAAAGGTTTGGAGGTGTAGTGAGAGCGAAGGTGGGAAAAGGAGGGTCAGGTAGGGGGTTGACTCGCCGGAAACGCCGGCCGGAGAACACCTTCGGTAACTGGAGTGAGATCGAGAGGGAGTAGGGTGCTGGTCTGAGTTGTATTCGGCTGAGATGAGGAATAAGATTAGGGTTTTGGGTTTATGCAAACAAATGAGGGAGGTGAGGGTTTTAAGTTTATATTTGTAGGGTTGGGTTTTTAGGTTAGTTGGGTTGGGCCTAGTCCAAGTGCGAACCTGTTTAAACAACTACGTGTCTCGCTCAAACCGATTGGCCCGTTCATATTAACTCATTCGTGAATAATCGAAACTCTCGTCGCGGATTATTACTATTTTATAAAATAATGACAATAATAACAATAATAAATAAATAATAGTAGCGAATACGAGCATTAATAAAATGCTCGTTTCTCAATGATCAGGATCAAGGGTTCGAGTTGTCACATTCTCCCCATGTTACAGGAATTTCGTCCTCGAAATTTAAGCAACCATCATACACTACACTCCATATGTGTACAAAGACTCCATTACCATACGTAGATACAAGCAGTTTCACGAAAGTCCACAGAACGAACATGCAAGCCACATAGCATATACGGTCACATAGCACGTAAAATCACATAGCATTAGATTCATAGAGTTGTACGTATCTCACATGGTACGGATTTTCACAAACTTAACTATAACATCTAAGAAACGTACAGGAAAACCCGAAGTGTCACATTATCCCCAAGTTCAAGAAATTTCGTCCCGAAATTTAGCACGCAGCCACTGACAAGCTAGTGTGTTTAAACGTTTTGTTGGGGTGTCACATCATCCCATTGTTGGCTTGAAATTTCTTCTAGAAATTTCAGTTGTAGCTTCAGTGCTGGAAGTAATGTTTGTAAACAACTGGGGATACAGGCGCTTCATCTTGTTTTCCCGTTCCCAGGTAAGCTCTGGGCCACGGCGCGAGTTCCAACGAACTCGTATAATAGGTATCTGGCTACGTTTGAGGGTTTGACTTCTCGGTCAGTGATCTCAATCGGTTCCTCAATAAAGTGTAGCTGATCGTCAAAAGTTAGCTCCTTAAAGGGAATGATGAGTGTCTCATCTGACAGACACGTCTTCAGATTAGAAACGTGAAAGACGTTGTGTACCGTGTTCTGCTCTTCGGGCCGGTTTGGTCTGTAAGCAATCTTACCAATCCTCTCGACATTTTCGAATGGCCCGACGTATCGCGGACCAAGCATGTCCCGTTTACCAAAACGAACCACACCCTTCCAGGGTGAGGCTTTAAGTAGGGCCCGGTCCCTGATCTGGACCCCTAGAGGTTTCCTACGCTTATCAGCGTAGCTTTTCTGACGGTCACGAACTGCCGCCATGCATTGCTTGATCTGGGCAATCTTATCCACTGTGTCAAGTACAAGTCTTGGGCCGGTAATTCAGCTTCCACAAACTTCCGCCCAACACAGAGGTGTCCGGTATTAGCGTCCGTGTAGTGCCCCAAATGGTGCTGACTGAATGCTAGTGTGCTAGCTGTTGTTGGAAGAGAATTCTACAAAAGAGAAGTGTCACTCGTATCCAAGGACGATAACACGTGTTCTCAGCATGCCTTTGAGTGTTCGGATGGTCCGATTGGCCTGACCATCAGTTTGCGGGCGATAAGTGGTGCTCTTGCCTAACTATGAGCCAAAAGTCTTTGTGCACGGCTCTGCGACGAATCGGATGCAAAAACGTGGGTTACGATCAGATATAAGAGAAGTTGGTATCCCGTACCTAGTATCTACTTATACCAAGTAGATGGTTGCAAGTTCGAAAACTTATCGGTTTCGTTGGTTGCGTGTCGTTACTAGCAGACAGTTCATCAATGCCTTAGACAGGATGGAATAAGCTAGGAGCACCTCATTGATCATTTTCCAATTGCTGGAGTTGCGGATATTTAAGCATCTCTCGAATGCTAGGTGATGCTCTTTCAAGTTTAAATCGTGAGGGGTTGCGTATGCGATCGAGGAGAGCGGGCTTCGCGATGTTAAAAGTTGCGCGTTGAAAGCTTAACGCAGGCGGTTTGAGTCGTAGAAGTACCAGGGTAAAGAAGAGGAGTCGTTCGGACTACCTCCGGTTTTCGGAGTAGCTTCAAATGTCGTCGAAAGAAACAGGCGTCGAATTTTTGACAGGATGGAATAATTTCGAGCGTCGTAACTGAGTGTTGATTGTACCGAGTTCGAAGAGCAGTGCTTGCGATACCCGTTACCCCTGGGGTGTCCTTGGCTCGTTGCTCCAACGAGTAACATTCGTAGGAAGTGATTCATCCAAACGGAGATTTGTGCAGGGTAGAGTAGGATAAGGATCATGGAATCCGTGAAACATAATGCAAGTAGCGAGAATTTGCAGTAAGGATAGTCGCAATCGATGCGTTCAAACTTGAGGCAAAACATGAGGGCTTTGGAATCGGCAATTAAGGATTCATCTGATGTCGACGAGGTAGCTGGTCGCACACAAGTCGTGGGCGATTAGGATAAAAAAAACGTCGTTTTGCCGATAAGAGGTGTTACGTCAGTGTGAATGGCACAACAAGGACCAATGATCGAGAAGGACGGTCGTCGTATGGGTCGGGGGGGGGGGGGGGGTTCGACGTGAAACTGAGAAAACAGGTTTTCAGGAAAGTACGATTGAAGTAACACATTGTTGAATTTCAAGGGATAAAAAGTTTGCTGACTAAAGGTCGAGTTTGTTGAATTCACCAAACTGAAGAAAGATCTGGTCAAGGTTTTTATACGAAGAAACGTGGATGTCGTGATAAAGAAACGATAGGAGCGGGGATGCTATCTGAGCAATAAACGCGGATTCGTACGAAAGCTGGCGAAAGGATTCACAGAATCGGGAAAGTCGTCAAACAATAACAGTTCTGACAAATGAAGGATAGGGTAAGCATCAAGGTCGTCATACTCGTCGGTGGGTTGACTGGCTCGTGTCTTCGTCTAGCCACGCTTCCAAATACGCCGGTTTGTAAGAAAGATATCACTTTGTTGGGTTTTGGGGCGTGCTAAGGTATAAGGTTGATCTTGAATAAGGATTTACCATGTAACGAGGAATTAGGGGAAAAAACTTTGTGGTCGATGGAAGGGTGATTCGATTGCTGGCACTACAATGAGAAGCATACACCGCGTATGCTTTTTGTGTTCGAGATGGGCAAACAGGAACCCGAAAGGTGTAGACTTACTAGAACGCTTCAAGAATCCAGGTGATCAGTCGGGTGAGGGAACAAGTCTCACCGCTAAAGGAAATACGCAAGTAAAAAGGATGCGAATAACGTCGTCATTCCTTTTAATATCCCATGATATAGGGGTGGCTCCCCTTCGTCGATTCGTTCTCGTAACTTCTCTATGTGCTTCGTAGTAGACCTTTCCTGGGCAGGTCTATCGAGTGGACGTCCCTTGCGTCGATTTGCAGTCCAAGGATGATATCAGGAAATACGTGGACGAGGACTTGGAATAACTGGTTCCTTGCCCTTAGTGTATCATGGTTTCGAATCAGGTTTAGGAGGACTCGCTCCTGTTTAACACGTAACATGCTAGCCTAGCCTTCGTATGATCCACTGTTGTTTAATACTCAATACACGCATACGTACTAACATATATATATGCTAATTATGCACATACACGCATGCGTGTTCACACACATAAGTTATGCACAAGTAAATGCTGATAGCCTACCATTACCAGGTGAGCATCTGAGGTTGACGAACTTTGCAATCCGGAGTGTGGTGCCGTTGTGGTTTCCACTAAAGAACGGTTATAGTCTGGTCTTTGTATAAAATATTTTATTTTCCAAACCAAAAATATTTTATATTTAAAACCTAGTTCGCTATAACCAATGGCTCTGATACCAATCTGTCACACCCTCAAAATCCACACGCGGAGTATCACCGCGAGGTATGTGACGACCAGGATCTTAGCCACTAATTATTTTGAACGGATTAGTTATTGTTATAAACATTAGCATAATTAGCGACCAATTTTAAATTTTTCAAAACATAGTTTGAATTTGCAGCGGAAGGGAAAGTAGAACATATCGTAATTTAAAACCACAAGTTGTTCATATGAAACTTACGAACCACGCACTCCGTCCGATTGCAACGTCCGTCCAGAGCTGTATCGAGCAACCTGCAAAGCATGCAGTTGAATGTCAACATAAAGTTGGCGAGTTCACGTGTTTGCGGTTTTCCAGTTTTAATTCCAAAAACTTGTTTTAACCAGTTAATTTATCCGTTTATACATGCCATGGGGAGCTACCCTATAAGTGAGCGACTAAACTGTTTTTCCAATACCGAATACTTACTTAACCGTACGTTTCGGTAGTGCCCCGTTTGTCAATGTTCTATCATCATTGACGGTTTGCCAGAGATCATTAGTTCACTCCCGTTCCCAGTAACAAGGGTCGGTGTGAGGCTGGTTACACCTAAATAGCGCTATTAACTAATAACCCGTTCGCCAGGCCCCGGCGACTAATCGGTATTAAATGGTAGGGACTTAAGTGATAGAGTTTCGTTTAGTGTTGCTCGTTGCATTCCGTACAAACCGTAATTAACCAAGAGTTCCCAGTAACAAGGGAAGTAAGTAAGTTTGTTCCCAGTAACAAGGGAAGAAAAGTAAGTTTGTTCCCAGTAACAAGGGAAGAAAAGTAAGTTTGTATCCCAGTAACAAGGGAAGAAAAGTAAGTTCGTATCCCAGTAACAAGGGAAGAAAAGTAAGTTTGTATCCCTCACAAGGGGATAGTGTTGTTACCCGTTTCCCACACAAGGAGATAGAAATACCGTATCCCGCACAAGGAGATAGTAAGCAATCCCAAACCAGGAAAAGTGTTTTGTTCCGTTTCCCAATCCACCGGGAACGCATGCTTTAAGTAAAAAGTAGTGAACTCACCTTTGCTTTGCTCGGTAGTTAATTTACTTGTGTTACGTTGGTCAGCCATACCCTATTATGGTTATTAAATATTCATTAGGTTCGTATGCAAGCAGTGTCACGTATAATCCTACATGTATTCTAACACATAGCATGCATGTTATACTTGCATATATGGTATTGGGCCTATCCTAGCATGTGAACAGTTAAACAACAACAACAGTAGCACACAGTCCACAGTATCAGTTTGTGCGGCCCAATAACAAAGCAAAGGAGTCCAGTCGAAACCAGGTGTTCTCGACTCGAGACCAAGAGATCCCGAGTCGCAACCAGACGATCTCGAGTCGCAACCAGACGATCTCGAGTTGTGCATTTTTGAGTCGCAACCTTGAGGTCTCGAGTCAGGCTTGAGTCGAGATCAGGAGATCTCGAGTCGCAACCTACCCGGTCTCGAGTCCCCTGTTGTTTGTCTGGTTTCGAGTGGTCACTAAGTGGTCTCGAGTCGCAACCATAAGATCTCGACTCGCAACCTATGCAGATGTTTCTGGTATTCTCATATCAGTACTACCCAATCAAATTTTCATTAATATGTACTATCCAATCAGATTTTATTAACATGTCCCCTATACCGTACACTCCTAAATTTAGATCAAACACAGAAATTTCAAATATTTATTACATCTTCAAATAGTTCATCATGCTCATAATTCAAAAAGGATCCAACCCAATCATCTTCTAACATTGTTTGACCATTAAATCGAACATAAACACCGTTCAAGGAATGCAAGACCATCACTGATAATTGTTTAGCACATGTTTCCACAACATACTCTATTTCATACCAAGAATCAACAAACATATCTAAAGTCAAGAGTCACAATGAACACATATGTTTATTACCAAATGGTGTTCAAAATGAACTTCCTAGAAACTGATTACATGCCTCATTATAACAACTATGTCTCACCCTAATCTTTAAAAATTAACAAATCCATAACTTAATTCAACGAACACAAGAACTTTAAACAAGCATTAACAAACACAACTGACCAATCTCCATATTTTTAACAACCAAATAGTAACTAGTGCACAGCCACTTATACAAGACCAAAACACAAAAATATGAGCAGTGGTATAAACTGACCAAAGGGTGATGAACAGATGATTATGTGACCCGAGACTGAACCCGACGAGACCCGAACTGAATCCCGAGACTGCTGCCACCAAATCCCATTCCCCTGTCACGAACACGGGCCCGTGAATCTGCACCCGAAGCCCACTATCGTGAGTCCGAGCCCGGCGTCGCTGTCGTCGGTCATCGTCTCCGACTGCCACCACCTCGACGGCGGTTGTCATTTCTGCCAGCACCATCCCCATCGTCACCAATCATCATCAATGTACACAATCTTCTAGAAAGAACAAACAAAAGGTGAAAAGGATGAGGAGAACAGAGGCTACCAGTGAATCTTGTCGGAGTCAGAAGCACCACCGCCGCCGTCACGGCGGCGCTGCCGTCGCTGGTTCCATCTTCGTTCTCTCTCTCTCTTCAATCTTCGGAAGTGAAGGACGGTACAAGAAGGGTAAGAGCTTCAGGGGTGTGCGGGTGTCTCATCGGTAAGCCAGACCGTCACCGGCCGGAGCTTCTTTGGTTGCCAGAGATGAATCTGTGAGTGACAAAAGGTGTGGAGGTGTAGTGAGAGCGAAGGTAGGAAAAGGAGAGTCGGGTAGGGGGTTGACTCGCCGGAAACACCGGCCGGAGAACACCTTCAGTAACTGGAGTGAGATCGAGAGGGAGTAGGGTGCTGGTCTGAGTTCTATTCGGCTGAGATGAGGAATAAGATTAGGGTTTTGGGTTTATGCAAACAAATGAGGGAGGTGAGGGTTTTAAGTTTATATTTGTAGGATTGGGTTTTTAGTAGGGTGCTGTTTAAACAACTACGTGTCTCGCTCAAACCGATTGGCCCATTCATATTAACTCATTCGTGAATAATCGAAACTCTCGTCGCGGATTATTACTATTTTATAAAATAATGACAATAATAACAATAATAAATAAATTATAGTAATGAATACGAGCATTAATAAAATGCTCGTTTCTCAACGATCAGGATCAAGTGTTCGAGTTGTCACATATATCAACATTGCCCTTGTTTTTCTTGACTGTATATCTCTTAAATGTCAACATATACACGTGTGATTTAGTTTACGAAGATTTTTCAATGCCGAGAACCTCGATCAGAGAGTAAAAAAGGGGTAAGGTTCACAATGGTGTAAAATTAAAATGGGATATACCGGGCTAGAGTTCGAGTTACAGGAACAAGGGCCAAACCAACCACCCAAGAATGGAATCGTCGAGCGAAAACACTTGGCAACCTCCTAGAAGCAGCTTTTCTTGCCACCAGACCTTTCTCCATCAATTAGGAATCTGATGTCGTCACTAAACACATTCCTTAAATTGTAGCCATTTGTTGAGTGTTTTTTTTTTATGTCTAATCCGCATATATATCACCATTGCCCTTGATTTTCTTGACTGTATATCTCTTAAATGTCAACATATACACGTGTGATTTAATTTACGAAGATTTTTCAATGCCGAGAACCTCGATCAGAGAGTAAAAAGGTGTAAGGTTCACAATGGTGTAAAATTAAAATGTGATATACCGGGTTAGGATTCGAGTTACAAAAACAAGGGCCAAACCAACCACCCAAGAATGGAATCGTCGAGCGAAAACACTTGACACCCTCCTAGAAGCAGCTTTTCTTGCCACTAGACCTTTCTCCATCAATTAGGAATCTGTTGCCATCACTAAACACATTCCGGAAATTGTAGCCATTTGTTGAGTGTATTTTTGTTGTTGTCTAATCCGCATATATATCACCATTGCCCTTGATTTTCTTGACTCTATATCTCTTAAATGTCAACATATACACGTGTGATTAAGTTTACGAAGATTTTTCAATGCCGAGAACCTCGATAATAGAGTAAAAAAGGCGTAAGGTTCACAATGGTGTAAAATTAAAATGGGATATACCGGACTAGGATTCGAGTTACAGGAACAAGGGCCAAACCAAACACCCAAGAATGGAATCGTCGAGCGAAAACACTTGACAACCTCCTTGTTGGTGCACTACATCTGTTGACTTCGTCTTGGATCGAGTCTTTGATTGCATTGCATAGATTAGGGCACGATTTATGACAAAATAGGAAGAGTATTGTGTTTAGTGAGCTGATTTCGCTCATAGGGACATTAGGCATGGGATTTCACTTATGTGTACACCTGATTTCGCTTATGTGAACATATGAGGTTTCGCTCATATGGACACATGTCCCTTGGAGGGAAATCTCACGTCTATATATAGGCACCCATGAGCGAAATCATATAGTATTCTCTTGTATTCCATATCGAAGTGCTGCCGGTGTGAAGAACTAAGTGTAATCGAGTTACAGGAACAAGGGCCAAACCAACCACCCAAGAATGGAATCGTCGAGCGAAAACACTTGACAACCTCCTAGAAGCAGCTTTTCTTGCCACCAGACCTTTCTCCATCAATTAGGAATCTGATCCCGTCACTAAACACATTCCCTAAATTGTAGCCATTTGTTGAGTGTTTTTTTTTGGTGTCTCCCCCGCATATATATCACCATTGCCCTTGATTTTCTTGACTGTATATCTCTTAAATGTCAACATATACACGTGTGATTTACTTTACGAAGATTTTTCAATGCCGAGAAACTCGATCAGAGAGTAAAAAAGGTGTAAGGTTCACAATGGTGTAAAATTAAAATGGGATATACCGGGCTAGAATTCGAGTTACAGGAACAAGGGCCAAACCAACCACCCAAGAATGGAATCATCGAGAGAAAACACTTGACAACCTCCTAGAAGCAGCTTTTCTTGCCACCAGACCTTTCTCCATCAATTAGGAATCTGATGTCGTCACTAAACACATTCCTTAAATTGTAGCCTTTTGTTGAGTGTTTTTTTTGGTGTCTAACCCGCATATATATCACCATTGCCCTTGATTTTCTTGACTGTATATCTCTTAAATGTCAACATATACACGTGTGATTTAGTTTACGAAGATTTTTCAATGCCGAGAACCTCGATCAGAGAGTAAAAAAGGGGTAAGGTTCACAATGGTGTAAAATTAAAATGGGATATACCGGGCTAGGATTCGAGTTACAGGAACAAGGGCCAAACCAACCACCCAAGAATGGAATCGTCGAGCGAAAACACATGACAACCTCCTAGAAGCAGCTTTTCTTGCCACCAGACCTTTCTCCATCAATTAGAAATTTGATGCCGTCACTAAACACATTCCTTAAATTGTAGCCATTTGTTGAGTGTTTTTTTTTGTCTAATCCGCATATATATCACCCTTAGTCTTGATTTTCTTGACTGTATATCTCTTAAATGTCAACATATACACGTGTGATTTAATTTACGAAGATTTTTCAATGCCGAGAACCTCGAACAGAGAGTAAAAAAGGTGTAAGGTTCAGAATGGTGTAAAATTAAAATGAGATATACCGAGCTAGGATTCGAGTTACAGAAACAAGGGCCAAACCAACCACCCAAGAATGGAATCGTCGAGCGAAAACACTTGACAACCTCCTAGAAGCAGCTTTTCTTGCCACCAGACCTTTCTCCATCAATTAGGAATCTGATGCCGTCAATAAACACATTCCTTAAATTGTAGCCATTTGTGGAGTGTTTTTTTTTTGTGTCTAATCCGCATATATATCACCATTGCCCTTGATTTTCTTGACTGTATATCTCTTAAATGTCAACATATACACGTGTGATTTAGTTTACAAAGATTTTTCAATGCCGAGAACCTCGATCAGAGAGTAAAAAAGGCGTAAGGTTCACAATGGTGTAAAATTAAAATCGGATATACCAGGCTAGGGTTCGAGTTACAGGAACAAGGGCCAAACCAACCACCCAAGAATTGAATCGTCAAGCGAAAACACTTGATAACCTCCTAGAAGCAGTTTTTCTTGCCACCAGACCTTTCTCCATCAATTAGGAATGTGATGCCTTCTCTAAACACATTCTTTAAATTGTAGCCATTTGTTGAGTGTTTTTTTTGGTGTCTAATCCGCATATATATCACCATTGCCCATGATTTTCTTGACTGTATATCTCTTAAATGTCAACATATACACGTGTGATTTAGTTTACGAAGATTTTTCAATGCCAAGAACCTCGTTCAGAGAGTAAAAAAGGCATAAGGTTCACAATGGTGTAAAATTAAAATGGTATATACCGGGCTAGGATTCGAGTTACAGGAACAAGGGCCAAACCAACCACCCAAGAATGGAATCGTCGAGCGAAAACACTTGACAACCTCCTAAAAGCAGCTTTTCTTGCCACCCGACCTTTCTCCATCAATTAGGAATCTGATGCCATCACTAAACACATTCCTTAAATTGTAGCCATTTGTTGAGTGTTTTTTTGGTGTCTATTCCGCATATAAATCCCCATTGCCCTTGATTTTTTTGACTGTATATCTCTTAAATGTCAACATATACACGTGTGATTTAGTTTACGAAGATTTTTCAATGTCGAGTACCTCGATCAGAGAGTAAAAAAGGCGAATGGTTAACACTGGTGTAAAATTAAAATGGGATATACCGGGCTAGGATTTGAGTTACAGGAACAAGGGCCAAACCAACCACCCAGAATGTAATCGTCGAGCGAAAGCACTTGACAACCTCCTAGAAGTAGCTTTTCTTGCCACCAGACCTTCTCCATCAATTAGGAATCTGATGTCGTCAGTAAACACATTCCTTAAATTGTAGCCATTTGTTGTGCGTTTTTTTTGGTGTCTAATCCACATATATATCACCATTGCCCTTGATTTTCTTGACTATATATCTTTTAAATGTCAACATATACACGTGTGATTTAGTTTACGAAGATTTTTCAATGCCGAGAACCTCAATCAGAGATTAAAAATGGCCAAAGGTTCACAACGATGTAAAATAAAAATGTGTTATACCGGGCTAGGATTCGAGTTACAGGAACAAGGGCCAAACCAACAACCCAAGAATGGAATCGTTGAGCGAAAACACTTGACAACCTCCTAGAAGCAGCTTTTCTTGCCACCAGACATTTCTCCGTCAATTAGGAATCTGATGTAGTCACTAAACACATTCCTTAAATTGTAGCCATTTATTGAGTGTTTTTTTTTGTGTCTAATCCGCATATATATCACCATTGCCCTTGATTTTTTTGACTGTATATCTCTTAAATGTCAACATATACACGTGTGATTTAGTTTATGAAGATTTTTCTATGTCGAGTACCTCGATCAGAGAGTAAAGAAGGCGAAAGGTTAACAATGGTGTAAAATTAAAATGGGGTATACCGGGCTAGGATTCGAGTTACAGGAACAAGGGCCAAACCAACCACCCAGAATGGAATCGTCGAGCGAAAGCACTTGACAACCTCCTAGAAGTAGCTTTTCTTGCCACCAGACCTTCTCCATCAATTAGGAATCTGATGTCGTCACTAAACACATTCCTTAAATTGTAGCCATTTGTTGTGTGTTTTTTTTGGTGTCTAATCCGCATATATATCACCATTGCCCTTGATTTTCTTGACTATATATCTCTTAAATGTCAACATATACACTTGTGATTTAGTTTACGAAGATTTTTCAATGCCGAGAACCTCAATCAAAGATTAAAAATGGCCTAAGGTTCACACCGATGTAAAATAAAAATGAGTTATACCGGGCTAGGATTCGAGTTAGAAGAACAAGGGCCAAACCAACAACCCAAGAATGGAATCGTTGAGCGAAAGCACTTGACAACCTCCTAGAAGCAGCTTTTCTTGCCACCAGACCTTTCTCCATCAATTAGGAATCTGATGCCGTCACTAAACACATTCCCTAAATTGTAGCCATTTGTTGAGTGTTTTTTTTTTGGTGTCTCACCCGCATATATATCACCATTGCCCTTGATTTTCTTGACTGTATATCTCTTAAATGTCAACATATACACGTGTGATTTAGTTTACGAAGATTTTTCAATGCCGAGAACCTCGATCAGAGAGTAAAAAAGGCATAAGGTTCACAATGGTGTAAAATTAAAATGGTATATACCGGGCTAGGATTCGAGTTACAGGAACAAGGGCCAAACCAACCACCCAAGAATGGAATCGTCGAGCGAAAACACTTGACAACCTCCTAAAAGCAGCTTTTCTTGCCACCCGACCTTTCTCCATCCGTTAGGAATCTGATGCCGTCACTAAACACATTCCTTAAATTGTAGCAATTTGTTGAGTGTTTTTTTGGTGTCTATTCCGCATATAAATCCCCATTGCCCTTGATTTTTTTGACTGTATATCTCTTAAATGTCAACATATACACGTGTGATTTAGTTTACGAAGATTTTTCAATGTCGAGTACCTCGATCAGAGAGTAAAAAAGGCGAATGGTTAACACTGGTGTAAAATTAAAATGGGATATACCGGGCTAGGATTTGAGTTACAGGAACAAGGGCCAAACCAACCACCCAGAATGTAATCGTCGAGCGAAAGCACTTGACAACCTCCTAGAAGTAGCTTTTCTTGCCACCAGACCTTCTCCATCAATTAGGAATCTGATGTCGTCAGTAAACACATTCCTTAAATTGTAGCCATTTGTTGTGCGTTTTTTTTGGTGTCTAATCCACATATATATCACCATTGCCCTTGATTTTCTTGACTATATATCTTTTAAATGTCAACATATACACGTGTGATTTAGTTTACGAAGATTTTTCAATGCCGAGAACCTCAATCAGAGATTAAAAATGGCCAAAGGTTCACAACGATGTAAAATAAAAATGTGTTATACCGGGCTAGGATTCGAGTTACAGGAACAAGGGCCAAACCAACAACCCAAGAATGGAATCGTTGAGCGAAAACACTTGACAACCTCCTAGAAGCAGCTTTTCTTGCCACCAGACATTTCTCCGTCAATTAGGAATCTGATGTAGTCACTAAACACATTCCTTAAATTGTAGCCATTTATTGAGTGTTTTTTTTGGTGTCTAATCCGCATATATATCACCATTGCCCTTGATTTTTTTGACTGTATATCTCTTAAATGTCAACATATACACGTGTGATTTAGTTTATGAAGATTTTTCTATGTCGAGTACCTCGATCAGAGAGTAAAGAAGGCGAAAGGTTAACAATGGTGTAAAATTAAAATGGGGTATACCGGGCTAGGATTCGAGTTACAGGAACAAGGGCCAAACCAACCACCCAGAATGGAATCGTCGAGCGAAAGCACTTGACAACCTCCTAGAAGTAGCTTTTCTTGCCACCAGACCTTCTCCATCAATTAGGAATCTGATGTCGTCACTAAACACATTCCTTAAATTGTAGCCATTTGTTGTGTGTTTTTTTTGGTGTCTAATCCGCATATATATCACCATTGCCCTTGATTTTCTTGACTATATATCTCTTAAATGTCAACATATACACTTGTGATTTAGTTTACGAAGATTTTTCAATGCCGAGAACCTCAATCAAAGATTAAAAATGGCCTAAGGTTCACACCGATGTAAAATAAAAATGAGTTATACCGGGCTAGGATTCGAGTTAGAAGAACAAGGGCCAAACCAACAACCCAAGAATGGAATCGTTGAGCGAAAGCACTTGACAACCTCCTAGAAGCAGCTTTTCTTGCCACCAGACCTTTCTCCATCAATTAGGAATCTGATGCCGTCACTAAACACATTCCCTAAATTGTAGCCATTTGTTGAGTGTTTTTTTTTTGGTGTCTCACCCGCATATATATCACCATTGCCCTTGATTTTCTTGACTGTATATCTCTTAAATGTCAACATATACACGTGTGATTTAGTTTACGAAGATTTTTCAATGCCGAGAACCTCGATCAGAGAGTAAAAAAGGCATAAGGTTCACAATGGTGTAAAATTAAAATGGTATATACCGGGCTAGGATTCGAGTTACAGGAACAAGGGCCAAACCAACCACCCAAGAATGGAATCGTCGAGCGAAAACACTTGACAACCTCCTAAAAGCAGCTTTTCTTGCCACCCGACCTTTCTCCATCCGTTAGGAATCTGATGCCGTCACTAAACACATTCCTTAAATTGTAGCAATTTGTTGAGTGTTTTTTTGGTGTCTATTCCGCATATAAATCCCCATTGCCCTTGATTTTTTTGACTGTATATCTCTTAAATGTCAACATATACACGTGTGATTTAGTTTACGAAGATTTTTCAATGTCGAGTACCTCGATCAGAGAGTAAAAAAGGCGAATGGTTAACACTGGTGTAAAATTAAAATGGGATATACCGGGCTAGGATTTGAGTTACAGGAACAAGGGCCAAACCAACCACCCAGAATGTAATCGTCGAGCGAAAGCACTTGACAACCTCCTAGAAGTAGCTTTTCTTGCCACCAGACCTTCTCCATCAATTAGGAATCTGATGTCGTCAGTAAACACATTCCTTAAATTGTAGCCATTTGTTGTGCGTTTTTTTTGGTGTCTAATCCACATATATATCACCATTGCCCTTGATTTTCTTGACTATATATCTTTTAAATGTCAACATATACACGTGTGATTTAGTTTACGAAGATTTTTCAATGCCGAGAACCTCAATCAGAGATTAAAAATGGCCAAAGGTTCACAACGATGTAAAATAAAAATGTGTTATACCGGGCTAGGATTCGAGTTACAGGAACAAGGGCCAAACCAACAACCCAAGAATGGAATCGTTGAGCGAAAACACTTGACAACCTCCTAGAAGCAGCTTTTCTTGCCACCAGACATTTCTCCGTCAATTAGGAATCTGATGTAGTCACTAAACACATTCCTTAAATTGTAGCCATTTATTGAGTGTTTTTTTTGGTGTCTAATCCGCATATATATCACCATTGCCCTTGATTTTTTTGACTGTATATCTCTTAAATGTCAACATATACACGTGTGATTTAGTTTATGAAGATTTTTCTATGTCGAGTACCTCGATCAGAGAGTAAAGAAGGCGAAAGGTTAACAATGGTGTAAAATTAAAATGGGGTATACCGGGCTAGGATTCGAGTTACAGGAACAAGGGCCAAACCAACCACCCAGAATGGAATCGTCGAGCGAAAGCACTTGACAACCTCCTAGAAGTAGCTTTTCTTGCCACCAGACCTTCTCCATCAATTAGGAATCTGATGTCGTCACTAAACACATTCCTTAAATTGTAGCCATTTGTTGTGTGTTTTTTTTGGTGTCTAATCCGCATATATATCACCATTGCCCTTGATTTTCTTGACTATATATCTCTTAAATGTCAACATATACACTTGTGATTTAGTTTACGAAGATTTTTCAATGCCGAGAACCTCAATCAAAGATTAAAAATGGCCTAAGGTTCACACCGATGTAAAATAAAAATGAGTTATACCGGGCTAGGATTCGAGTTAGAAGAACAAGGGCCAAACCAACAACCCAAGAATGGAATCGTTGAGCGAAAGCACTTGACAACCTCCTAGAAGCAGCTTTTCTTGCCACCAGACCTTTCTCCATCAATTAGGAATCTGATGCCGTCACTAAACACATTCCCTAAATTGTAGCCATTTGTTGAGTGTTTTTTTTTTGGTGTCTCACCCGCATATATATCACCATTGCCCTTGATTTTCTTGACTGTATATCTCTTAAATGTCAACATATACACGTGTGATTTAGTTTACGAAGATTTTTCAATGCCGAGAACCTCGATCAGAGAGTAAAAAAGGCATAAGGTTCACAATGGTGTAAAATTAAAATGGTATATACCGGGCTAGGATTCGAGTTACAGGAACAAGGGCCAAACCAACCACCCAAGAATGGAATCGTCGAGCGAAAACACTTGACAACCTCCTAAAAGCAGCTTTTCTTGCCACCCGACCTTTCTCCATCCGTTAGGAATCTGATGCCGTCACTAAACACATTCCTTAAATTGTAGCAATTTGTTGAGTGTTTTTTTGGTGTCTATTCCGCATATAAATCCCCATTGCCCTTGATTTTTTTGACTGTATATCTCTTAAATGTCAACATATACACGTGTGATTTAGTTTACGAAGATTTTTCAATGTCGAGTACCTCGATCAGAGAGTAAAAAAGGCGAATGGTTAACACTGGTGTAAAATTAAAATGGGATATACCGGGCTAGGATTCGAGTTACAGGAACAAGGGCCAAACCAACCACCCAGAATGGAATCGTCGAGCGAAAGCACTTGACAACCTCCTAGAAGTAGCTTTTCTTGCCACCAGACCTTCTCCATCAATTAGGAATCTGATGTCGTCAGTAAACACATTCCTTAAATTGTTGCCATTTGTTGTGTGTTTTTTTTGGTGTCTAATCCACATATATATCACCACTGCCCTTGATTTTCTTGACTATATATCTCTTAAATGTCAACATATACACGTGTGATTTAGTTTACGAAGATTTTTCAATGCCGAGAACCTCAATCAGAGATTAAAAATGGCCTAAGGTTCACAACGATGTAAAATAAAAATGGGTTATACCGGGCTAGGATTCGAGTTACAGGAACAAGGGCCAAACCAACAACCCAAGAATGGAATCGTTGAACGAAAGCACTTGACAACCTCCTAGAAGCAGCTTTTCTTGCCACCAGACCTTTCTCCATCAATTAGGAATCTGATGTAGTCACTAAACACATTCCTTAAATTGTAGCCATTTGTTGAGTGTTTTTTTTGGTGTCTAATCCGCATATATATCACCATTGCCCTTGATTTTTTTGACTGTGTATCTCTTAAATGTCAACATATACACGTGTGATTTAGTTTACGAAGACTTTTCAATGTCGAGTACCTCGATCAGAGAGTAAAAAAGGCGAAAGGTTAACAATGGTGTAAAATTAAAATGGGGTATACCGGGCTAGGATTCGAGTTACAGGAACAAGGGCCAAACCAACCACCCAGAATGGAATCGTCGAGCGAAAGCACTTGACAACCTCCTAGAAGTAGCTTTTCTTGCCACCAGACCTTCTCCATCAATTAGCAATCTGATGTCGTCACTAAACACATTCCTTAAATTGTAGCCATTTATTGTGTGTTTTTTTTGGTGTCTAATCCGCATATATATCACCATTGCCCTTGATTTTCTTGACTATATATCTCTTAAATGTCAACATATACACTTGTGATTTAGTTTACGAAGATTTTTCAATGCCGAGAACCTCAATCAAAGATTAAAAATGGCCTAAGGTTCACACCGATGTAAAATAAAAATGGGTTATACCGGGCTAGGATTCGAGTTACAGGAACAAGGGCCAAACCAACAACCCAAGAATGGAATCGTTGAGCGAAAGCACTTGAAAACCTCCTAGAAGCAGCTTTTCTTGCCACCAGACATTTCTCCATCAATTAGGAATCTGATGCCGTCACTAAACACATTCCCTAAATTGTAGCCATTTGTTGAGTGTTTTTTTTTTGGTGTCTCACCCGCATATATATCACCATTGCCCTTGATTTTCTTGACTGTATATCTCTTAAATGTCAACATATACACGTGTGATTTAGTTTACGAAGATTTTTCAATGCCGAGAACCTCGATCAGAGAGTAAAAAAGGCATTAGGTTCACAATGGTGTAAAATTAAAATGGTATATACCGGGCTAGGATTAGAGTTACAGGAACAAGGGCTAAACCAACCACCCAAGAATGGAATCGTCGAGCGAAAACACTTGACAACCTCCTAAAAGCAGCTTTTCTTGCCACCCGACATTTCTCGATCAGTTAGGAATCTGATGCCGTCACTAAACACATTCCTTAAATTGTAGCCATTTGTTGTGTGTTTTTTTTTTGGTGTCTAACCCGCATATATATATCACCATTGCCCTTGATTTTCTTGACTGTACATCTCTTAAATGTCAACATATACACGTGTGATTTAGTTTACGAAGATTTTTCAATGCCGAGAACCTCGATTAGAGAGTAAAAAAGGGGTAAGGTTCACAATGGTGTAAAATTAAAATCGGATATACCGGGCTAGGATTCGAGTTACAGGAACAAGGGCCAAACCAACCACCCAAGAATGGAATCGTCGAGCGAAAACACTTGACAACCTCCTAGAAGCAGCTTTTCTTGCCACCAGACCTTTCTCCATCAATTAGGAATCTGATGTCGTCACTAAACACATTCCTTAAATTGTAGCCATTTGTTGAGTGTTTTTTTTATGTCTAATCCGCATATATATCACCATTGCCCTTGATTTTCTTGACTGTATATCTCTTAAATGTCAACATATACACGTGTGATTTAATTTACGAAGATTTTTCAATGCCGAGAACCTTGATCAGAGAGTAAAAAGGTGTAAGGTTCTCAATGGAATAAAATTAAAATGAGATATACCGGGCTAGGATTCGAGTTACAGAAACATGGGCCAAACCAACCACCCAAGAATGGAATCGTCGAGCGAAAACACTTAACACCCTCCTAGAAGCAGCTTTTCTTGCCACTAGACCTTTCTCCATCAATTAGGAATCTGCTGCCGTCACTAAACACATTCCGAAAATTGTAGCCATTTGTTGAGTGTATTTTTTTTGTTGTCTAATCCGCATATATATCACCATTGCCCTTGATTTTCTTGACTATATATCTCTTAAATGTCAACATATACACGTGTGATTAAGTTTACGAAGATTTTTCAATGCCGAGAACCTCGATAATAGAGTAAAAAAGGCATAAGGTTCACAATGGTGTAAAATTAAAATGGGATATACCGGGCTTGGATTCGAGTTACAGGAAAAAGGGCCAAACCAAACACCCAAGAATGGAATCGTCGAGCAAAAACACTTGACAACCTCCTTGTTGGTGCACTACATCTGTTGACTTCGTCTTGGATCGAGTCTTAGATTGCATTGTATAGATTAGGGCACGATTTATGAGAAAATAGGAAGAGTATTGTGATTAGTGAGCTGATTTCGCTCATAGGGACATTAGGCATGGGATTTCGCTTATGTGTACACCTGATTTCGCTTATGTGTACACCTGATTTCGCTTATGTGAACATATGAAGTTTCGCTCATATGGACACATGTCCCTTGGAGCGAAATCTCAGGTCTATATATAGGCACCCACGAGCGAAATCATATAGTATTCTCTTGTATTCCATACCGAAGTGCTGCCGGTGTGAAGAACTGCGTGTAATCGAGTGTTAATCAATACAATTAGCAGTTTTAGTGAGGAATCAACTGTTTCTACCTTTGTTTCTTGTTATTCCGCACCTGAAACAGAGAAGAACACCTCTGAACGACTCGTTCGGGTCAGATCACGATCCTACAAGTGGTATCAGAGCTCAGGAGGAGGAGTTCTGTAGAGATTAGCTGGAATTCATCAAGTTTTCTTACTTCTACACCTTCTTTCATTATTTCAGAAAGTTTTTCCGGACAAAATTCACTCAAAATTTCACAGATCATAGATATTTGGACATTAACAAACCCTGGAAAGTTTCGGACCTAAATACGGACCAAAAATGGACCAAATTAGCTTCCGAGTTGATTTCGCTTATACGTACACTTGGTGATTTCGTTCATAGTACACACCTGATTTCGCTTTTGTGACCACCAAGAACCCTAATTTCGCTCATGTGACCACCCAAAACACTGATTTCGCTCAAAGTCACATCAGATTTCGCTCCTGTGTCACTAAAATTGAGGTATTTCGCTCATTGAGACCATTAGATTTCGCTCATAGGTGCAAAACCTAATTTCGCTTATAAGGATCATCAGATTTCGCTTATAAGGCACCCAGAACTCCTGATTTCGCTTATTTGTCACTGATATTGAAAAACGTGCTAAGTCATCATGCTTACTGAGTTCTA
This sequence comes from Helianthus tuberosus, assembly GCA_030545235.1. Classification (NCBI taxonomy): domain Eukaryota; kingdom Viridiplantae; phylum Streptophyta; class Magnoliopsida; order Asterales; family Asteraceae; genus Helianthus; species Helianthus tuberosus. The sequence continues at coordinate 124,181,312 of CM060426.1, read as the reverse complement.
TAACGCGTTTGCAACACCGTCTGGTCCAGCTGCTATTGCTCAAGCCATGAGTTTGGAAAATGAGACGGGAACCACCCAAAAGCCCCCGAAATTGATGAGTATCGAAGAATACTACGGGTGGAAAGATAGATTCGAGAACTGGGTTCAGGCTAACCATCATAGGTCATGGGAATGTATCTTGAAGAAATATGTGTTGCCTCGAACAGATTTGCAGGTTCTTAAAGAGTTGTCAGAATTCACGGATCAAGAACGGGTTATGTACAAAGCTGAGAAAATGATGATCAGTCTGCTTCAACAAGCTATAAAACAAGACATATTCATATTGCTTCAGCACGACAAAACTGCAAAATCAATCTGGGATGCTCTTAAAGTAAAATTTGAGGGTAGTGAAAACATGATAAAGAGCAAGAAAGCGTTACTAAAGAAAGAGTTTGATCTGTTCAGTAGCTTACCGGGAGAGGACACAAAGAAGCTGATTGAACGTTACTGCCACCTAGTGCGATCAATGTCGATGTTAAGTATTACAAAAGATCGTGAAGAGTGGGTAGACAAGTTAGCTGATGCGTTACCACAGAAAGAGTGGGGAACATATTTGATGATTCTAAAAAATACGGGTGTTTATGATGGGTTGACTATCTCTCAGTTCATAGAAAAGATCGAGAGTCAGGATTTGGAACAGCAAAAGATCGCGAGGATGAACAGTCCGAGTGGTCAACAGGATGTAAAGATGTATTATAAAGGTAGTATTCCGGTTCTAGAATCTGAGAGAAGTCCGAAAATTCAGACTGCATTTAGTGCTGGGGATTCAACAGAAAAAGCTGATCAAGGTTCAAACAAAATCAGTAGTGGATTCTCATCATTTCCAAGTGTCAATCCTAAAAAATCAAATACAAGCTTTCAGTCTCAAAGCACAAAGACAGGAAATGGTTATGTGATTCAGTGCAATATCGCTCTAAATCTTCCAGAAGGTCAAAGTTTTTCAGAAGACACTGCTAAAGATCACATGGCTCTACTTGGTTCTGTGTTGTTATCTTATGAGGGTCTAGTGGCTGGTCGAATCGGAAATCCTATGCTCACAAAGGAGGATTACGATCAAATAGACTCCAAAGAGATGGAATTAATGGATATCAAATGGTGTCTTGCTAGTGTTCTTAGACGTGCTGAAAAGTTCAAAACAATTACCGGGAGAAATGACTTTCTTGATGCTCATGTATCTACTTTAGGTTTTGATAAATCTAAAGTTACTTGTTTTCGATGCAGGGAGAAAGGCCATTTCAAACGGGAATGCAAGAACAGGGAAGCTAGTGGTGCTCAGAATCCGTTTGGAAAAGATGATTACTACCGGAAAGCCATTTATCAGCAGGTTGGTCAATCACAAGATTCACAGACGGCTCATGGTAGAAAGATTGAGGATTCCAAGAGAGCGTGTTTGGTAGATTTCAACTGGAATAATTATATATCTCCTGATAGCAAAGCATGCATAGTTGATCAAGATGATGAGAGGCTACCTGAAGGCTTCAGCTGGGATATGTTTGCAGATGAGAATGGGAATTTTAAAGCGTTTATTGCTAAGATTTTGAAAGAACCAGATATGTTTACCACATGGATGAAGTCTATCAGTGAGATTGTGAAGAATGTGGAGGAAAAGTCTATTGCATCTGAAGAAAGCTCACAGAGTTCAGATGAAAGTTCACAAAGTGATGATACTTCATAAAAGGAAGTTGTATTTGATCAAACACCGTCAGATTCTGGTTTATCAGATGCTGATTCTGAAAAATCTGTACAGTTTGATCAGTCACCAGTTGATGATAGCAATAGTGATGATGAGGAAGAAAAACATATCGATATTGCAAAATCTCATCTTTCTCCTGAAAGATTTCATTTCTATTTTGCAGATCGCATGGAGAAACTGAAGGAGAAACGAGCTGCTAAAGAACAACAACTAAAGAAATCTGAAGATGTTTTTCAGGAAGAGAATGTTGAAGGTGTTGCTGAGGAGATGGTTTAAACTGAGCGAGTGAAGGTATAAGAGACGGTGATTGAAGAAGAAAAAGTGGTTGAAGTGGTAAAGACAATCGAGATTGAGAAGATTGTTGAAGTTGTAAAGCCTTGCGAGAAATGTTTGGAAGCATGCAAGGGTTGTGCAGCAAAAGACGAGATAATTGCTGAGTATGAAAAGAAGAAAGAGCAGTTACTGTTCAACCTCAACTATGTGAAAGAATCTTATGATGTCTTGAACAAAACAGTAACTGGTCTCCAAAAGACAAATTCAGAAAGAGAACAAGCACTAATGATGATGAATGCTGTAATGATGACAAAGCAGAAAGCCATCAACTTTTACATCGAAGAAAGTGCTAAATGGAAGCAAGAGTTGGAGACAGAAAAGATCGAGAATGAGAGAATTAGACGTTTATTACAAAGTTATTCTAGTTCTGATTATCTCATTGATCGTATTTACCCAACTGTTGCAGGTATGGAAGCCTTTCAAGACGAGAAGCCAAAAAAGAAGGATAATGGTAAGAAACCGATTGCTAGCTATAACAAGTGTCCGCCTCCGATCTGGGAAGGTTATTCTCACAGAAAACCAAATGAGGAGCAAGTCGAAAAAGCAGTCAATATAAAGCTAAAACCCGACACAACTGATGAGTTACCAGAAAACATTGACGTCACGTTTACCTCGTCTAACACTGATCATGAGTCTGAGTTAATCAAAAAGGTGGTCGATCAAGTGTTGGATACTGATGAGGAGTCCGAGTCAAAGTCTGAGTCTGGAGGGTCAAATTCGTCAGTCAACAGTCCAAAGTCGTCGGTTAAACGGTCTTATAGTAAAGAATTTTTATTATCAAAGGCAAATTTGGATGATGAAACATTTGAAGTTGCATACACTTTAAATGATTCGAACAAATTATACTCTGACAAAGAGTTTCCAATAAGAAGTGTTCGTTTTGACATGATTAAAAAGGTTTTCAAAATGACAGAAATTAATATTTCTGAAATAAAAGATTTAAATCTTACTGAAAAACCTAAAAAGTACATTTCAAGAGTTCAACAACGTCTAAACAAGAAAAAGGGTTACAATTCTGGTTCTGGTTTTCAAAAGAAACCAAACCAAAATCGTAGCTACAAAAGGAAAGGTCTTGGATTTATTCCACCAGAAAATCATAAAAATTTGAAAAATTCTAAAACAAAAACAGAATTTGTGTCAGGTGGAAGTGCAGAAGAGGAACAGAAGAAACCATTCTGGAGACAGTCAAATCAAGAGTTTCTTGCTGAAAAGAAGAAGAATGGAACTGAAGTTTGTCAATCAAAAGAAACTAGAACTTGTTAAAAATGCAATGAAGCTGGTCACATTGCATGGAACTGTCCGAAAAATGCCAAGTCAAAACAGGGAGTTTCTAACAAGTTGAAAGGAAAAGTTGTTGATATTGAACCACCAACCGAAAAATTTAAAATTTTTGAAAACTCAACTTATGAGGTTGGTGAGTGTTCGAAAAAGAATTTTTATAAAAAGAAAGAGAAAGACAACCAAGTGTGGGTTGTTAAGAAAGTTGATGAGAAAGTCGGCGATGAATCTGGTTCCACAAAGCCAGAAGAGCCACAGGTTGAGATGAAAATTTCAGTGAATGATGATGAGTTTCCATCACTGAAATTTGAAGAAGTTAAACAGAAAGTTGGCAAGGTTGATATCTCGAATCAGTTTTACAACGAGAATACTAAGTTTGATGTCGAGAAAACATTCAATGGAAGTGTTAAGAAAATTTTTGGGAAAATGTTGAATGGGAAAGCTAAGGGGGTTAAAGATTTTTATGCAATTAAAAAGGCAACTTACAACCCTAGTGCGCAAGAACTGAAAGCCATCAAGTCTGAGAAGACTTGGATGGAAGTTTGTTTCCCGTAAAGTCTTAGGACTATGCCGGAGATCCCAAGTTTGTAATCGTGGATCAGGAATCGGCATCTTTCTTAGTAATTGATTGTGTGATTGAATCTTAAAAATAGTTAAATTTTTACAGGATAAGTGTGTCTTGCCGGAGCTTCCAGGTTGGTAAGTGTGAAGCAGGAATCGGCATTTTTGTTGGTAAAATGAATTTATGTAGATGTGATATTCTTACAAGTTGGTTGATGAAGGTTTACACTTACAAGTGGTTAATCAAGGTCATTAGATTGAACTTGATTGGAACATACATTCATGTGGTATTTGAAAGACAATGTGATGAACCACACCCCGAACCTACAAGTGGTTAAATCAACAAAACTTATTTTCCGAAAAAATCATTTTGGTTAAAACAAACTTAAGTGTTTTGAAATCTTAATGAGAAAATAGTTTTGTGAAAGGGGGAGTTCTGATTGTTTATGCCAAGTGGATGACGATTTGAAGCGATTCGATATCGGTTGTCAAGTTTATTGTATAGTTTGTTTTCAAATTTCCTAAAATGTGTTTGCATTTTAGGGGGAGTAGAAATTTCAGAAAATCCAAAAACATTAGAAAATTTGAAAATGCCAAAAACATGATAAAATCAAAAATGAGTTTTGTTGTGAAAAAGAGGAAATGATAGTACATCAGTGGACTGTCACAACATGCTAAAGAATTGCTTAGATAAAATGTGATAAACAATCTCACTGTGGATGTGTCAGTAGGTTTTTACACATTTAGTAAATTGTGACGAGATATAAACATAAAATTCAAACTTGCTTGTTCTGTGGGTTAACAACATCTTGGATATATAGGTAACCCCTGAAATCTTGTTTGAAAGGTCCCTTATTCTGAGATACTAGGTCTTTATGCTCAGTGATATCTGGGGTATTATCCCGGGACTTCTGCTGAATGGAAGTTCTGACCTAATCCCCGGATAATGCTTTCTGCAAATGCTTGAAACATAGCATCGCCCTCAGCAAATTGATGAAACAATAAAATTGATAGTCATTGCTGTTGTAATACAAAAGATCCTCTAAAGGGGACACACCACAAGTCGAACCGTCATCTCTCTGCTGAACGGAAGTTCTGACCTGAGCTCTCACGGTTTTGTACTATAATTTATTCCCTTACAGATATCATCTGTGGTATACTCACCTGTAAGACTGAATATTGAGATCTGGATACGGGAGTATATTCAAGTAGTGGGACACACGAATAAGTTTAAGTTCCTAAGACATTAATATCGTATCTCGGAACAGTTGAACTTTGTGTGAGAATTTAAGTGGACCAATATACTGACAATCTAGGTGAATTGTTTAGAACTGAAAATGAAATATAGCTTAACGGTGTTAGTGACTTGTTTCATAATCTGATATGATCCTCTTACACAAACTTAGTATGTAAATATTTCTTTACTGCATTGCATTTCTTTATATTCAAAAATTCCAAAAAGATTTTCAGTGTGTTTTAGCATAAATTTTTGAAAATTCCAAAAAGATTTTAGACAACTGATGTTGGAGAAGCTGATTTTCAAAATTCCAAGTGCTGAACATGACGAACAGGTTTGGGAAAGAAAGTTTGTCTGAAGATGTTTGAAATGAAAATTGATATTCATTTAAGAGGTTCATCAGATATTACTAATGATTAAATCATTTTGAGATTGTGTGTTTGAGTGATTAGAAGGTAGTAAATTTGTTGAAATGTTAAATTTGTGAAATTTACTTCTGGGTTAAGAATGTGCAGGTGTAGCTAGATTTGGATCTTGGATCTGATGATAGAGAGACAAGTTCCGATATCTGAGTTCTATGTGAACACCAGACTACGATCCTGAAGCAAATGATGCTGAAGAACAAAGAAATGCCAGCAAATCGAGAGGTCGAGTCTGAAGATATTCTAGCAGATACTGTTAAAGGGAGTATGTTGATGAAGACAAAGAGAGAGAGAAGCCCCCAGAGACTGATCAAGACTGAAGAAGTGAAGACATGATATTGTCAAAGACTCGATGGACGACTTGTCAACATCTGAGGGGGAGTCTGTTGGTGCACTACATCTGTTGACTTCGTCTTGGATCGAGTCTTAGATTGCATTGTATAGATTAGGGCACGATTTATGAGAAAATAGGAAGAGTATTGTGATTAGTGAGCTGATTTCGCTCATAGGGACATTAGGCATGGGATTTCGCCTATGTGTACACCTGATTTCGCTTATGTGAACATATGAGGTTTCGCTCATATGGACACATGTCCCTTGGAGTGAAATCTCAGGTCTATACATAGGCACCCATGAGCAAAATCATATAGTATTCTCTTGTATTCATTACCGAAGTGTTGCCGGTGTGAAGAACTGCGTGTAATCGAGTGTTAATCAATACAATTAGTAGTTTTAGTGAAGAATCAGCTGTTTCAACCTTTGTTTCTTGTTACTCCGCACCTGAAACAGAGAAGAACACCTCTGAACGACTCGTTCGGGTCAGATCACGATCCTACACTCCTAGAAGCAGCTTTTCTTGCCACCAGACGTTTGTCCATCAATTAGGAATCTGATACCATCACTAAACACATTCCTTAAATTGTAGCCATTTGTTGAGTGTTTTTTTTTGGTGTCTAATCCGTATATATATCACCATTGCCCTTGATTTTCTCGAATGTATATCTCTTAAATGTCAACGTACACACGTGTGATTTAGTTTACGAGGATTTTTCAATGCCGAGAACCTCGATCAGAGAGTAAAAAAGGCATAAGGTTCATAATGGTGTAAAATTAAAATGGGACATACCGGGCTAGGATTCGAGTTACAGGAACAAGGACCAAACCAACCACCCAAGAATGGAATCGTCGAACGAAAACACTTAACAACCTCCTAGAAGCAGCTTTTCTTACCACCAGACCTTTCTCCATCAATTAGGAATCTGATGCCGTCACTAAACACATTCCTTAAATTGTAGCCATTTGTTGAGTGTTTTTTTTGGTGTCTAATCCGTATATATATCACCATTGCCCTTGATTTTCTTGACTGTATATCTCTTAAATGTCAACATATACACGTGTGATTTAGTTTACGAAGATTTTTCAATGCCGAGAACCTCGATCAGAGAGTAAAAATGGCGCAAGGTTCGCAATGGTGTAAAATTAAAATGGGATATACCGGGCTAGGATTCGAGTTACAGGAACTAGGGCCAAACCAACCACCCAAGAATGGAATCGTCAAGCGAAAACACTTGACAACCTCCTAGAAGCAGCTTTTCTTGCCACCAGACCTTTCTCCATCAATTAGGAATCTGTTGCCGTCACTAAAAAAATTCCTTAAATTGTAGCCATTTGTTGAGTGTTTTTTTTTGGTGTCTAATCCGCATATATATCACCATTGCCCAAGATTTTCTTGACTGTATATCTCTTAAATGTCAACATATACACGTGTGATTTAGTTTACAAAGATTTTTCAATGCCGAGAACCTCGATCAGAGAGTAAGAAAGGCGTAAGGTTCACAATGGTGTAAAATTAAAACGGGATATACCGGGCTAGAATTCGAGTTACAGGAACAAGGGCAAAACAAACCACCCAAGAATGGAATCGTCGAGCGAAAACACTTGACAACCTCCTAGAAGCAGCTTTTCTTGCCACAGACCTTTCTCCATCAATTAGGAATCTGATGGCGTCACTAAACACAATCCTTAAATTGTAGCCATTTGTTGAGTGATTTTTTTTTTGGTGTCTAATCCGCATATATATCACCATTTCCCTTGATATTCTTGACTGTATATCTCTTAAATGTCAACATATACACGTGTGATTTAGTTTACGAATATTTTTCAATGCCGAGAACCTCGATCAGACAGTAAAAAAGGCTTAAGGTTCACAATGGTGTAAAATTAAAATGGGATATACCGGGCTAGGATTCGAGTTACAGGAACAGGGGCTAAACCAACCACCCAAGAATGGAATCGTCGAGCGAAAACACTTGACAACCTCTTAGAAGCAGCTTTTCTTGCGACCAGACCTTTCTCCATCAATTAGGAATCTGATGCCGTCACTAAACACATTCCTTGAATTGTAGCCATTTGTTGAGTGTTTTTTTTGGTGTCTAATCCACATATATATCACCATTACCCTTGATTTTCTTGACTGTATATCTCTTAAATGTCAACATATACACGTGTGATTTAGTTTACGAAGATTTTTCAATGCCGAGAAACTCGATCTGAGAGTAAAAAAGGCGTAAGGTTAACAATGGTGTAAAATTAATATGGGATATATCGGGCTAGGATTCGAGTTACGGGAACAAAAGCCAAACCAACCACCCAAGAATGGAATCGTCGAGGGAAAACACTTGACAACCTCCTAGAAGCAACTTTTCTTGCCACCAGACCTTTCTCCATCAATTAGGAATCTGATGCCTTCACTAAACACATTCCTTAAATTGTAGCCATTTGTTGAGTGTTTTTTGGGTGTCTAACCCGCATATATATCACCATTGCCCTTGATTTTCTTGACTGTATATCTCTTAAATGTCAACATATACACGTGTGATTTAATTTACGAAGATTTTTCAATGCCGAGAACCTCGATCAGAGAGTAAAAAAGGTGTAAGGTTCACAATGGTGTAAAATTAAAATGAGATATACCGGGCTAGAATTCGAGTTACAGGAACAAGGGCCAAACCAACCACCCAAGAATGGAATCGTCGAGCGAAAACACTTGACACCCTCCTAGTAGCAGCTTTTCTTTCCACTTGACCTTTCTCCATCAATTAGGAATCTGCTGCCGTCACTAAACACATTCAGGAAATTGTAGCCATTTGTTGAGTGTATTTTTTTTGGTGTCTAATCCGCATATATATCCCCATTGCCCTTGATTTTCTTGACTGTATATCTCTTAAATGTCAAGATATACACGTGTGATTTAATTTACGAAGATTTTTCAATGTCGAGAACCTCGATAATAGAGTAAAAAAGGCATAAGGTTCACAATGGTGTAAAATTAAAATGGGATATACCGGGCTAGGATTCGAGTTACAGGAACAAGGGCCAAACCAAACACCCAAGAATGGAATCGTCGAGCGAAAACACTTGACATCCTCCTAGAAGCAGCTTTTCTTGCCACGAGACGTTTCTCCATCAATTAGGAATCTGATACCATCACTAAACACATTCCTTAAATTGTAGCCATTTGTTGAGTGTTTTTTTTGGTGTCTAATCCGTATATATATCACCATTGCCCTTGATTTTCTTGAATGTATATCTCTTAAATGTCAACGTATACAAGTGTGATTTAGTTTACGAAGATTTTTCATTGCCGAGAACCTCGATCAGAGAGTAAAAAAGGCATAAGGTTCACAATGGTGTAAAATTAAAATGGGACATACCGGGCTAGGATTCGAGTTACAGGAACAAGGACCAAACCAACCACCCAAGAATGGAATCGTCGAACGAAAACACTTAACAACCTCCTAGAAGCAGCTTTTCTTGCCACCAGACCTTTCTCCATTAATTAGGAATCTGATGCCTTCACTAAACACATTCCTTAAATTGTAGCCGTTTGTTGAGTGTTTTTTTTTTGTGTCTAATCCGCATATATATCACAATTGCCCTTGATTTTCTTGACTGTTTATCTCTTAAATGTCAACATATACACGTGGGATTTAGTTTACGAAGATTTTTCAATGCCGAGAACCTCGATTAGAGAGTAAAAAAGGCGCAAGGTTCACAATGGTGTAAAATTAAAATGGGATATACCGGGCGAGGATTCGAGTTACAGGAACTAGGGCCAAACCAACCACCCAAGAATGGAATCGTCGAGCGAAAACACTTGAAAACCTCCTAGAAGTAGCTTTTCTTGCCACCGGACCTTTCTCCATCAATTAGGAATCTGATGCCGTCACTAAACACATTCCTTAAATTGTAGCCATTTGTTGAGTGTTTTTTTTGTGTCTAATCCGCATATATATCACCATTGCCCTTGATATTCCTGACTGTATATCTCTTAAATGTCAACATATACACGTGTGATTTAGTTTACGAATATTTTTCAATGCCGAGAACCTCGATCAGACAGTAAAAAAGGCGTAAGGTTCACAGTGGTGTAAAATTAAAATGGGATATACCGGGCTAGGATTCGAGTTATAGGAACAAGGGCTAAACCAACCACCCAAGAATGGAATCGTCGAGCGAAAACACTTGACAACCTCTTAGAAGCAGCTTTTCTTGCTACCATCTTGCGACCAGACCTTTCTCCATCAATTAGGAATCTGATGCCGTCACTAAACACATTCTTTGAATTGTAGCCATTTGTTGAGTGTTTTTTTTGGTGTCTAATCAACATATATATCACCATTGCCCTTGATTTTCTTAACTGTATATCTCTTAAATGTCAACATATACATGTGTGATTTAGTTTACGAAGATTTTTCAATGCCGAGAACCTTGATCAGAGAGTAAAAAAGGCGTAAGGTTCACAATAGTGTAAAATTAAAATGGGATATACTAGGCTAGGATTCGAGTTACAGGAACAAGGGCCAAACCAACCACCCAAGAATGGAATCGTCGAGCGAAAACACTTGACAACCTCCTAGAATCAGCTTTTCTTGCCACCAGACCTCTCTCCATCATTTAGGAATCTGATGCCGTCAGTAAACACATTCCTTAAATTGTAGGCATTTGTTGAGTGTTTTTTTTGTGTCTAATCCGCATATATATCACCATTGCCCTTGATATTCTTGACTGTATATCTCTTAAATGTCAACATATACATGTGTGATTTAGTTTACGAAGATTTTTCAATGCTGAGAACCTCGATCAGAGAGTAAAAAGGCGTAAGGTTCACAATGGTGTAAAATTAAAATGGGATATACCGGGCTAGAATTCGAGTTACGGGAACAAGGGCCAAACTAACCACCCAAGAATGGAATCGTCGAGCAAAAACACTTGACCACCTCCTAGAAGCAGCTTTTCTTGCCACCAGACCTTTCTCCATCAATTAGGAATCTGATGCCGTCACTAAACACATTCCTTAAATTGTAGCCCTTTGTTGAGTGTTTTTTTTTGGTGTCTAATCCGCATATATATCACCATTGCCCTTAATTTTCTTGATTGTATATATCTTAAATGTCAACATATACACGTGTGATTTAGTTTACGAAGATTTTTCAATGCCGAGAAACTCGATCAGAGAGTAAAAATGGTGTAAGGTTCACAATGGTGTAAAATTAAAATGGGATATACCGGGCGAGGATTCGAGTTACAGGAACTAGGGCCAAACCAACCACCCAAGAATGGAATCGTCGAGCGAAAACACTTGACAACCTCCTAGAAGTAGCTTTTCTTGCCACCGGACCTTTCTCCATCAATTAGGAATCTGATGCCGTCACTAAACACATTCCTTAAATTGTAGCCATTTGTTGAGTTTTTTTTTTTTTTGGTTTCTAATCCGCATATATATCACCATTGCCCTTGATATTCCTGACTGTATATCTCTTAAATGTCAACATATACACGTGTGATTTAGTTTACGAATATTTTTCAATGCCGAGAACCTCGATCAGACAGTAAAAAAGGCGAAAGGTTCACAATGGTGTAAAATTAAAATGGAATATACCAGGCTAGGATTCGAGTTACAAGTACAAGGGCCAAACCTACCACCCAAGAATGGAATCGTCGAGCGAAAACACTTATCAACCTCCTAGAAGCAGCTTTTCTTGCCACCAGACCTTTCTCCATCAATTAGGAATCTGATGCCTTCGCTAAACACATTCCTTAAATTGTAGCCATTTGTTGAGTGTTTTTTTTTGGTGTCTAATCCCTATATATATCACCCTTACCCTTGATTTTCTTGACTGTATATCTCCTAAGTGTCAACATATACACGTGTGATTTAGTTTATGAAGATTTTTCAATGCCGAGAACCTCGATCAGAGAGTAAAAAAGGCGTAAGGTTCACAATGGTGTAAAATTAAAATGGGATATACCGGGCTAGGATTCAAGTTACAGGAACAAGGGCCAAACCAACAACCCAAGAATGGAATCGTCGATCGAAAACACTTGACAACCTCCTAGAAGAAGCTTTTCTTGCCACCAGACCTTTCTCCATCAATTAGGAATCTAACGCCGTCACTGAACACATTCCTTAAATTGTAGGCATTTGTTGAGTGTTTTTTTTTGTGTCTAATCCGCATATATATCACCCCTGCCCATGATATTCTTGACTGTATATCTCTTAAATGTCAACATATACATGTGTGATTTAGTTTACGAAGATTTTTCAATGCTGAGAACCTCGATCAGAGAGTAAAAAGGCGTAAGGTTCACAATGGTGTAAAATTAAAATGGGATATACCAGGCTAGGATTCGAGTTACAGGAACAAAGGCCAAACCAACCACCCAAGAATGGAATCGTCGAGCGAAAACACTTGACAACCTCCTAGAAGCAGCTTTTCTTGCCACCAGACCTCTCTCCATCATTTAGGAATCTGAAGCCGTCACTAAACACATTCCTTAAATTGTAGGCATTTGTTGAGTGTTTTTTTTGGTGTCTAATCCCTATATATATCACCACTACTCTTGATTTTCTTGACTTTATATCTCCTAAATGTCAACATATACACGTGTGATTTAGTTTATGAAGATTTTTCAATGCCGAGAACCTCGATCAGAGAGTAAAAAAGGCATAAGGTTCACAATGGTGTAAAATTAAAATGGGATATACCGGGCTAGGATTCGAGTTACAGGAACAAGGGCCAAACCAACAACCCAAGAATGGAATCGTCGATCGAAAACACTTGACAACCTCCTAGAAGAAGCTTTTCTTGCCACCAGACCTTTCTCCATCAATTAGGAATCTGATGCCGTCACTAAACACATTCCTTAAATTGTAGCCATTTGTTGAGTGTTTTTTTGGTGTCTAATCCGCATATATATCATCATTGCCCTTGATTTTCTTGACTGTATATCTCGTAAATGTCAACATATACACGTGTGATTTAGTTTACGAAAATTTTTCAATGCCGAGAACCTCGATAAGAGTGTAAAAAAGGCGTAAGGTTCACAATGGTGTAAAATTAAAATGGGATATACAGGGCTAGGATTCGAGTTACAGGAACAAGGGCCAAACCAACAACCCAAGAATGGAATCGTCGATCGAAAACACTTGACAACCTCCTAGAAGCAGCTTTTCTTGCCACCAGAACTTTCTCCATCAATTAGGAATCTGATGCCGTCTCTAAACACATTCCTTCAATTGTAGCCATTTGTTGATTGTTTTTTGGTGTCTAATCCGCATATATATCATCATTGCCCTTGATTTTCTTGACTGTATATCTCGTAAATGTCAACATACAAACGTGTGATTTAGTTTACGAAAATTTTTCAATGCCGAGAACCTCGATAAGAGAGTAAAAAAGGCGTAAGGTTCACAATGGTGTAAAATTAAAATGGGATATACCGGGCTAGGATTCGAGTTACAGGAACAAGGGCCAAACCAACAACCCAAGAATGGAATCGTCGATCGAAAACACTTGACAACCTCCTAGAAGCAGCTTTTCTTGCCACCAGACCTTTCTCCATCAATTAGGAATCTGATGCCGTCACTAAACACATTCCTTCAATTGTAGCCATTTGTTGATTGTTTTTTTGGTGTCTAATCCGCATATATATCATCATTGCCCTTGATTTTCTTGACTGTATATCTCGTAAATGTCAACATATACACGTGTGATTTAGTTTACGAAAATTTTTCAATGCCGAGAACCTCGATCAGAGAGTAAAAAGGCGTAAGGTTCACAATGGTGTAAAATTAAAATGGGATATACCGGGCTAGGATTCGAGTTATAGGAACAAGGGCCAAACCTACCACCCAAGAATGGAACCGTCGAGCGAAAACACTTAACAACCTCCTAGAAGCAGCTTTTCTTGCCTCCAGACCTTTCTCCATCAATTAGGAATCTGATGCCGTCGCTAAACACATTCCTTAAATTGTAGCCATTTGTTGAGTGTTTTTTTTGGTGTCTAATCCCTATATATATCACCATTACCCTTGATTTTCTTGACTGTATATCTCCTAAATGTCAACATATACACGTGTGATTTAGTTTATGAAGATTTTTCAATGCCGAGAACCTCGATCAGAGAGTAAAAAAGGCGTAAGGTTCACAATGGTGTAAAATTAAAATGAGATATACCGGGCTAGAATTCGAGTTACAGGAACAAGGGCCAAACCAAACACCCAAGAATGGAATCGTCGAGCGAAAACACTTGACATCCTCCTAGAAGCAGCTTTTCTTGCCACGAGACGTTTCTCCATCAATTAGGAATCTGATACCATCACTAAACACATTCCTTAAATTGTAGCCATTTGTTGAGTGTTTTTTTTGGTGTCTAATCCGTATATATATCACCATTGCCCTTGATTTTCTTGAATGTATATCTCTTAAATGTCAACGTATACAAGTGTGATTTAGTTTACGAAGATTTTTCATTGCCGAGAACCTCGATCAGAGAGTAAAAAAGGCATAAGGTTCACAATGGTGTAAAATTAAAATGGGACATACCGGGCTAGGATTCGAGTTACAGGAACAAGGACCAAACCAAACACCCAAGAATGGAATCGTCGAGCGAAAACACTTGACATCCTCCTAGAAGCAGCTTTTCTTGCCACGAGACGTTTCTCCATCAATTAGGAATCTGATACCATCACTAAACACATTCCTTAAATTGTAGCCATTTGTTGAGTGTTTTTTTTGGTGTTTAATCCGTATATATATCACCATTGCCCTTGATTTTCTTGAATGTATATCTCTTAAATGTCAACGTATACAAGTGTGATTTAGTTTACGAAGATTTTTCATTGCCGAGAACCTCGATCAGAGAGTAAAAAAGGCATAAGGTTCACAATGGTGTAAAATTAAAATGGGATATACCGGGCTAGGATTCGAGTTACAGGAACAAGGGCCAAACCAACAACCCAAGAATGGAATCGTCGATCGAAAACACTTGACAACCTCCTAGAAGAAGCTTTTCTTGCCACCAGACCTTTCTCCATCAATTAGGAATCTGATGCCGTCACTAAACACATTCCTTAAATTGTAGCCATTTGTTGAGTGTTTTTTTGGTGTCTAATCCGCATATATATCATCATTGCCCTTGATTTTCTTGACTGTATATCTCGTAAATGTCAACATATACACGTGTGATTTAGTTTACGAAAATTTTTCAATGCCGAGAACCTCGATAAGAGTGTAAAAAAGGCGTAAGGTTCACAATGGTGTAAAATTAAAATGGGATATACAGGGCTAGGATTCGAGTTACAGGAACAAGGGCCAAACCAACAACCCAAGAATGGAATCGTCGATCGAAAACACTTGACAACCTCCTAGAAGCAGCTTTTCTTGCCACCAGAACTTTCTCCATCAATTAGGAATCTGATGCCGTCTCTAAACACATTCCTTCAATTGTAGCCATTTGTTGATTGTTTTTTGGTGTCTAATCCGCATATATATCATCATTGCCCTTGATTTTCTTGACTGTATATCTCGTAAATGTCAACATACACACGTGTGATTTAGTTTACGAAAATTTTTCAATGCCGAGAACCTCGATAAGAGAGTAAAAAAGGCGTAAGGTTCACAATGGTGTAAAATTAAAATGGGATATACCGGGCTAGGATTCGAGTTACAGGAACAAGGGCCAAACCAACAACCCAAGAATGGAATCGTCGATCGAAAACACTTGACAACCTCCTAGAAGCAGCTTTTCTTGCCACCAGACCTTTCTCCATCAATTTGGAATCTGATGCCGTCACTAAACACATTCCTTCAATTGTAGCCATTTGTTGATTGTTTTTTTGGTGTCTAATCCGCATATATATCATCATTGCCCTTGATTTTCTTGACTGTATATCTCGTAAATGTCAACATATACACGTGTGATTTAGTTTACGAAAATTTTTCAATGCCGAGAACCTCGATCAGAGAGTAAAAAGGCGTAAGGTTCACAATGGTGTAAAATTAAAATGGGATATACCGGGCTAGGATTCGAGTTATAGGAACAAGGGCCAAACCAACAACCCAAGAATGGAATCGTCGATCGAAAACACTTGACAACCTCCTAGAAGCAGCTTTTCTTGCCACCAGACCTTTCTCCATCAATTAGGAATCTGATGCCGTCACTAAACACATTCCTTCAATTGTAGCCATTTGTTGATTGTTTTTTTGGTGTCTAATCCGCATATATATCATCATTGCCCTTGATTTTCTTGACTGTATATCTCGTAAATGTCAACATATACACGTGTGATTTAGTTTACGAAAGTTTTTCAATGCCGAGAACCTCGATCAGAGAGTAAAAAGGCGTAAGGTTCACAATGGTGTAAAATTAAAATGGGATATACCGGGCTAGGATTCGAGTTATAGGAACAAGGGCCAAACCTACCACCCAAGAATGGAACCGTCGAGCGAAAACACTTAACAACCTCCTAGAAGCAGCTTTTCTTGCCTCCAGACCTTTCTCCATCAATTAGGAATCTGATGCCGTCGCTAAACACATTCCTTAAATTGTAGCCATTTGTTGAGTGTTTTTTTTGGTGTCTAATCCCTATATATATCACCATTACCCTTGATTTTCTTGACTGTATATCTCCTAAATGTCAACATATACACGTGTGATTTAGTTTATGAAGATTTTTCAATGCCGAGAACCTCGATCAGAGAGTAAAAAAGGCGTAAGGTTCACAATGGTGTAAAATTAAAATGAGATATACCGGGCTAGAATTCGAGTTACAGGAACAAGGGCCAAACCAACCACCCAAGAATGGAATCGTCGAGCGAAAACACTTGACACCCTCCTAGTAGCAGCTTTTCTTTCCACTTGACCTTTCTCCATCAATTAGGAATCTGCTGCCGTCACTAAACACATTCAGGAAATTGTAGCCATTTGTTGAGTGTATTTTTTTTGGTGTCTAATCCGCATATATATCCCCATTGCCCTTGATTTTCTTGACTGTATATCTCTTAAATGTCAACATATACACGTGTGATTAAGTTTACGAAGATTTTTCAATGTCGAGAACCTCGATAATAGAGTAAAAAAGGCATAAGGTTCACAATGGTGTAAAATTAAAATGGGATATACCGGGCTAGGATTCGAGTTACAGGAACAAGGGCCAAACCAAACACCCAAGAATGGAATCGTCGAGCGAAAACACTTGACATCCTCCTAGAAGCAGCTTTTCTTGCCACGAGACGTTTCTCCATCAATTAGGAATCTGATACCATCACTAAACACATTCCTTAAATTGTAGCCATTTGTTGAGTGTTTTTTTTTGGTGTCTAATCCGTATATATATCACCATTGCCCTTGATTTTCTTGAATGTATATCTCTTAAATGTCAACGTATACAAGTGTGATTTAGTTTACGAAGATTTTTCATTGCCGAGAACCTCGATCAGAGAGTAAAAAAGGCATAAGGTTCACAATGGTGTAAAATTAAAATGGGACATACCGGGCTAGGATTCGAGTTACAGGAACAAGGACCAAACCAACCACCCAAGAATGGAATCGTCGAACGAAAACACTTAACAACCTCCTAGAAGCAGCTTTTCTTGCCACCAGACCTTTCTCCATCAATTAGGAATCTGATGCCTTCACTAAACACATTCCTTAAATTGTAGCCGTTTGTTGAGTGTTTTTTTTTTGGTGTCTAATCCGCATATATATCACAATTGCCCTTGATTTTCTTGACTGTTTATCTCTTAAATGTCAACATATACACGTGGGATTTAGTTTACGAAGATTTTTCAATGCCGAGAACCTCGATTAGAGAGTAAAAAAGGCGCAAGGTTCACAATGGTGTAAAATTAAAATGGGATATACCGGGCGAGGATTCGAGTTACAGGAACTAGGGCCAAACCAACCACCCAAGAATGGAATCGTCGAGCGAAAACACTTGAAAACCTCCTAGAAGTAGCTTTTCTTGCCACCGGACCTTTCTCCATCAATTAGGAATCTGATGCCGTCACTAAACACATTCCTTAAATTGTAGCCATTTGTTGAGTGTTTTTTTTTGTGTCTAATCCGCATATATATCACCATTGCCCTTGATATTCCTGACTGTATATCTCTTAAATGTCAACATATACACGTGTGATTTAGTTTACGAATATTTTTCAATGCCGAGAACCTCGATCAGACAGTAAAAAAGGCGTAAGGTTCACAGTGGTGTAAAATTAAAATGGGATATACCGGGCTAGGATTCGAGTTATAGGAACAAGGGCTAAACCAACCACCCAAGAATGGAATCGTCGAGCGAAAACACTTGACAACCTCTTAGAAGCAGCTTTTCTTGCGACCATCTTGCGACCAGACCTTTCTCCATCAATTAGGAATCTGATGCCGTCACTAAACACATTCTTTGAATTGTAGCCATTTGTTGAGTGTTTTTTTTGGTGTCTAATCAACATATATATCACCATTGCCCTTGATTTTCTTAACTGTATATCTCTTAAATGTCAACATATACATGTGTGATTTAGTTTACGAAGATTTTTCAATGCCGAGAACCTCGATCAGAGAGTAAAAAAGGCGTAAGGTTCACAATAGTGTAAAATTAAAATGGGATATACTAGGCTAGGATTCGAGTTACAGGAACAAGGGCCAAACCAACCACCCAAGAATGGAATCGTCGAGCGAAAACACTTGACAACCTCCTAGAATCAGCTTTTCTTGCCACCAGACCTCTCTCCATCATTTAGGAATCTGATGCCATCAGTAAACACATTCCTTAAATTGTAGCCATTTGTTGAGTGTTTTTTTGGTGTCTAATCCGCATATATATCATCATTGCCCTTGATTTTCTTGACAGTATATCTCGTAAATGTCAACATATACACGTGTGATTTAGTTTACGAAAATTTTTCAATGCCGAGAACCTCGATAAGAGTGTAAAAAAGGCGTAAGGTTCACAATGGTGTAAAATTAAAATGGGATATACAGGGCTAGGATTCGAGTTACAGGAACAAGGGCCAAACCAACAACCCAAGAATGGAATAGTCGATCGAAAACACTTGACAACCTCCTAGAAGCAGCTTTTCTTGCCACCAGAACTTTCTCCATCAATTAGGAATCTGATGCCGTCTCTAAACACATTCCTTCAATTGTAGCCATTTGTTGATTGTTTTTTTGGTGTCTAATCCGCATATATATCATCATTGCCCTTGATTTTCTTGACTGTATATCTCGTAAATGTCAACATATACACGTGTGATTTAGTTTACGAAGATTTTTCAATGCCGAGAAACTCGATCAGAGAGTAAAAATGGTGTAAGGTTCACAATGGTGTAAAATTAAAATGGGATATACCAGGCTAGGATTCGAGTTACAGGAACTAGGGCCAAACCAACCACCCAAGAATGGAATCGTCGAGCGAAAACACTTGACAACCTCCTAGAAGTAGCTTTTCTTGCCACCGGACCTTTCTCCATCAATTAGGAATCTGATGCCGTCACTAAACACATTCCTTAAATTGTAGCCATTTGTTGAGTTTTTTTTTTTTTTTGGTTTCTAATCCGCATATATATCACCATTGCCCTTGATATTCCTGACTGTATATCTCTTAAATGTCAACATATACACGTGTGATTTAGTTTACGAATATTTTTCAATGCCGAGAACCTCGATCAGACAGTAAAAAAGGCGAAAGGTTCACAATGGTGTAAAATTAAAATGGAATATACCAGGCTAGGATTCGAGTTACAAGAACAAGGGCCAAACCTACCACCCAAGAATGGAATCGTCGAGCGAAAACACTTATCAACCTCCTAGAAGCAGCTTTTCTTGCCACCAGACCTTTCTCCATCAATTAGGAATCTGATGCCTTCGCTAAACACATTCCTTAAATTGTAGCCATTTGTTGAGTGTTTTTTTTTGGTGTCTAATCCCTATATATATCACCCTTACCCTTGATTTTCTTGACTGTATATCTCCTAAGTGTCAACATATACACGTGTGATTTAGTTTATGAAGATTTTTCAATGCCGAGAACCTCGATCAGAGAGTAAAAAAGGCGTAAGGTTCACAATGGTGTAAAATTAAAATGGGATATACCGGGCTAGGATTCAAGTTACAGGAACAAGGGCCAAACCAACAACCCAAGAATGGAATCGTCGATCGAAAACACTTGACAACCTCCTAGAAGAAGCTTTTCTTGCCACCAGACCTTTCTCCATCAATTAGGAATCTAACGCCGTCACTAAACACATTCCTTAAATTGTAGGCATTTGTTGAGTGTTTTTTTTTTGTGTCTAATCCGCATATATATCACCCCTGCCCATGATATTCTTGACTGTATATCTCTTAAATGTCAACATATACATGTGTGATTTAGTTTACGAAGATTTTTCAATGCTGAGAACCTCGATCAGAGAGTAAAAAGGCGTAAGGTTCACAATGGTGTAAAATTAAAATGGGATATACCAGGCTAGGATTCGAGTTACAGGAACAAAGGCCAAACCAACCACCCAAGAATGGAATCGTCGAGCGAAAACACTTGACAACCTCCTAGAAGCAGCTTTTCTTGCCACCAGACCTCTCTCCATCATTTAGGAATCTGAAGCCGTCACTAAACACATTCCTTAAATTGTAGGCATTTGTTGAGTGTTTTTTTTGGTGTCTAATCCCTATATATATCACCACTACTCTTGATTTTCTTGACTTTATATCTCCTAAATGTCAACATATACACGTGTGATTTAGTTTATGAAGATTTTTCAATGCCGAGAACCTCGATCAGAGAGTAAAAAAGGCATAAGGTTCACAATGGTGTAAAATTAAAATGGGATATACCGGGCTAGGATTCGAGTTACAGGAACAAGGGCCAAACCAACAACCCAAGAATGGAATCGTCGATCGAAAACACTTGACAACCTCCTAGAAGAAGCTTTTCTTGCCACCAGACCTTTCTCCATCAATTAGGAATCTGATGCCGTCACTAAACACATTCCTTAAATTGTAGCCATTTGTTGAGTGTTTTTTTGGTGTCTAATCCGCATATATATCATTATTGCCCTTGATTTTCTTGACTGTATATCTCGTAAATGTCAACATATACACGTGTGATTTAGTTTACGAAAATTTTTCAATGCCGAGAACCTCGATAAGAGTGTAAAAAAGGCGTAAGGTTCACAATGGTGTAAAATTAAAATGGGATATACAGGGCTAGGATTCGAGTTACAGGAACAAGGGCCAAACCAACAACCCAAGAATGGAATCGTCGATCGAAAACACTTGACAACCTCCTAGAAGCAGCTTTTCTTGCCACCAGAACTTTCTCCATCAATTAGGAATCTGATGCCGTCTCTAAACACATTCCTTCAATTGTAGCCATTTGTTGATTGTTTTTTTGGTGTCTAATCCGCATATATATCATCATTGCCCTTGATTTTCTTGACTGTATATCTCGTAAATGTCAACATACACACGTGTGATTTAGTTTACGAAAATTTTTCAATGCCGAGAACCTCGATAAGAGAGTAAAAAAGGCGTAAGGTTCACAATGGTGTAAAATTAAAATGGGATATACCGGGCTAGGATTCGAGTTACAGGAACAAGGGCCAAACCAACAACCCAAGAATGGAATCGTCGATCGAAAACACTTGACAACCTCCTAGAAGCAGCTTTTCTTGCCACCAGACCTTTCTCCATCAATTAGGAATCTGATGCCGTCACTAAACACATTCCTTCAATTGTAGCCATTTGTTGATTGTTTTTTTGGTGTCTAATCCGCATATATATCATCATTGCCCTTGATTTTCTTGACTGTATATCTCGTAAATGTCAACATATACACGTGTGATTTAGTTTACGAAAATTTTTCAATGCCGAGAACCTCGATCAGAGAGTAAAAAGGCGTAAGGTTCACAATGGTGTAAAATTAAAATGGGATATACCGGGCTAGGATTCGAGTTATAGGAACAAGGGCCAAACCTACCACCCAAGAATGGAACCGTCGAGCGAAAACACTTAACAACCTCCTAGAAGCAGCTTTTCTTGCCTCCAGACCTTTCTCCATCAATTAGGAATCTGATGCCGTCGCTAAACACATTCCTTAAATTGTAGCCATTTGTTGAGTGTTTTTTTTGGTGTCTAATCCCTATATATATCACCATTACCCATGATTTTCTTGACTGTATATCTCCTAAATGTCAACATATACACGTGTGATTTAGTTTATGAAGATTTTTCAATGCCGAGAACCTCGATCAGAGAGTAAAAAAGGCGTAAGGTTCACAATGGTGTAAAATTAAAATGGGATATACCGGGCTAGGATTCGAGTTACAGGAACAAGGGCCAAACCAACAACCCAAGAATGGAATCGTCGATCGAAAACACTTGACAACCTCCTAGAAGAAGCTTTTCTTGCCACCAGACCTTTCTCCATCAATTAGGAATATGATGCCGTCACTAAACACATTCCTTAAATTGTAGCCATTTGTTGAGTGTTTTTTTGGTTTCTAATCCGCATATATATCATCATTGCCCTTGATTTTCTTGACTGTATATCTCGTAAATATCAACATATACACGTGTGATTTAGTTTACGAAAATTTTTCAATGCCGAGAACCTCGATAAGAGAGTAAAAAAGGCGTAAGATTCACAATGGTGTAAAATTAAAATGGGATATACCGGGCTGGGATTCGAGTTACAGGAACAAGGGCCAAACCAACAACCCAAGAATGGAATCGTCGATCAAAAACACTTGACAACCTCCTAGAAGCAGCTTTTCTTGCCACCAGACCTTTCTCCATCAATTAGGAATCTGATGCCGTCACTAAACACATTCCTTCAATTGTAGCCATTTGTTGAGTGTTTTTTTGGTGTCTAATCCGCATATATATCATCATTGCCCTTGATTTTCTTGACTGTATATCTCGTAAATGTCAACATATACACGTGTGATTTAGTTTACGAAAATTTTTCAATGCCGAGAACCTCGATCAGAGAGTAAAAAGGCGTAAGGTTCACAAGGGTGTAAAATTAAAATGGGATATACCGGGCTAGGATTCGAGTTACAGGAACAAGGGCCAAACCAACAACCCAAGAATGGAATCGTCGAGCGAAAACACTTGACAACTTCCTAGAAGCAGCTTTTCTTGCCACCAGACCTTTCTCCATCAATTAGGAATGTGATGCCGTCACTAAACACATTCCTTAAATTCTAGCCATTTGTTGAGTGTTTTTTTGGTGTCTAATCCGCATATATATCATCATTGCCCTTGATTTTCTTGATTGTATATCTTGTAAATGTCAACATATACACGTGTGATTTAGTTTACGAAAATTTTTCAATGCCGAGAACCTCGATAAGAGAGTAAAAAAGGCGTAAGGTTCAAAATGGTGTAAAATTAAAATGGGATATACCGGGCTAGGATTCGAGTTACAGGAACAAGGGCCACACCAACAACCCAAGAATGGAATCGTCGATCGAAAACACTTGACAACCTCTTAGAAGCAGCTTTTCTTGCCACCAGACCTTTCTCCATCAATTAGGAATCTGATGCCGTCACTAAACACATTCCTTCAATTGTAGCCATTTGTTGATTGTTTTTTTGGTGTCTAATCCGCATATATATCATCATTGCCCTTGATTTTCTTGACTGTATATCTCGTAAATGTCAACATATACACGTGTGATTTAGTTTACGAAAATTTTTCAATGCCGAGAACCTCGATCAGAGAGTAAAAAGGCGTAAGGTTCACAATGGTGTAAAATTAAAATGGGATATACCGGGCTAGGATTCGAGTTATAGGAACAAGGGCCAAACCTACCACCCAAGAATGGAACCGTCGAGCGAAAACACTTAACAACCTCCTAGAAGCAGCTTTTCTTGCCTCCAGACCTTTCTCCATCAATTAGGAATCTGATGCCGTCGCTAAACACATTCCTTAAATTGTAGCCATTTGTTGAGTGTTTTTTTTTGGTGTCTAATCCCTATATATATCACCATTACCCTTGATTTTCTTGACTGTATATCTCCTAAATGTCAACATATACACGTGTGATTTAGTTTATGAAGATTTTTCAATGCCGAGAACCTCGATCAGAGAGTAAAAAAGGCGTAAGGTTCACAATGGTGTAAAATTAAAATGGGATATACCGGGCTAGGATTCGAGTTACAGGAACAAGGGCCAAACCAACAACCCAAGAATGGAATCGTCGATCGAAAACACTTGACAACCTCCTAGAAGAAGCTTTTCTTGCCACCAGACCTTTCTCCATCAATTAGGAATATGATGCCGTCACTAAACACATTCCTTAAATTGTGGCCATTTGTTGAGTGTTTTTTTGGTTTCTAATCCGCATATATATCATCATTGCCCTTGATTTTCTTGACTGTATATCTCGTAAATGTCAACATATACACGTGTGATTTAGTTTACGAAAATTTTTCAATGCCGAGAACCTCGATAAGAGAGTAAAAAAGGCGTAAGATTCACAATGGTGTAAAATTAAAATGGGATATACCGGGCTGGGATTCGAGTTACAGGAACAAGGGCCAAACCAACAACCCAAGAATGGAATCGTCGATCGAAAACACTTGACAACCTCCTAGAAGCAGCTTTTCTTGCCACCAGACCTTTCTCCATCAATTAGGAATCTGATGCCGTCACTAAACACATTCCTTCAATTGTAGCCATTTGTTGAGTGTTTTTTTGGTGTCTAATCCGCATATATATCATCATTGCCCTTGATTTTCTTGACTGTATATCTCGTAAATGTCAACATATACACGTGTGATTTAGTTTACGAAAATTTTTCAATGCCGAGAACCTCGATAAGAGAGTAAAAAAGGCGTAAGGTTCACAATGGTGTAAAATTAAAATGGGATATACCGGGCTAGGATTCGAGTTACAGGAACAAGGGCCAAACCAACAACCCAAGAATGGAATCGTCGATCGAAAACACTTGACAACCTCCTAGAAGCAGCTTTTCTTGCCACCAGACCTTTCTCCATCAATTAGGAATCTGATGTCGTCACTAAACACATTCCTTCAATTGTAGCCATTTGTTGAGTGTTTTTTTGGTGTCTAATCCGCATATATATCATCATTGCCCTTGATTTTCTTGACTGTATATCTCGTAAATGTCAACATATACACGTGTGATTTAGTTTACGAAAATTTTTCAATGCCGAGAACCTCGATCAGAGAGTAAAAAGGCGTAAGGTTCACAAGGGTGTAAAATTAAAATGAGATATACCGGGCTAGGATTCGAGTTACAGGAACAAGGGCCAAACCAACCACCCAAGAATGGAATCGTCGAGCGAAAACACTTGACAACTTCCTAGAAGCAGCTTTTCTTGCCACCAGACCTTTCTCCATCAATTAGGAATCTGATGCCGTCACTAAACACATTCCTTAAATTCTAGCCATTTGTTGAGTGTTTTTTTGGTGTCTAATCCGCATATATATCATCATTGCCCTTGATTTTCTTGACTGTATATCTCGTAAATGTCAACATATACACGTGTGATTTAGTTTACGAAAATTTTTCAATGCCGAGAACCTCGATAAGAGAGTAAAAAAGGCGTAAGGTTCAAAATGGTGTAAAATTAAAATGGGATATACCGGGCTAGGATTCGAGTTACAGGAACAAGGGCCAAACCAACAACCCAAGAATGGAATCGTCGATCGAAAACACTTGACAACCTCTTAGAAGCAGCTTTTCTTGCCACCAGACCTTTCTCCATCAATTAGGAATCTGATGCCGTAACTAAACACATTCCTTCAATTGTAGCCATTTGTTGATTGTTTTTTTGGTGTCTAATCCGCATATATATCATCATTGCCCTTGATTTTCTTGACTGTATATCTCGTAAATGTCAACATATACACGTGTGATTTAGTTTACGAAAATTTTTCAATGCCGAGAACCTCGATCAGAGAGTAAAAAGGCGTAAGGTTCACAATGGTGTAAAATTAAAATGGGATATACCGGGCTAGGATTCGAGTTATAGGAACAAGGGCCAAACCTACCACCCAAGAATGGAATCGTCGAGCGAAAACACTTAACAACCTCCTAGAAGCAGCTTTTCTTGCCACCAGACCTTTCTCCATCAATTAGGAATCTGATGCCGTCGCTAAACACATTCCTTAAATTGTAGCCATTTGTTGAGTGTTTTTTTTGGTGTCTAATCCCTATATATATCACCATTACCCTTGATTTTCTTGACTGTATATCTCCTAAATGTCAACATATACACGTGTGATTTAGTTTATGAAGATTTTTCAATGCCGAGAACCTCGATCAGAGAGTAAAAAAGGCGTAAGGTTCACAATGGTGTAAAATTAAAATGGGATATACCGGGCTAGGATTCGAGTTACAGGAACAAGGGCCAAACCAACAACCCAAGAATGGAATCGTCGATCGAAAACACTTGACAATCTCCTAGAAGAAGCTTTTCTTGCCACCAGACCTTTCTCCATCAATTAGGCATATGATGCCGTCACTAAACACATTCCTTAAATTGTAGCCATTTGTTGAGTGTTTTTTTGGTTTCTAATCCGCATATATATCATCATTGCCCTTGATTTTCTTGACTGTATATCTCGTAAATGTCAACATATACACGTGTGATTTAGTTTACGAAAATTTTTCAATGCCGAGAACCTCGATAAGAGAGTAAAAAAGGCGTAAGATTCACAATGGTGTAAAATTAAAATGGGATATACCGGGCTAGGATTCGAGTTACAGGAACAAGGGCCAAACCAACAACCCAAGAATGGAATCGTCGATCGAAAACACTTGACAACCTCCTAGAAGAAGCTTTTCTTGCCACCAGACCTTTCTCCATCAATTAGGAATATGATGCCGTCACTAAACACATTCCTTAAATTGTAGCCATTTGTTGAGTGTTTTTTTGGTTTCTAATCCGCATATATATCATCATTGCCCTTGATTTTCTTGACTGTATATCTCGTAAATATCAACATATACACGTGTGATTTAGTTTACGAAAATTATTCAATGCCGAGAACCTCGATAAGAGAGTAAAAAAGGCGTAAGATTCACAATGGTGTAAAATTAAAATGGGATATACCGGGCTGGGATTCGAGTTACAGGAACAAGGGCCAAACCAACAACCCAAGAATGGAATCGTCGATCAAAAACACTTGACAACCTCCTAGAAGCAGCTTTTCTTGCCACCAGACCTTTCTCCATCAATTAGGAATCTGATGCCGTCACTAAACACATTCCTTCAATTGTAGCCATTTGTTGAGTGTTTTTTTGGTGTCTAATCCGCATATATATCATCATTGCCCTTGATTTTCTTGACTGTATATCTCGTAAATGTCAACATATACACGTGTGATTTAGTTTACGAAAATTTTTCAATGCCGAGAACCTCGATCAGAGAGTAAAAAGGCGTAAGGTTCACAAGGGTGTAAAATTAAAATGGGATATACCGGGCTAGGATTCGAGTTACAGGAACAAGGGCCAAACCAACAACCCAAGAATGGAATCGTCGAGCGAAAACACTTGACAACTTCCTAGAAGCAGCTTTTCTTGCCACCAGACCTTTCTCCATCAATTAGGAATGTGATGCCGTCACTAAACACATTCCTTAAATTGTAGCCATTTGTTGAGTGTTTTTTTTGGTGTCAAATCCCTATATATATCACCATTACCCATGATTTTCTAGACTGTATATCTCCTAAATGTCAACATATACACGTGTGATTTAGTTTATGAAGATTTTTCAATGCCGAGAACCTCGATCAGAGAGTAAAAAAGGCGTAAGGTTCACAATGGTGTAAAATTAAAATGGGATCTACCGGGCTAGGATTCGAGTTACAGGAACAAGGGCCAAACCAACAACCCAAGAATGGAATCGTCGATCGAAAACACTTGACAACCTCCTAGAAGAAGCTTTTCTTGCCACCAGACCTTTCTCCATCAATTAGGAATCTGATGCCGTCACTAAACACATTCCTTAAATTGTAGCCATTTGTTGAGTGTTTTTTTGGTTTCTAATCCGCATATATATCATCATTGCCCTTGATTTTCTTGACTGTATATCTCGTAAATATCAACATATACACGTGTGATTTAGTTTACGAAAATTTTTCAATGCCGAGAACCTCGATAAGAGAGTAAAAAAGGCGTAAGATTCACAATGGTGTAAAATTAAAATGGGATATACCGGGCTGGGATTCGAGTTACAGGAACAAGGGCCAAACCAACAACCCAAGAATGGAATCGTCGATCAAAAACACTTGACAACCTCCTAGAAGCAGCTTTTCTTGCCACCAGACCTTTCTCCATCAATTAGGAATCTGATGCCGTCACTAAACACATTCCTTCAATTGTAGCCATTTGTTGAGTGTTTTTTTGGTGTCTAATCCGCATATATATCATCATTGCCCTTGATTTTCTTGACTGTATATCTCGTAAATGTCAACATATACACGTGTGATTTAGTTTACGAAAATTTTTCAATGCCGAGAACCTCGATCAGAGAGTAAAAAGGCGTAAGGTTCACAAGGGTGTAAAATTAAAATGGGATATACCGGGCTAGGATTCGAGTTACAGGAACAAGGGCCAAACCAACAACCCAAGAATGGAATCGTCGAGCGAAAACACTTGACAACTTCCTAGAAGCAGCTTTTCTTGCCACCAGACCTTTCTCCATCAATTAGGAATGTGATGCCGTCACTAAACACATTCCTTAAATTGTAGCCATTTGTTGAGTGTTTTTTTTGGTGTCAAATCCCTATATATATCACCATTACCCATGATTTTCTAGACTGTATATCTCCTAAATGTCAACATATACACGTGTGATTTAGTTTATGAAGATTTTTCAATGCCGAGAACCTCGATCAGAGAGTAAAAAAGGCGTAAGGTTCACAATGGTGTAAAATTAAAATGGGATATACCGGGCTAGGATTCGAGTTACAGGAACAAGGGCCAAACCAACAACCCAAGAATGGAATCGTCGATCGAAAACACTTGACAACCTCCTAGAAGAAGCTTTTCTTGCCACCAGACCTTTCTCCATCAATTAGGAATATGATGCCGTCACTAAACACATTCCTTAAATTGTAGCCATTTGTTGAGTGTTTTTTTGGTTTCTAATCCGCATATATATCATCATTGCCCTTGATTTTCTTGACTGTATATCTCGTAAATATCAACATATACACGTGTGATTTAGTTTACGAAAATTTTTCAATGCCGAGAACCTCGATAAGAGAGTAAAAAAGGCGTAAGATTCACAATGGTGTAAAATTAAAATGGGATATACCGGGCTGGGATTCGAGTTACAGGAACAAGGGCCAAACCAACAACCCAAGAATGGAATCGTCGATCAAAAACACTTGACAACCTCCTAGAAGCAGCTTTTCTTGCCACCAGACCTTTCTCCATCAATTAGGAATCTGATGCCGTCACTAAACACATTCCTTCAATTGTAGCCATTTGTTGAGTGTTTTTTTGGTGTCTAATCCGCATATATATCATCATTGCCCTTGATTTTCTTGACTGTATATCTCGTAAATGTCAACATATACACGTGTGATTTAGTTTACGAAAATTTTTCAATGCCGAGAACCTCGATCAGAGAGTAAAAAGGCGTAAGGTTCACAAGGGTGTAAAATTAAAATGGGATATACCGGGCTAGGATTCGAGTTACAGGAACAAGGGCCAAACCAACAACCCAAGAATGGAATCGTCGAGCGAAAACACTTGACAACTTCCTAGAAGCAGCTTTTCTTGCCACCAGACCTTTCTCCATCAATTAGGAATGTGATGCCGTCACTAAACACATTCCTTAAATTCTAGCCATTTGTTGAGTGTTTTTTTGGTGTCTAATCCGCATATATATCATCATTGCCCTTGATTTTCTTGCTTGTATATCTTGTAAATGTCAACATATACACGTGTGATTTAGTTTACGAAAATTTTTCAATGCCGAGAACCTCGATAAGAGAGTAAAAAAGGCGTAAGGTTCAAAATGGTGTAAAATTAAAATGGGATATACCGGGCTAGGATTCGAGTTACAGGAACAAGGGCCAAACCAACAACCCAAGAATGGAATCGTCGATCGAAAACACTTGACAACCTCTTAGAAGCAGCTTTTCTTGCCACCAGACCTTTCTCCATCAATTAGGAATCTGATGCCGTCACTAAACACATTCCTTCAATTGTAGCCATTTGTTGATTGTTTTTTTGGTGTCTAATCCGCATATATATCATCATTGCCCTTGATTTTCTTGACTGTATATCTCGTAAATGTCAACATATACACGTGTGATTTAGTTTACGAAAATTTTTCAATGCCGAGAACCTCGATCAGAGAGTAAAAAGGCGTAAGGTTCACAATGGTGTAAAATTAAAATGGGATATACCGGGCTAGGATTCGAGTTATAGGAACAAGGGCCAAACCTACCACCCAAGAATGGAACCGTCGAGCGAAAACACTTAACAACCTCCTAGAAGCAGCTTTTCTTGCCTCCAGACCTTTCTCCATCAATTAGGAATCTGATGCCGTCGCTAAACACATTCCTTAAATTGTAGCCATTTGTTGAGTGTTTTTTTTTGGTGTCTAATCCCTATATATATCACCATTACCCTTGATTTTCTTGACTGTATATCTCCTAAATGTCAACATATACACGTGTGATTTAGTTTATGAAGATTTTTCAATGCCGAGAACCTCGATCAGAGAGTAAAAAAGGCGTAAGGTTCACAATGGTGTAAAATTAAAATGGGATATACCGGGCTAGGATTCGAGTTACAGGAACAAGGGCCAAACCAACAACCCAAGAATGGAATCGTCGATCGAAAACACTTGACAACCTCCTAGAAGAAGCTTTTCTTGCCACCAGACCTTTCTCCATCAATTAGGAATATGATGCCGTCACTAAACACATTCCTTAAATTGTGGCCATTTGTTGAGTGTTTTTTTGGTTTCTAATCCGCATATATATCATCATTGCCCTTGATTTTCTTGACTGTATATCTCGTAAATGTCAACATATACACGTGTGATTTAGTTTACGAAAATTTTTCAATGCCGAGAACCTCGATAAGAGAGTAAAAAAGGCGTAAGATTCACAATGGTGTAAAATTAAAATGGGATATACCGGGCTGGGATTCGAGTTACAGGAACAAGGGCCAAACCAACAACCCAAGAATGGAATCGTCGATCGAAAACACTTGACAACCTCCTAGAAGCAGCTTTTCTTGCCACCAGACCTTTCTCCATCAATTAGGAATCTGATGCCGTCACTAAACACATTCCTTCAATTGTAGCCATTTGTTGAGTGTTTTTTTGGTGTCTAATCCGCATATATATCATCATTGCCCTTGATTTTCTTGACTGTATATCTCGTAAATGTCAACATATACACGTGTGATTTAGTTTACGAAAATTTTTCAATGCCGAGAACCTCGATAAGAGAGTAAAAAAGGCGTAAGGTTCACAATGGTGTAAAATTAAAATGGGATATACCGGGCTAGGATTCGAGTTACAGGAACAAGGGCCAAACCAACAACCCAAGAATGGAATCGTCGATCGAAAACACTTGACAACCTCCTAGAAGCAGCTTTTCTTGCCACCAGACCTTTCTCCATCAATTAGGAATCTGATGTCGTCACTAAACACATTCCTTCAATTGTAGCCATTTGTTGAGTGTTTTTTTGGTGTCTAATCCGCATATATATCATCATTGCCCTTGATTTTCTTGACTGTATATCTCGTAAATGTCAACATATACACGTGTGATTTAGTTTACGAAAATTTTTCAATGCCGAGAACCTCGATCAGAGAGTAAAAAGGCGTAAGGTTCACAAGGGTGTAAAATTAAAATGGGATATACCGGGCTAGGATTCGAGTTACAGGAACAAGGGCCAAACCAACCACCCAAGAATGGAATCGTCGAGCGAAAACACTTGACAACTTCCTAGAAGCAGCTTTTCTTGCCACCAGACCTTTCTCCATCAATTAGGAATCTGATGCCGTCACTAAACACATTCCTTAAATTCTAGCCATTTGTTGAGTGTTTTTTTGGTGTCTAATCCGCATATATATCATCATTGCCCTTGATTTTCTTGACTGTATATCTCGTAAATGTCAACATATACACGTGTGATTTAGTTTACGAAAATTTTTCAATGCCGAGAACCTCGATAAGAGAGTAAAAAAGGCGTAAGGTTCAAAATGGTGTAAAATTAAAATGGGATATACCGGGCTAGGATTCGAGTTACAGGAACAAGGGCCAAACCAACAACCCAAGAATGGAATCGTCGATCGAAAACACTTGACAACCTCTTAGAAGCAGCTTTTCTTGCCACCAGACCTTTCTCCATCAATTAGGAATCTGATGCCGTAACTAAACACATTCCTTCAATTGTAGCCATTTGTTGATTGTTTTTTTGGTGTCTAATCCGCATATATATCATCATTGCCCTTGATTTTCTTGACTGTATATCTCGTAAATGTCAACATATACACGTGTGATTTAGTTTACGAAAATTTTTCAATGCCGAGAACCTCGATCAGAGAGTAAAAAGGCGTAAGGTTCACAATGGTGTAAAATTAAAATGGGATATACCGGGCTAGGATTCGAGTTATAGGAACAAGGGCCAAACCTACCACCCAAGAATGGAATCGTCGAGCGAAAACACTTAACAACCTCCTAGAAGCAGCTTTTCTTGCCACCAGACCTTTCTCCATCAATTAGGAATCTGATGCCGTCGCTAAACACATTCCTTAAATTGTAGCCATTTGTTGAGTGTTTTTTTTGGTGTCTAATCCCTATATATATCACCATTACCCTTGATTTTCTTGACTGTATATCTCCTAAATGTCAACATATACACGTGTGATTTAGTTTATGAAGATTTTTCAATGCCGAGAACCTCGATCAGAGAGTAAAAAAGGCGTAAGGTTCACAATGGTGTAAAATTAAAATGGGATATACCGGGCTAGGATTCGAGTTACAGGAACAAGGGCCAAACCAACAACCCAAGAATGGAATCGTCGATCGAAAACACTTGACAATCTCCTAGAAGAAGCTTTTCTTGCCACCAGACCTTTCTCCATCAATTAGGCATATGATGCCGTCACTAAACACATTCCTTAAATTGTAGCCATTTGTTGAGTGTTTTTTTGGTTTCTAATCCGCATATATATCATCATTGCCCTTGATTTTCTTGACTGTATATCTCGTAAATGTCAACATATACACGTGTGATTTAGTTTACAAAAATTTTTCAATGCCGAGAACCTCGATAAGAGAGTAAAAAAGGCGTAAGATTCACAATGGTGTAAAATTAAAATGGGATATACCGGGCTAGGATTCGAGTTACAGGAACAAGGGCCAAACCAACAACCCAAGAATGGAATCGTCGATCGAAAACACTTGACAACCTCCTAGAAGCAGCTTTTCTTGCCACCAGACCTTTCTCCATCAATTAGGAATCTGATGCCGTCACTAAACACATTCCTTCAATTGTAGCCATTTGTTGAGTGTTTTTTTGGTGTCTAATCCGCATATATATCATCATTGCCCTTGATTTTCTTGACTGTATATCTCGTAAATGTCAACATATACACGTGTGATTTAGTTTACGAAAATTTTTCAATGCCGAGAACCTCGATCAGAGAGTAAAAAGGCGTAAGGTTCACAAGGGTGTAAAATTAAAATGGGATATACCGGGCTAGGATTCGAGTTACAGGAACAAGGGCCAAACCAACCACCCAAGAATGGAATCGTCGAGCGAAAACACTTGACAACTTCCTAGAAGCAGCTTTTCTTGCCACCAGACCTTTCTCCATCAATTAGGAATCTGATGCCGTCACTAAACACATTCCTTAAATTCTAGCCATTTGTTGAGTGTTTTTTTGGTGTCTAATCCGCATATATATCATCATTGCCCTTGATTTTCTTGACTGTATATCTCGTAAATGTCAACATATACACGTGTGATTTAGTTTACGAAAATTTTTCAATATCGAGAACCTCGATAAGAGAGTAAAAAAGGCGTAAGGTTCACAATGGTGTAAAATTAAAATGGGATATACCGGGCTAGGATTCGAGTTACAGGAACAAGGGCCAAACCAACAACCCAAGAATGGAATCGTCGATCGAAAACACTTGACAACCTCCTAGAAGCAGCTTTTCTTGCCACCAGACCTTTCTCCATCAATTAGGAATCTGATGCCGTCACTAAACACATTCCTTCAATTGTAGCCATTTGTTGATTGTTTTTTTGGTGTCTAATCCGCATATATATCATCATTGCCCCTGATTTTCTTGACTGTATATCTCGTAAATGTCAACATATACACGTGTGATTTAGTTTACGAAAATTTTTCAATGCCGAGAACCTCGATCAGAGAGTAAAAAGGCGTAAGGTTCACAATGGTGTAAAATTAAAATGGGATATACCGGGCTAGGATTCGAGTTATAGGAACAAGGGCCAAACCTACCACCCAAGAATGGAATCGTCGAGCGAAAACACTTAACAACCTCCTAGAAGCAGCTTTTCTTGCCACCAGACCTTTCTCCATCAATTAGGAATCTGATGCCGTCGCTAAACACATTCCTTAAATTGTAGCCATTTGTTGAGTGTTTTTTTTGGTGTCTAATCCCTATATATATCACCATTACCCTTGATTTTCTTGACTGTATATCTCCTAAATGTCAACATATACACGTGTGATTTAGTTTATGAAGATTTTTCAATGCCGAGAACCTCGATCAGAGAGTAAAAAAGGCGTAAGGTTCACAATGGTGTAAAATTAAAATGGGATATACCGGGCTAGGATTCGAGTTACAGGAACAAGGGCCAAACCAACAACCCAAGAATGGAATCGTCGATCGAAAACACTTGACAACCTCCTAGAAGAAGCTTTTCTTGCCACCAGACCTTTCACCATCAATTAGGCATATGATGCCGTCACTAAACACATTCCTTAAATTGTAGCCATTTGTTGAGTGTTTTTTTGGTTTCTAATCCGCATATATATCATCATTGCCCTTGATTTTCTTGACTGTATATCTCGTAAATGTCAACATATACACGTGTGATTTAGTTTACGAAAATTTTTCAATGCCGAGAACCTCGATAAGAGAGTAAAAAAGGCGTAAGATTCACAATGGTGTAAAATTAAAATGGGATATACCGGGCTAGGATTCGAGTTACAGGAACAAGGGCCAAACCAACAACCCAAGAATGGAATCGTCGATCGAAAACACTTGACAACCCCCTAGAAGTAGCTTTTCTTGCCACCAGACCTTTCTCCATCAATTAGGAATCTGATGCCGTCACTAAACACATTCCTTCAATTGTAGCCATTTGTTGAGTGTTTTTTTGGTGTCTAATCCGCATATATATCATCATTGCCCTTGATTTTCTTGACTGTATATCTCGTAAATGTCAACATATACACGTGTGATTTAGTTTACGAAAATTTTTCAATGCCGAGAACCTCGATCAGAGAGTAAAAAGGCGTAAGGTTCACAAGGGTGTAAAATTAAAATGGGATATACCGGGCTAGGATTCGAGTTACAGGAACAAGGGCCAAACCAACCACCCAAGAATGGAATCGTCGAGCGATAACACTTGACAACTTCCTAGAAGCAGCTTTTCTTGCCACCAGACCTTTCTCCATCAATTAGGAATCTGATGCCGTCACTAAACACATTCCTTAAATTGTAGCCATTTGTTGAGTGTTTTTTTTGGTGTCTAATCCGCATATATATCATCATTGCCCTTGATTTTCTTGACTGTATATCTCGTAAATGTCAACATATACACGTGTGATTTAGTTTACGAAAATTTTTCAATGCCGAGAACCTCGATAAGAGAGTAAAAAAGGCGTAAGGTTCACAATGGTGTAAAATTAAAATGGGATATACCGGGCTAGGATTCGAGTTACAGGAACAAGGGCCAAACCAACAACCCAAGAATGGAATCGTCGATCGAAAACACTTGACAACCTCCTAGAAGCAGCTTTTCTTGCCACCAGACCTTTCTCCATCAATTAGGAATCTGATGCCGTCACTAAACACATTCCTTCAATTGTAGCCATTTGTTGATTGTTTTTTTGGTGTCTAATCCGCATATATATCATCATTGCCCTTGATTTTCTTGACTGTATATCTCGTAAATGTCAACATATACACGTGTGATTTAGTTTACGAAAATTTTTCAATGCCGAGAACCTTGATCAGAGAGTAAAAAGGCGTAAGGTTCACAATGGTGTAAAATTAAAATGGGATATACCGGGCTAGGATTCGAGTTATAGGAACAAGGGCCAAACCTACCACCCAAGAATGGAATCGTCGAGCGAAAACACTTAACAACCTCCTAGAAGCAGCTTTTCTTGCCACCAGACCTTTCTCCATCAATTAGGAATCTGATGCCGTCGCTAAACACATTCCTTAAATTGTAGCCATTTGTTGAGTGTTTTTTTTGGTGTCTAATCCCTATATATATCACCATTACCCTTGATTTTCTTGACTGTATATCTCCTAAATGTCAACATATACACGTGTGATTTAGTTTATGAAGATTTTTCAATGCCGAGAACCTCGATCAGAGAGTAAAAAAGGCGTAAGGTTCACAATGGTGTAAAATTAAAATGGGATATACCGGGCTAGGATTCGAGTTACAGGAACAAGGGCCAAACCAACAACCCAAGAATGGAATCGTCGATCGAAAACACTTGACAACCTCCTAGAAGAAGCTTTTCTTGCCACCAGACCATTCTCTATCAATTAGGAATATGATGCTGTCACTAAACACATTCCTTAAATTGTAGCCATTTGTTGAGTGTTTTTTTGGTTTCTAATCCGCATATATATCATCATTGCCCTTGATTTTCTTGACTGTATATCTCGTAAATGTCAACATATACACGTGTGATTTAGTTTACGAAAATTTTTCAATGCCGAGAACCTCGATAAGAGAGTAAAAAAGGCGTAAGATTCACAATGGTGTAAAATTAAAATGGGATATACCGGGCTAGGATTTGAGTTACAGGAACAAGGGCCAAACCAACAACCCAAGAATGGAATCGTCGATCGAAAACACTTGACAACCTCCTAGAAGCAGCTTTTCTTGCCACCAGACCTTTCTCCATCAATTAGGAATCTGATGCCGTAACTAAACACATTCCTTCAATTGTAGCCATTTGTTGAGTGTTTTTTTGGTGTCTAATCCGCATATATATCATCATTGCCCTTGATTTTCTTGACTGTATATCTCGTAAATGTCAACATATACACGTGTGATTTAGTTTACGAAAAATTTTCAATGCCGAGAACCTCGATCAGAGAGTAAAAAGGCGTAAGGTTCACAAGGGTGTAAAATTAAAATGGGATATACCGGGCTAGGATTCGAGTTACAGGAACAAGGGCCAAACCAACCACCCAAGAATGGAATCGTCGAGCGATAACACTTGACAACTTCCTAGAAGCAGCTTTTCTTGCCACCAGACCTTTCTCCATCAATTAGGAATCTGATGCCGTCACTAAACACATTCCTTAAATTCTAGCCATTTGTTGAGTGTTTTTTTTGGTGTCTAATCCGCATATATATCATCATTGCCCTTGATTTTCTTGACTGTATATCTCGTAAATGTCAACATATACACGTGTGATTTAGTTTACGAAAATTTTTCAATGCCGAGAACCTCGATAAGAGAGTAAAAAAGGCGTAAGGTTCACAATGGTGTTAAATTAAAATGGGATATACCGGGCTAGGATTCGAGTTACAGGAACAAGGGCCAAACCAACAACCCAAGAATGGAATCGTCGATCGAAAACACTTGACAACCTCCTAGAAGCAGCTTTTCTTGCCACCAGACCTTTCTCCATCAATTAGGAATCTGATGCCGTCACTAAACACATTCCTTCAATTGTAGCCATTTGTTGATTGTTTTTTTGGTGTCTAATCCGCATATATATCATCATTGCCCTTGATTTTCTTGACTGTATATCTCGTAAATGTCTACATATACACGTGTGATTTAGTTTACGAAAATTTTTCAATGCCGAGAACCTTGATCAGAGAGTAAAAAGGCGTAAGGTTCACAATGGTGTAAAATTAAAATGGGATATACCGGGCTAGGATTCGAGTTATAGGAACAAGGGCCAAACCTACCACCCAAGAATGGAATCGTCGAGCGAAAACACTTAACAACCTCCTAGAAGCAGCTTTTCTTGCCACCAGACCTTTCTCCATCAATTAGGAATCTGATGCCGTCGCTAAACACATTCCTTAAATTGTAGCCATTTGTTGAGTGTTTTTTTTGGTGTCTAATCCCTATATATATCACCATTACCCTTGATTTTCTTGACTGTATATCTCCTAAATGTCAACATATACACGTGTGATTTAGTTTATGAAGATTTTTCAATGCCGAGAACCTCGATCAGAGAGTAAAAAAGGCGTAAGGTTCACAATGGTGTAAAATTAAAATGGGATATACCGGGCTAGGATTCGAGTTACAGGAACAAGGGCCAAACCAACAACCCAAGAATGGAATCGTCGATCGAAAACACTTGACAACCTCCTAGAAGAAGCTTTTCTTGCCACCAGACCATTCTCTATCAATTAGGAATATGATGCCGTCACTAAACACATTCTTTAAATTGTAGCCATTTGTTGAGTGTTTTTTTGGTTTCTAATCCGCATATATATCATCATTGCCCTTGATTTTCTTGACTGTATATCTCGTAAATGTCAACATATACACGTGTGATTTAGTTTACGAAAATTTTTCAATGCCGAGAACCTCGATAAGAGAGTAAAAAAGGCGTAAGATTCACAATGGTGTAAAATTAAAATGGGATATACCGGGCTAGGATTTGAGTTACAGGAACAAGGGCCAAACCAACAACCCAAGAATGGAATCGTCGATCGAAAACACTTGACAACCTCCTAGAAGCAGCTTTTCTTGCCACCAGACCTTTCTCCATCAATTAGGAATCTGATGCCGTCACTAAACACATTCCTTCAATTGTAGCCATTTGTTGAGTGTTTTTTTGGTGTCTAATCCGCATATATATCATCATTGCCCTTGATTTTCTTGACTGTATATCTCGTAAATGTCAACATATACACGTGTGATTTAGTTTACGAAAATTTTTCAATGCCGAGAACCTCGATCAGAGAGTAAAAAGGCGTAAGGTTCACAAGGGTGTAAAATTAAAATGGGATATACCGGGCTAGGATTCGAGTTACAGGAACAAGGGCCAAACCAACCACCCAAGAATGGATTCGTCGAGCGAAAACACTTGACAACTTCCTAGAAGCAGATTTTCTTTCCACCAGACCTTTCTCCATCAATTAGGAATCTGATGCCGTCACTAAACACATTCCTTAAATTCTAGCCATTTGTTGAGTGTTTTTTTTTTTGTGTCTAATTCGCATATATATCACCATTGCCCATGATATTCTTGACTGTATATCTCTTAAATATCAACATATACACGTGTGATTTAGTTTACGAAGATTTTTCAATGCCGAGATCCTCGACCAAAGAGTAAAAAAGGCGTAAGGTTCACAATGGTGTAAAATTAAAATGGGATATACCGGGCTAGGATTCGAGTTACAGGAACAAGGGCTAAACCAACCAACCAAGAATGGAATCGTCTAGCGAAAACACTTGACAACCTCGTAGATGCAGCTTTTCTTGCCACCAGACCTTTCTCCATCAATTAGGAATCTGATGCCGTTACTAAACACATTCATTAAATTGTAGCCATTTGTTGAGTGTTTTTTTTTTTTGTGTCTAATTAGCATATATATCATCATTTCCCTTGATATTCTTGACTGTATATATCTTAAATGTCAACATATACACGTGTGATTTAGTTTATGAAGATTTTTCAATGCCGAGAACCTCGACCAGAGAGTAAAAAAGGCGTAAGGTTCACAATGGTGTAAAATGAAAATGGGATATACCGGGTTAGGATTCGAGTTACAGGAACAAGGGCCAAACCAACCACCCAAGAAAGGAATCGCCGAGCGAAAACACTTGACAACCTCCTAGAAGCAGCTTTTCTTGCCACCAGACCTTTCTCGATTAATTAGGAATCTGATGCCGTAACTAAACACATTTCTTAAATTGTAGCCATTTATTTAGTGTTTTTTTTTGGTGTCTAATCCGCATATATATCACCATTTCCCTTGATTTTCTTGACTGTATATCTCTTAAATGTCAACATATACACGTGTGATTTAGTTTACGATGATTTTTCAATGCCGAGAACCTCGATCAGAGAGTAAAAAAGGCGTAAGGTTCACGATGGTGTAAAATTAAAATGGGATATACCGGGCTAGGATTCGAGTTACAGGAACAAGGGCCAAACCAACAACACAAGAATGGAATCGTCGAGCGAAAACACTTGACAACCTCTTAGAAGCAGCTTTTCTTGCCACCAGAACTTTCTCCATCAATTAGGATTCTGATGCCGTCACTAAACACATTCCTTAAATT
The DNA here is from genome assembly GCA_030545235.1 of Helianthus tuberosus. NCBI lineage: Eukaryota > Viridiplantae > Streptophyta > Magnoliopsida > Asterales > Asteraceae > Helianthus > Helianthus tuberosus. The sequence goes on along the minus strand of CM060426.1, from coordinate 124,140,901 downwards.
GTAGCCATTTTTTTAGTGTTTTTTTTGTTGGTGTCTAATCCGCATATATATCACCATTGCCCTTGATTTTCTTGACTGTATATCTCTTAAATGTCAACATATACACTTGTGATTTAGTTTACGAAGATTTTTCAATGCCGAGAACCTCGATCAGAGAGTAAAAAAGGCGTAAGGTTCACAATGGTGTAAAATTAAAACGGGATATACCGGGCTAGGATTCGAGTTACAGGAACAAGGGCCAAACCAACCACCCAAGAATGGAATCGTCGAGCCAAAACACTTGACAACCTCCTAGAAGCAGCTTTTCTTCCCACCAGACCTTTCTCCATCAATTAGGAATATGATGCCGTCACTAAACACATTCCTTAAATTATAGCCATTTGTTGAGTGTTTTTTTTGGTGTCTAATCCGCATATATATCACCATTGCCCTTGATTTTCTTGACTGTATATCTCTTAAATGTCAACATATACACGTGTGATTTAGTTTACGAAGATTTTTCAATGCCGAGAACCTCGATCAGAGAGTAAAAAAGGCGTAAGGTTCACAATGGTGTAAAATTAAAATGGGATATACCGGGCTAGAATTCGAGTTACAGGAACAAGGGCCAAACCAACCATCCAAGAATGGAATCGTCGAGCGAAAACACTTGACAACCTCCTAGAAGCAGCTTTTCTTGCATCCAAACCTTTTTCCATCAATTAGGAATCTGATGCCGTCACTAAACATATTCCTTAAATTGTAGCCATTTGTTGAGTGTTTTTTTTGGTGTCTAATCAGCATATATATCACCATTGCCCTTGATTTTCTTGACTGTACATCTGTTAAATGTCAACATATACACGTGTGATTTAGTTTACGAAGATTTTTCAATGCCGAGAACCTTGATCAGAGAGTAAAAAAGGCGTAAGGTTCACAATGGTGTAAAATTAAAATGGGATATACCGGGCTAGGATTCGAGTTACAGGAACAAGGGTCAAACCAACCACCCAAGAATGGAATCGTCGAGCGAAAACACTTGACAACCTCCTAGAAGCAGCTTTTCTTGCCACCAAAACATTCTCCATCAATTAGAAATCTAATGCCGTCACTAAACACATTCCTTAAATTGTAGCCATTTGTTGAGTTTTTTTTTGGTGTCTAATCCGCATATATAACACCATTGCCCTTGATTTTGTTGATTGTATATCTCTTAAATGTCAACATATACACGTGTCATTTACCTTACGAAGATTTTTCAATGCCGAGAACCTCGATCAGAGAGTAAAAAAGGCGTAAGGTTCACAATGGTGTAAACTTAAAATGGGATATAACGGGCTAGGATTCGACTTACAGGAACAAGGGCCAAACCAACCACCCAAGAATGGAATTATCGAGCGAAAACACGTGACAACCTCCTAGAAGCAGCTTTTCTTGCCACCAGAACTTTCTCCATCAATTAGAAATCTGATGACGTCACTAAACACATTCCTTAAATTGTAGCCATTTGTTGAGTTTTTTTTGGTGTCTAATCCCCATATATATCACCATTGCCCTTGATTTTGTTGACTGTATATCTCTTAAATGTCAACATATACACGTGTGATTTAGTTTACGAAGATTTTTCAATGCCGAGAACCTTGATCAGAGAGTAAAAAAGGCGTAAGGTTCACAACTGTGTAAAATTAAAATGGGATATACCGGGCTAGGATTCGAGTTACAGGAACAAGGGCCAAACCAACCACCCAAGAATGGAATCGTCGAGCGAAAACACTTGACAACCTCGTAGATGCAGCTTTTCTTGCCACCAGACCTTTCTCCATCAATTAGGAATCTGATGCCGTCACTAAACACATTCCTTAAATTGTAGCCATTTGTTGAGTGTTTTTTTTTGGTGTCTAATCCGCATATATATCACCATTGCCCTTAATTTTCTTGACTTTATATCTCTTAAATGTCAACATATACACGTGTGATTTAGTTTACGAAGATTTTTCAATGCCGAGAACCTCGATCAGGGAGTAAAAAAGGCGTAAGGTTCACAATGGTGTAAAATTAAAATGGGATATACCGGGCTAGGATTCGAGTTACAGGAACAAGGGCCAAACCAACCACCCAAGAAAGGAATCGTCGAGCGAAAACACTTGACAACTTCCTAGAAGCAGCTTTTCTTGCCACCAGACCTTTCTCCATCAATTAGGAATCTGATGCCGTCACTAAACACATTCCTTAAATTCTAGCCATTTGTTGAGTGTTTTTTTGGTGTCTAATCCGCATATATATCATCATTGCCCTTGATTTTCTTGACTGTATATTTCGTAAATGTCAACATATACACGTGTGATTTAGTTTACGAAAAATTTTCAATGCCGAGAACCTCGATAAGAGAGTAAAAAAGGCGTAAGGTTCACAATGGTGTAAAATTAAAATGGGATATACCGGGCTAGGATTCGAGTTACAGGAACAAGGGCCAAACCAACAACCCAAGAATGGAATCGTTGATCGAAAACACTTGACAACCTCCTAGAAGCAGCTTTTCTTGCCACCAGACCTTTCTCCATCAATTAGGAATCTGATGCCGTCACTAAACACATTCCTTCAATTGTAGCCATTTGTTGATTGTTTTTTTGGTGTCTAATCCGCATATATATCATCATTGCCCTTGATTTTCTTGACTGTATATCTCGTAAATGTCAACATATACACATGTGATTTAGTTTACGAAAATTTTTCAATGCCGAGAACCTCGATAAGAGAGTAAAAAGGCGTAAGGTTCACAATGGTGTAAAATTAAAATGGGATATACCGGGCTAGGATTCGAGTTATAGGAACAAGGGCCAAACCTACCACCCAAGAATGGAATCGTCGAGCGAAAACACTTAACAACCTCCTAGAAGCAGCTTTTCTTGCCACCAGACCTTTCTCCATCAATTAGGAATCTGATGCCGTCGCTAAACACATTCCTTAAATTGTAGCCATTTGTTGAGTGTTTTTTTTGGTGTCTAATCCCTATATATATCACCATTACCCTTGATTTTCTTGACTGTATATCTCCTAAATGTCAACATATACACGTGTGATTTAGTTTATGAAGATTTTTCAATGCCGAGAACCTCGATCAGAGAGTAAAAAAGGCGTAAGGTTCACAATGGTGTAAAATTAAAATGGGATATACCGGGCTAGGATTCGAGTTACAGGAACAAGGGCCAAACCAACAACCCAAGAATGGAATCGTCGATCGAAAACACTTGACAACCTCCTAGAAGAAGCTTTTCTTGCCACCAGACCATTCTCTATCAATTAGGAATATGATGCCGTCACTAAACACATTCCTTAAATTGTAGCCATTTGTTGAGTGTTTTTTTGGTTTCTAATCCGCATATATATCATCATTGCCCTTGATTTTCTTGACTGTATATCTCGTAAATGTCAACATATACACGTGTGATTTAGTTTACGAAAATTTTTCAATGCCGAGAACCTCGATAAGAGAGTAAAAAAGGCGTAAGATTCACAATGGTGTAAAATTAAAATGGGATATACCGGGCTACGATTCGAGTTACAGGAACAAGGGCCAAACCAACAACCCAAGAATGGAATCGTCGATCGAAAACACTTGACAACCTCCTAGAAGCAGCTTTTCTTGCCACCAGACCTTTCTCCATCAATTAGGAATCTGATGCCGTCACTAAACACATTCCATCAATTGTAGCCATTTGTTGAGTGTTTTTTTGGTGTCTAATCCGCATATATATCATCATTGCCCTTGATTTTCTTGACTGTATATCTCGTAAATGTCAACATATACACGTGTGATTTAGTTTACGAAAATTTTTCAATGCCGAGAACCTCGATCAAAGAGTAAAAAGGCGTAAGGTTCAAAAGGGTGTAAAATTAAAATGGGATATACCGGGCTAGGATTCGAGTTACAGGAACAAGGGCCAAACCAACCACCCAAGAATGGAATCGTCGAGCGAAAACACTTGACAACTTCCTAGAAGCAGCTTTTCTTGCCACCAGACCTTTCTCCATCAATTAGGAATCTGATGCCGTCACTAAACACATTCCTTAAATTCTAGCCATTTGTTGAGTGTTTTTTTTTTGTGTCTAATTCGCATATATATCACCATTGCCCATGATATTCTTGACTGTATATCTCTTAAATATCAACATATACACGTGTGATTTAGTTTACGAAGATTTTTCAATGCCGAGATCCTCGACCAAAGAGTAAAAAAGGCGTAAGGTTCACAATGGTGTAAAATTAAAATGGGATATACCGGGCTAGGATTCGAGTTAGAGGAACAAGGGCTAAACCAACCAACCAAGAATGGAATCGTCTAGCGAAAACACTTGACAACCTCGTAGATGCAGCTTTTCTTGCCACCAGACCTTTCTCCATCAATTAGGAATCTGATGCCGTCACTAAACACATTCCTTAAATTGTAGCCATTTGTTGAGTGTTTTTTTTTGGTGTCTAATCCGCATATATATCACCATTGCCCTTAATTTTCTTGACTGTATATCTCTTAAATGTCAACATATACACGTGTGATTTAGTTTATGAAGATTTTTCAATGCCGAGAACCTCGACCAGAGAGTAAAAAAGGCGTAAGGTTCACAATGGTGTAAAATGAAAATGGGATATACCGGGTTAGGATTCGAGTTACAGGAACAAGGGCCAAACCAACCACCCAAGAAAGGAATCGCCGAGCGAAAACACTTGACAACCTCCTAGAAGCAGCTTTTCTTGCCACCAGACCTTTCTCCATTAATTAGGAATCTGATGCCGTAACTAAACACATTTCTTAAATTGTAGCCATTTGTTTAGTGTTTTTTTTTGGTGTCTAATCCGCATATATATCACCATTGCCCTTGATTTTCTTGACTGTATATCTCTTAAATGTCAACATATACACGTGTGATTTAGTTTACGATGATTTTTCAATGCCGAGAACCTCGATCAGAGAGTAAAAAAGGCGTAAGGTTCACGATGGTGTAAAATTAAAATGGGATATACCGGGCTAGGATTCGAGTTACAGGAACAAGGGCCAAACCAACAACACAAGAATGGAATCGTCGAGCGAAAACACTTGACAACCTCTTAGAAGCAGCTTTTCTTGCCACCAGAACTTTCTCCATCAATTAGGATTCTGATGCCGTCACTAAACACATTCCTTAAATTGTAGCCATTTTTTTAGTGTTTTTTTTGTTGGTGTCTAATCCGCATATATATCACCATTGCCCTTGATTTTCTTGACTGTATATCTCTTAAATGTCAACATATACACTTGTGATTTAGTTTACGAAGATTTTTCAATGCCGAGAACCTCGATCAGAGAGTAAAAAAGGCGTAAGGTTCACAATGGTGTAAAATTAAAACGGGATATACCGGGCTAGGATTCGAGTTACAGGAACAAGGGCCAAACCAACCACCCAAGAATGGAATCGTCGAGCCAAAACACTTGACAACCTCCTAGAAGCAGCTTTTCTTCCCACCAGACCTTTCTCCATCAATTAGGAATATGATGCCGTCACTAAACACATTCCTTAAATTGTAGCCATTTGTTGAGTGTTTTTTTTGGTGTCTAATCCGCATATATATATCACCATTGCCCTTGATTTTCTTGACTGTATATCTCTTAAATGTCAACATATACACGTGTGATTTAGTTTACGAAGATATTTCAATGCCGAGAACCTCGATCAGAGAGTAAAAAAGGCGTAAGGTTCACAATGGTGTAAAATTAAAATGGGATATACCGGGCTAGAATTCGAGTTACAGGAACAAGGGCCAAACCAACAATCCAAGAATGGAATCGTCGAGCGAAAACACTTGACAACCTCCTAGAAGCAGCTTTTCTTGCATCCAAACCTTTTTCCATCAATTAGGAATCTGATGCCGTCACTAAACATATTCCTTAAATTGTAGCCATTTGTTGAGTGTTTTTTTTTGGTGTCTAATCAGCATATATATCACCATTGCCCTTGATTTTCTTTACTGTACATCTCTTAAATGTCAACATATACACATGTGATTTAGTTTACGAAGATTTTTCATTGCCGAGAACCTCGATCAGAGAGTAAAAAAGGCGTAAGGTTCACAATGGTGTAAAATTAAAATGGGATATACCGGGCTAGGATTCGAGTTACAGGAACAAGGGCCAAACCAACCACCCAAGAATGGAATCGTCGAGCGAAAACACTTGACAACCTCCTAGAAGCAGCTTTTCTTGCCACCAAAACATTCTCCATCAATTAGAAATCTAATACCGTCACTAAACACATTCCTTAAATTGTAGCCATTTGTTGAGTTTTTTTTTTTTGTGTCTAATCCGCATATATATCACCATTGCCCTTGATTTTGTTGACTGTATATCTCTTAAATGTCAACATATACACGTGTCATTTACCTTACGAAGATTTTTCAATGCCGAGAACCTCGATCAGAGAGTAAAAAAGGCGTAAGGTTCACAATGGTGTAAACTTAAAATGGGATATAACGGGCTAGGATTCGACTTACAGGAACAAGGGCCAAACCAACCACCCAAGAATGGAATTATCGAGCGAAAACACTTGACAACCTCCTAGAAGCAGCTTTTCTTGCCACCAGAACTTTCTCCATCAATTAGGAATCTGATGACGTCACTAAACACATTCCTTAAATTGTAGCCATTTGTTGAGTTTTTTTTGGTGTCTAATCCCCATATATATCACCATTGCCCTTGATTTTGTTGACTGTATATCTCTTAAATGTCAACATATACACGTGTGATTTAGTTTACGAAGATTTTTCAATATCGAGAACCTCGATCAGAGAGTAAAAAAGGCGTAAGGTTCACAATGGTGTAAAATTAAAATGGGATATACCGGGCTAGGATTCGAGTTACAGTAACAAGGGCCAAACCAACCACCCAAGAATGGAATTGTTGGGCGAAAACACTTGACAACCTCCTAGAATCTGCTTTTCTTGCCACCAGACCTTTCTCCGTCAATTAGGAATCTGATGCCGTCACTAAACATATTCCTTAAATTGTAGCCATTTGTTGAGTGTTTTTTTTTTGTGTATAATCCGCATATATATCACCATTGCCCTTGATTTTCTTGACTGTATATCTCTTAAATGTCAACATATACACGTGTCATTTACTTTACGAAGATTTTTCAATGCCGAGAACCTCGATCAGGGAGTAAAAAAGGCGTAAGGTTTACAATGGTGTAAACTTAAAATGGGATATACCGGGCTAGGATTCGAGTTACAGGAACAATGGCCAAACCAACCATCCAAGAATGGAATCGTCGAGCGAAAACACTTGACAACCTCCTAGAAGCAGCTTTTCTTGCCACCAGAACTTTCTCCATCAATTAGGAATCTGATGCCGTCACTAAACACATTCCTTAAATTGTAGCCATTTGTTGAGTGTTTTTTTTGGTGTCTAATCCGTATATATATCAACATTGCCCTTGATTTTGTTGACTGTATATCTCTTAAATATCAACATATACACGTGTGATTTAGTTTACGAAGATTTTTCAATATCGAGAACCTCGATCAGAGAGTAAAAAAGGCGTAAGGTTCACAATGGTGTAAAATTAAAATGGGATATACCGGGCTAGGATTCGAGTTACAGGAAAAGGGCCAAACCATCCACCCAAGAATGGAATCGTCGAGCGAAAACACTTGACAACCTCCTAGAAGCAGCTTTTCTTGCTACCAGACCTTTCTCCATCAATTAGGAATCTGATGCCGTCACTATACACATTCCTTAAATTGTAGCCATTTGTTGAGTGTTTTTTTGGTGTCTAATCCACATATATATCACCATTGCCCTTGATTTTCTTGACTGTATATCTCTTAAATGTCAACATATACACGTGTGATTTAGTTTACGAAGATTTTTCAATGCCGAGAACCTCGATCAGAGAGTAAAAAAGGCGTAAGGTTCACAATGGCGTAAAATTAAAATGGGATATACCGGGCTAGGATTCGAGTTACAGGAAAAGGGCCAAACCAACCACCCAAGAATGGAATCGTCGAGCGAAAACACTTGACAACCTCCTAGAATCAGCTTTTCTTGCTACCAGACCTTTCTCCATCAATTAGGAATCTGATGCCGTCACTAAACACATTCCTTTAATTGTAGCCATTTGTTGAGTTTTTTTTTGGTGTCTAATCCACATATTTATCACCATTTCCCTTGATTTTCTTGACTGTATATCTCTTAAATGTCAACATATACACGTGTGATTTAGTTTACGAAGATTTTTCTGTAGGATCGTTTTGTGACCCAAACGAGTCGATCAGAAGAGATTTAATCCGTTTTAGAGGCGGAAACTAAGAAACAGACTGCAAAACAGCTTGCGTATCACTTTAAACACTGATTATATTGATTTACTATCTATTACAATCAGTCTTCACACCGGCAGCACCTCGGTATGGAATACAAGGACCTATTCTGTTCTCCTTTTCTGTCCGCTTCAAATGACAAAAGACACATATATATATATATACTAGCCTAGACCGCTTGAAACATACATGACATGTTCAAGCGGTTACATTCAAGCGACCAAACATATTAAATCCTATTTCAAGCGAACAAGACTAATAACATTTCAAGTGAACAGACTTTTGTCTTCATTTGAACTTTCCATTTCATTTCATGTGCTTATGTAGGATATGATATCATATATGTGATGTCACATGTGATGTCACATATATGATGTCACTAGTTCAGATCCGCAATGCAACCAGAGACATGATAAAAGACGAAGTCGACAGATGAATGCACCAACCGACTCCCCCTCAGATGTTAACGAGTCTTAAGTGTCGAGTATTCTCAATCTTCAGTCTTTATCAGTCTCTTTTCTTTCTTAGCAAAAACCAGGATCTTCTCTTTGGCTCTAACCTCGTCAGACTCCCCCTCTCATCATGATGGGATCGCCGTCTGGAATTAGCTATCACCTTGAGATCAATCCCTGGCTTTATCTCTGTTTAAGCTCATTTCCTGCACAAATTTTCTCACCACCATGTAAGTTTTCACTTAAATCAAGAAGAAAAACTTACTAGTAATAGTTACATCAAGTTCAAATTAATGATCTCGATTAACTAAACAAACTTTTCTTTCTCAAAACAAATTTCTTCTGTTAAACTCACACTCCCAAACCTGTTCATCATGTTCAGCACTTGGAATTTTGACAATCAGCTCTTCATCATCAGTTGTCGAAAATCTTTTTGTATTTTTCAAAATACAAAACATAAATGCAATAACAGAAATTAAATGCAGAGATGAAATATGTACAAACACCGTTAAGCTTTAAACATTTTAAGCTCTAAACAATTCACGTAGATTGACGATATTGTTATCCACCTAAACTCAAACTAAAAACTTTCAATCTGCTTACCGATACTTTAAGGTATATTAAGATAGCACTAAATTCTTATGGACCCCACAATCTCAGCATATCCCCTCATCATGCAATACACTAACTCAAGTAATGCCTTTAAACTTTTATCGACTGTGAATTGTGCGAAAACAAAGCAGAATGTTTAAACATTAACAATCAGGTCGATACTTCCGTATACGCAGAGAAAGTCCAATGTTTAAACAAAATAAGAAAAATAAAACAAGCTGAAGTTGTTTAGGCTTTAACCACCAGGTCCATACTTCCGTATACGCAGAGGAGGTCCAAAGCTTAAACGAAACACCAAAGAAAATAAAGCAGAACGTTTAGGCAACAACATCCAGGTCGATACTCACGTATACGCAGAGTATGTCCGATGCTTAAACAAAATAAAGAAATAAAACAAGTTTAAATTTTTGCAAAATAAAATGCACAATCACAGCGACTTTTTAGCAAAGTTGTGAAAGTTCACAAACTTAACCAGTTTTATGTCTTTCGACAATCAGCGATTACTGAGTAGGCACACAATCAAGAAGGATAAAACTAAGTACTATGCTTTCGACCATGTTTCCCACTAGAACTAGGCTTTTTCATTTATGTTTGTATCGTTATCGCAAATCTACTAGTCTAGCTGAGCCTACCGTCACATCTTTAGTGGGACCGTTTATCACATTTGACATTTACATTTCTTTAGCATGCTGTGATAGTCCACTGATTTTCTATCATTTCCTCTTATTTCAGCAAAACTCATTTGTTAAATTTTTCAATGTTTTTGACATTTTCAAATTTTCAAATTTTTTTTAAAATTTTTACTCCCCCTAAAATCAAAATATGTTTCAATTTTGATTTTCTAGGAAAATTTGAAACAAACTGTACAAACTTGACAACATGATGAGAATCACTTCAATTATCCATCAACCTGGCATAAACAATCAGAACTCCCCCTGACAACAAAACATTTTCCCATAGTGATTTCAAAACACTTAAGTTTGTTTTAATCAAAATGGTTTTTCCGGAAAATAAGTTTTGTGTGTCAATTCTCAAATTCGGGGATCTTTCATCACTTTGTTTTCTTCAATCACTTGTAAAAACTAACATTTTTAAGATCAATCCTCAAATATCACTTGTAGAAAATCAAGTACAACTTAATGTCCCTGATTTACTACTTGTAAATTCGAAATATCACAAACGTGAATTTCTCAAGAAAGATGCCGATTCATGTTCCACGCTTACCAACCTGGGAACTCCGGCAAGTCAGGTTTTTCATTTAAAAGATTCACCTAAGCCTGACTGTCCTTGGGTGATTTTGAATTCTTGTTCAACAATGGTGGAAAATTTGCATCATCCATTGTTAAACCAGAATTCTCAACTTTTACCTCAACAAATGGCTCCTCTGGTTTTACTGAACCAAAATCATTGCCTGAACGTGGCTTGTCTGACTTTGATGAGCCAGATTCATCGCCTGAAGGTGGCTTGTCTGACTTCGACATGTCAGATTCATCGCCGACCATTTTCTTCTTCTTCTTTTCTTCTTTCTTTACTCTCTCCTCTGTCCTCAGATTTGTATCTGATGAATTCGTTTTTCTTGATTTGTCAGTCTTTGGCGAGCAAGACGATTTATCAGAACTTTTATCTGTTTTACCAGTTGTATCCGAGGACAAAATCTTCTCCAGATACTCTCTCGCCTTCTTCCTCTTTTTCCTCAGTCTGTTTTTTTGCCCATGTGAAAGCTTTACTTTCGGTTCTTGAACTTTACGTTCTTGAACTTTCTGTTCTTTGGGCTTGACAGAGACTGGTATCTTTGCCATTTTCTGAGATTTAGCCCTTGATATTTCCTTTGATCTCATTGGGCAATCTCTGGCAATATGACCTCTGATTTGGCAATTATAGCATCTCCTCGTCTCATAACTCCAACCTTGGCAGTTAACAGCAATGTGTCCTTGATAACCACATCGGTAACACACTCTGTTATCGTACCAATCACCATTTTTAGTCCAAACATTCAGATCATAGCACTGTTTGGCTTGGTGATAATCCTTGCTCCTCTTGTTTGCTAGATTTGACTTTTGAGCACTGTGGTCCGACCTGTACCACTTATTGCCATCAATTTTTGAATTTTCATTTTTCAATTTTTGTGATTTTTGATTTTGATTGGATGATCGATCTGATGAGCTTTTATTATCTTTTTGAACATTTTTCTCATTTTTAATTTTTTGTTTCTGTTCCACTTTCTTCTTCAAAGGTTTTTGCTTAGAGCATTCTCCCTTTTCAGTCGATTGCAGAACAGTTTTCTGAAATTTATCTTTTAATTTCAAAAACAATTTTGTTTTTCAACTTTATCTTTTTCATCATCAGATTTCTCATGACAATCTTCAACTTTGACTTTATCAAAGTTTGTGACATCATCACTTATTGGAACAGAATTTAAAGGTTTTGGGCAAGGAATAGTTGAAGTATTCACAAACACCTTCAACTTTTCTTCCCATTCATTGATTTTGTTTTGAGCACATTCTGCCTCTTTTTCAAGTCGAATGATCTTTTCAAGATGAGAATTGATTGCAATTTGTTTTTCAAGATTGTTTTTACCAATCATATCTCTCTCATCTTCTAAAATTTTTATTTGACTTTGAAAAACTTTTTCAATCTTTGATTTTTCATTTTCAAAAGTTTTAATTTTTTCTTCAAAAGTTTTGTTTTCTGATGTTAAACTATTCAAGTCATTTAACAGTTTAACATTGTCAAATTTAAGCTTTTCACAATTTCCCTGCAACATAAGAATCTGGTTAATATCAGCTTGCTTCTCATCCCTCAACTTTTTGACTTCCAAGGTCAAACTTTCTGCATCTTTCAAGAGTTTGTCATTATCAGCCTTAAAGTTGTCACATTTAGAGCACACTGATTCTGAACTTGAAGATCCAAGCTTCACAGATTCTTCATTCTTTGTAACTTGCTCTGTCTCTGTTTTGTATGTTCCTGCACAAAAGATTTTAACGAAGTCAAGAGGATTCATATTCTCATCAATATAACAACCCCTCTTCATATCGTATTTCATAACATCTTTTGCACTAAGACACACACAGACTCTTTTGTTCAGTTCTACAACCACATCCAAACTTAATTCTTTCAAATTATTTTCTATCCTATTCAACAATTCTTTCTTTTTCTCTTCATTATCATATCTATGTGTTGTAAGTTTACTGATGAATTTACTTAAAGATAGTTTTGAAAAACTAGAATTCTTTCTTAGATTTTCCAAAAAATCATTCCATTCAGCTGGTAATCCATTAGCAAACTTTGATACTTTTTCAGCTTCTGATATCATTATCTTGTTTTCTTTCAAATGGTCAATCAAACAATCAAATCCCTTCTCCAAATCCACTAATTTCTCATCTTTCTTACACAAAAAACATTCGAACCGGTTAGCCCAAAAATTCTAGGACAAATCTTGATAATGACTACTGAAATATCCTCGATACCAATCATTTATCCTTTCAAGATAATGGTTTTCTTTTTCATCAAAGACCACTTCCATTTTTCAAATAGTCCCGACAAATTTCCTTCAAAACACACTTTCAATTGTTCCGAGGCTGCACTGAACAATGATTTGGCCGATGATGATTACATGCAATCGCAAATCTCAATCCCACTAAGCTTTGATCCAAGCCCACTTAATCTCAAATTCTTGATTCAAATATAAACGGCCGACAACAATTTTTTTATTTATTTAACTGAAAAGCACATGGATAACAATCTCAAACATGCATTTGGTCAACAACAACTTTAGCATTTGATTATATCACATGAACTACTCACTTGTATCAAGACTCAATTTATAATTCTAGTAAGTTGGTGCTGACACAATACAGATCACGTGAAACAATTTATGGCTGACAAACTATGAATAGAATATGACAATTAATTGCGAATCACATGCAAGCTTTGATTAGAACTAGACACATTATCACACTTAGTGTACCAACATCACATGCGCCTGACACATAACCATATTCTCGTGAAGATGCTTGACTATCAAAACAATATCACATGCAAATCTCGAATGAAACCAAACTGACACACTGCAAACCGACACTTTCTTTTACTTTTCACACAAACCAATGTAATTTTCCAACGGTCAATGTTTTTCAAGTGAGAGTTTCAAGCGGTCAGACGTATTTTCAAGCGAGCAGACAATTTGAAGCGAACAAGGTTGAATTTTCAAGCTAACAAGGTCAATTTCAAGCGGTCACACGAGGTTATGTTCGCTTGAACAGATGATGATGTCAGCAACTACGAATCACTTTCAAGCGAGTAGACCGATTTGAACCAGATTTAAGTCGATTTTAAAGCTGAAATTTTCCAGGATTTGTTAATACATGATTACGCACAATATGTGAAAGTTTGAGCCGATTTTAACCGTGAAAATTTTTAAAGTTTGAAAAGAATGGTGTAGAAATCAGAAAAAGTGATGAAAACGAGCTGTTTTTGCGAAATCTCTTCCTCCTGAGCTCTGATACCACTTGTAGGATCGTTTTGTGACCCAAACGAGTCGATCAGAAGAGATTTAATCCGTTTCATAGGCGGAAACTAAGAAACAGACTGCAAAACAGCTTGCGTATCACTTTAAACACTGATTATATTGATTTACTATCTATTACAATCAGTCTTCACATCGGCAGCACCTCGGTATGGAATACAAGGACCTATTCTGTTCTCCTTTTCTGTCCGCTTCAAATGACAAATGACACACATATATATATATACTAGCCTAGACCGCTTGAAACATACATGACATGTTCAAGCGGTTACATTCAAGCGACCAAACATATTAAATCCTATTTCAAGCGAACAAGACTAATAACATTTCAAGTGAACAGACTTTTGTCTTCATTTGAACTTTCCATTTCATTTCATGTGCTTATGTAGGATATGATGTCATATATGTGATGTCACATGTGATGTCACATATATGATGTCGCTAGTTCAGATCCGCAATGCAACCAGAGACACGATAAAAAACAAAGTCGACAGATGAATGCACCAACATTTTCAATGCCGAGAACCTCGATCAGAGAGTAAAAAATGCGTAAGGTTCACAATGGTGTAAAATTAAAATGGGATATACCGGGCTAGGATTCGAGTTACAGGAACAAGGGCCAAACCAACCACCCAAGAATGGAATCGTCGAGCAAAAACACTTGACAACCTCCTAGAAGTAGCTTTTCTTGCCACCAGACCTTTCTCCATCAATTAGGAATCTGATGCCGTCATTAAACACATTCCTTGAATTGTAGCCATTTGTTGAGTGTTTTTTTTGGTGTCTAATCCGCATATATATCACCATTGCCCTTGATTTTCTTGACTATATATCTCTTAAATGTCAACATATACATGTGTGATTTAGTTTACGAAGATTTATCAATGCCGAGAACCTCGATCAGAGAGTAAAAAAGGTGTAAGGTTCATAATGGTGTAAAATTAAAATGGGACATACCGGGCCAGGATTTGAGTTACAGGAACAAGGGCTAAACCAACCACCCAAGAATGGAATCGTCGAGCGAAAACACTTGACAACCTCCTAGAAGCAGCTTTTCTTGCCACCAGACCTTTCTCCATCAATTAGGAATCTGATGCCGTCACTAAACACATTCCTTAAATTGTAGGCATTTGTTGAGTGTTTTTTTGGTGTCTAATCCGCATATATATCACCATTGCACTTGATATTCTTGACTGTATATCTCTTAAATGTCAACATATACGCGTGTGATTTAGTTTACGAAGATTTTTCAATGCCAAGAACCTCGATCAGAGAGTAAAAAAGGTGTAAGGTTCACAATGGTGTAAAATTAAAATGGGATATACCGGGCTAGGATTCGAGTTACAGGTACAAGGGCCAAACCAACCACCCAAGAATGGAATCGTCGAGCGAAAACACTTAACAACCTCCTAAAAGCAGCTTTCTTTCCACCAGACCTTTCTCCATCAATTAGGAATCTGATGCCGTGACTAAACACAATCCTTAAATTGTAGCCATTTGTTAAGTGTTTTTTTTGGTGTCTAATCCGCATATATATCACCATTGCCCTTGATTTTCTTGACTGTATATCTCTTAAATGTCAACAAATACACGTGTGATTTAGTTTAAGAAGTTTTTCAATGCCGAGAACCCGAATCAGAGAGTAAGAAAGGCGTAAGGTTCACAATGGTGTAAAATTAAAATGGGATATATCGGGCTAGGATTCAAGTTACAGGAACAATGGCCAAACCAACCACCCAAGTGTAGGATCGAATTCCGACCTAAATGAGTCGTTTGGAAGAGTTCTAGTCCGTTTCAAAGGCGGAAACAGAGAAACGGATGATAAAACAACTTGCGTATCACTTTAACACTGATTATATTGATAATAACACGTATACAATCAGTCCTCACTCCGTCAGCACTTCGGTATGGAATTTCTGGAACTGTTCTCACTCTATTTCGCTTGACCTTGACCTCCTATATATAGAGATTGAGATTTCGCTTCAGCATGACTCAAGCGAAATCTTAACATATTGATTTCGCTTGAGCTGCTTCAAGCGAAATCCTTTACATACACATTCCTTCAAGCGAAATCTTGCTAACTCTCTCTCATTCTCTCGTTCTACGTGCCCTGATCTTCTCTAACTAGTCTAAGACTCGATACAAGACGAAGACGACAGATGTGTGCACCAACAGACTCCCCCTCAGATGTTGACGAGTCTTAAGTGTCGAGTCTTCTCAATCTTCAGTCTTTATCAGTCTTTGTGCTTCACTCTTTCAATCAGCATCAACAGACTCCCCTTTGCAATGTGCTGGCATTCCTTCAGCTCTTCAGCATCATTTGCTTCAGGATCGTTGTCTGACTTTCACAATTTTGGCTTTTCAGAATCATCACTTCTCAAACTTTAAACCTGCATAAACTCTACCTCACAATAAATTTTACAATTTACACATTTCAAACATATAAACTTTCACTAACTCAGACTCTTCTCTAAAAACCTAATCAAAATGATCTTCCAATCTGATGAACCACTTGAAGTTTTGACAAAAATAATCAGTTCTGAATACAAACTCCCCCTCAAATCATACTCATCATGTTTAGCACTCGGAACTTTGAAAATCAGCTTTTCAATACCAGTTGTCGAAAATCTTTTTGTATTTTTTTTTTAATGTAATGAAATGCAATAAAGAAAATATTTACAAACAATATTTTTGTGAGTTCGTGCAAGAAGATCATATCAGTTTTTGAGACAAATCACCAACACCGTTAAGCTTCATTTCATTTTCAGTTCTAAACAATTCACCTAGATTGTCAGTATATTGATCCACTTAAATTTTCACACAAAGTTCAATTGATCCGAGATACGATATTAATGTTTTAAGCACTTGAACTTATCCGTGTGTCCCACTACTTGAATATACTCCCGTATCCAGATCCCAATATTCAGTCTTACAGGTGAATATACCACAGATGATATCTGTCAGGGAATAAATTATAGTACGAGGGCCGTGAGAGCTCAGGTCGATCTTTCGATACGCAGAGAGATGACGGCTTCGACTTTTGGTGTGTCCCCTTCAGAGGATCTTTTGCATTACAACAGCAGCGACTATCAATTTTATTGTTTCATCAGCTTGCTGAGGGCGATGCTATGTTTCAAGCATTTGCAGAAAGTATTATCCGGGGACTAGGTCAGAAATTTCTTTCAGCAGAAGTCCCTGGATAATACCCCAGATATCACTGAGCATAAAGACCTAGTATCTCAGAATAAGGGACCTTTCAAACAAGATTTCAGGGGTTACCTATATATCCAAGTTTGTGTTAACCCACAGAACAAGCAAGTTTGAAATTTAGGTTTATATCTCGTCACAATCTACTAAATGTGCAAAAACCTACTGACACATCATCAGTGAGACCGTTTATCACTTTTTAACTTTCCAATTCTTTAGCATGTTGTGATAGTCCACTGATGTACTATCATTTCCTCTTTTATACAACAAAACTCATTTTTGATTTTATCATGTTTTTGGATTTTTCAAATTTTCTAATGTTTTTGGATTTTCTTGACAAATTTCTACTCCCCCTAAAATGCAAACACATTTTAGGAAATTTGAAAATAAACTGTACAAGAATATGACAACTGATATCAAATCGCTTCAATTCGCCATTCACTTGGCATAAACAATCAGAACTCCCCCTATCAACAAACTATTTTCTCATTTAGATTTCAAAACACTTAAGTTTGTTTTAATCAAAATGATTTTTCCGGAAAATAAGTTTGTTTATTTTACCACTTGTAAAATTGGGGATCAAATCATCACATTGTTTTTCAACCAATTTACCATCTGTTGGTTGAATTCTCAAGATGCCGATTCCTACTCCTCGCTTACAAACCTGGGAGTTCCGGCAAGTCCACAGACTTACTGTTCGTAGTATGAGCCATCCCAGTCACGAACTAGGGATGGTTCAATTTTCTCCTTCTGCATCTTCTTCTCATAAAATTCTTTAACCCCTTTGACTTTTCGATCAATCATTTTACCAAAAATGTGTTTCACAGTGGGGTTAAAGGCTTTTTCAACATCAAAAACCTTGTTATCATCATAAAATTGGTTTGATATTTCAACTTTACCAATTTTCTTCTTAAAATTTTCATCCTTCAATGATGGAAAATGAACATCATCCATTTGAGGGATTGAAGTTTTCAATTTTAAATCAACTTGTGGCTCCTCTGATTTTATGGAATCAGATTCATCGCCAGAAGATAGCTCCTCTGATTTTGATACATCAGAATCATCGCTAGAACTATCAACAGACTTCTTAACAACCCATTTCTGGTTGTCAAGATTTCCTTTCTTCTTGTAAAACCTGTTTGAACTTTCACCAATTTCAAAAGTCGAATTTTTGAATAATTTGGTTCGGTCAATTGGCGGTTCAAACTTAACCACTTTTTCTTTTTGTTTACGAAAAACTCCCTGTTTTGATGATATTGCCTTAGAACAATCTCTGGCAATGTGTCCAACAGTGTTGCATTGGAAACAAGTTCTCGTTTCTTTCATCTCTTCTTGCTTCTTTGCAAGAAATTTACTATTCGACTGCCTCCAAAACCTTTCCTTTTCTTCCTCATCTCTTGATGTACCTGAAACAAATGTCATCTTTGCTTTAAAATCACGAACATATGTTTCATTTTTCTGTTTTTCTGTTGGAGTAAAACCAAGACCTTTCTTTTTGAAATTACGGTTAGGGTTTGATTTCTTGTGAAAACCAGAACCAGAACTGTAACCTTTTTTCTTGTTTAATCTTTGTTGTACTCTTGAGGTGTATTTTTTAGGTTTATCAATAAGATTTACATCTTTTAATTCAGAAAAATTGATTTCTATTAGTTTGAAAATTTTTTTGATCATCTCAGTTTTTACACCTCTTAATGGAAATTCCTCATCAGAATATAATTTGTCGGAATCATTCAATGTATATGCAACTTTGAATGTTTCGTCACTCAAATTAGATTTTGATAACAGGAATTCTTTGTTGTAAACCCTTTTAACTGAAGAATTTTGACTGTTGACCATCGAACTCGAACTTTCAGAACCAGACTTTGACTCTGACTCTGACTTTGACTCTGAGTTTGACTCCAACTTTGACTCCTCAGTTTCATCTTTATCCAACACCTGATCGACGACTTTCTTAATTAACTCGGACTCATGATCAGTGTCAGATGAGGTAAACACGACATCAATATTTTCTGGCAAATTGACCGAGGACTCCGACTCCCATTGTAAATTTGTTGCTTTTTCAACTCTTTCCTGATTTGGATTCCTGGGCAAATATCCATTTTCTAACGGGGGTGGACATTTGTTATAACTGACTTCTTGTTTCTTACCAGAATCCTTCTTGTCAGTCTTTTTCTTTGTATCATTCTTCTTCTTGTTCTTCTTTTCTGGAGTCTTTTCATCAGTCTCTTTTCCATCATCCTTCTTTTCTTCAGTTACTTCATCCTCTTCAAATGCCTTCATGCCTTCAACAGTTGGATAAATCCTGTCAATAACATAAGAAGTACATGAGTAACTTTTCAACAATCGATTAACTCTTTCAGTTTCAATTCTCTGTAATTCCAGTTTCTGTTCAAGAGCAGCACACTTCTCAATGTAATTGTTCACCACTTTTTGCTTTGTCATAAAAGCTCCTTGAAGTGTTTTCATTGCTGTAGCTTGTTCTTCACTTGTTTGATTGTACTGATTCATCGCTTTGTTCAGTACATCGTAAGATTCCTTCAAACTATTCAAATTATAGATCAGTGTACTGTTCTGCTTCTTCACAGCTTCACAGTTTTCACACTTCACTGGAATCTTCTTTGCATCAACTTCATCTTCAACTTTGAACTTTGCAACTTCAACTTTTACTTTCCTTTTGATTACTGGAATTTCTTCGTCATCACTACTCACTGGAGTCTTGATCTTTTTCTTCTTCTTTTTAACCTTTTCATCTTCACTGTCACTTTCAGCAAGCAGTTTCATATCAGCTTTGAATTTTCTCGCCCAATACTCACGATCATCATCACTATCTTCTTCAATTTTGGCTACAAAAGCTGTATAAGCTTTAGCTTGATCAGGAATATAGTTATCCCAAGTAAAATTCTCCCAGCTAAAACCCTCAGGTAACTTTTCGTCATCTTGATCTATTATCAAAGCACTACCATTTACTCTCTTTAAAGAATCTTGATTCACTGCACAAGCTCTCTTTCCAGAGTCTTCAATAATATGCATTCCATGTGCAGTTTGTGCTTGATTTTGATGTTGTTGAGATGGTTGTTGAGCAACTTGATGGTAGATGGCTTTTCGATAATAATCATTGTTGTTGTTGAAAGGATTTTGAGCTCCACTTGCTTTGCGATTAGTGCACTCCCTCTTGAAGTGTCCTTTTTCCCTGCAACGAAAACAAGTGACTTTAGATTTGTCAAAACCTAAAGTAGAAACATTAGCTTCACGTAGATCATCTCTTCCAGTGATTTGCTTGAATTTCTCAGCTCTCCTCAACACGCTAGCCAAGCACCATTTTATGTCCATCAGTTCCATTTCTTCTGCATCGATCTGGTCATAATCTTCCTTTGTCAGCATTGGATTCCCTATTCGACCTGCAACAAAACAACTGTAAGATTCTAAAACCATTCCTAATAAAGACATGTGGTTTTTAGCAACTTCATCAGAATACTCTTGATCATTATCAAGATTTAAAACAATATTGCACTGAAATTTTCTCCCATTTTTTGTTGCTGTGATGTTTGGATCGAAAGACGGAAATGATGTGAAACTTGTTTTGCTGTTTGATCCTGATGACGAACTTCCAGTAGAGTTCTTGGCATTGTAAGCAGTTTCTATTTTTGGAGATAAATTTGTAGACTTCTCATTCACCCCTGCTTTGTAATACAATCCAATATCCTGTTCACCATCGAAATCTTTCATTCGAATAATCTTTCGTTGCTCCATCTCTTGAGCTTCCAACTTCTCAATGAACTTGCTAAGTGTCAAATTGGTAAAACCTTTCTTGTTTTTGAGCATCATAAGATATGTTCCCCAAGTCTCATATGGCAAAGCATCAGCAAGTTTTTCGATCAACTCTTCATTGGTTTTCTCAATACTCAATCTCTTCATGTTAGCAAGCAAATTGCAGTATCTTTCAATCATCTCTCTAGTACTTTCATTCTTTAATATGCGAAATAGATCAAATTCTTTCTTTAGAAGCGATTTCTTGCTTTTGACCATTTCTTCACTACCACGAAACTTAGACCGTAAAGCTTTCCAAATTGAATATGAAGTTCCGTTATGTTGTAATAACACCAAGATGTCTTCTTTCACAGCTTGTTGTAGAAGACTTAGCATCATTTTTTCATCTTTGTATTTCTTTCTAGCATCGGCGGTTAGATCTTTAATAGGAACCACTTCTTCATCATCATTCATCGGTCGAATATATTTTGTCTCAACACATTCCCATGCATCAAGATAATTTGCTTGCACCCAATTCTCGAAACGACCTTCCCAACCCTTATACTCTTCAATGTTCATTAGTTTGGGCGGCTTTTGCATCGTGCCCGTTTCGTTTTCCAACATTGTGTTTTGTGCAAGGCTGATTGGGGTAACCGGAGTAGCGAATGCGTTGTAAAAATCTTCGTCCATTTTTCGGAATTCAAAAATTGCACACAACAGTGAGTTCAAGCGAAATCACCAAATCAATCACAGTTCAAGCGAAATGGTCACTTTGTAGCTTTCAAGCTAACTAGTCAAGTGAACAGTCTTTGAAGCGAAAATGTCAAACTGGTTGAAGCGAAATTCTTGAAGCGAAATGGTTCAAGCGGAACTTTCAAGTGACAACTTTCTGAAGCGAAATCCTGAAGCGAAAACCTTGAAGCGAAATGGTTCAAGCGGAACTTTCAAGTGACAACTTTCTGAAGCGAAATTCTGAAGCGAAAACCTTGAAGAGAAAACAGATCCTGTTTGAAGCGAAATTTTAAGTGTCGCTTGAAAATTCAAGCGAAATCCTTCAAAGAAAACGGATAAGTTCAAGCGAAATCCATTCGGAGGTTTGTTTCTGATAGTTTTTCGTCGAATTTTGCAGTGAAACTTTTCAGGATTTGTTATCTTGTACTTTTAAACAATCCGTGAGAATTTGAACAGGTTTTGACCGTAAAAACTTTCTGAACTGAGAAAAGAAGGTGTAGAAGTAAGAAATTTTGATCAATTTCGGCTGAATTTTGCAGAACTCCTCCTCCTGAGCTCTGATACCAATTGTAGGATCGAATTCCGACCTAAATGAGTCGTTTGGAAGAGTTCTAGTCCGTTTCAAAGGCGGAAACAGAGAAACGGATGATAAAACAACTTGCGTATCACCTTAACACTGATTATATTGATAATAACACGTATACAATCAGTCCTCACACCGTCAGCACTTCGGTATGGAATTTCTGGAACTGTTCTCACTCTATTTCGCTTGACCTTGACCTCCTATATATAGAGATTGAGATTTCGCTTCAGCATGACTCAAGCGAAATCTTAACATATTGATTTCGCTTGAGCTGCTTCAAGCGAAATCCTTTACATACACATTCCTTCAAGCGAAATCTTGCTAACTCTCTCTCATTCTCTCGTTCTACGTGCCCTGAACTTCTCTAACTAGTCTAAGACTCGATACAAGACGAAGACGACATATGTGTGCACCAACACCAAGAATGGAATCGTCGAGCGAAAACACTTGACAACCTCCTAGAAGCAGGTTTTCTTGCCACCAGACCTTTCTACATCAATTAGGAATCTGATGCCGTCAATAAACACATTCCTTAAACTGTAGCCATTTGTTGAGTGTTTTTTTTGGTGTCTAATCTGCATATATATCACCATTGCCCTTGATTTTCTTGACTGGATATCTCTTAAATGTCAACTTATACACGTGTGATTTAGTTTACGAAGATTTTTCAATGCCCAGAACCTCGATCAGAGAGTAAAAAAGGCGTAAGGTTCACAATGGTGTAAAATTAAAATGGGATATACCCGGCTAGGATTTGAGTTACAGGAACAAGGGCCAAACCAACCACCCAAGAATGGAATCGTCGAGCGAAAACACTTGACAACCTCCTAGAAGAAGCTTTTCTTACCACCAGACCTTTCTCCATCAGTTAGGAATCTGATTCCATCACTAAACACATTCCTTAAATTGTAGCCAATTGTTGAGTTTTTTTTGTGTGTATAATCCGCATATATATCACCATTGCCCGTGATTTTCTTGACTGTATATCTCTTAATTGTCAACATATACACGTGTGATTTACTTTACGAAATTTTTCGATGCCGAGAACCTCGATCAGTGAGTAAAAAAGACGAAAGGTTCACAATGGTGTAAAATTAAAATGGGATATACCGGGCTAGGATTCGAGTTACAGGAACAATGGCCAAACCAACCACCCAAGAATGGACTCGTCGAGCCAAAACACTTGACAACCTCCTAGAAGCAGCTTTTCTTGCCACCAGAACTTTCTCCATCAATTAGGAATCTGATGCCGTCACTAAACACATTCCTTAAATTGTAGCCATTTGTTGAGTGTTTTTTTTTGGTGTCTAATCCGCATATATATCACCACTGCCCTTGATTTTGTTGACTGTATATCTCTTAAATGTCAACATATACACGTGTGATTCAGTTTACGAAGATTTTTCAATGCCGAGAACCTCGATCAGAGAGTAAAAAAGACGAAAGGTTCACAATGGTGTAAAATTAAAATGGGATATACCCGGCTAGGATTCGAGTTACAGGAAAAGGGCAAAACCAACCACCCAAGAATGGAATCGTCGAGCGAAAACACTTGACAACCTCCTAGGAGCAGCTTTTCTTGCTACCAGACGTTTCTCCATCAATTAGGAATCTGATGCCGTCACTAAACACATTCCTTAAATTGTAGCCATTTGTTGAGTGTTTTTTTTTGTGTCTAATCCACATATATATCACCATTGCCCTTGATTTTCTTGACTGTATATCTCTTAAATGTTAACATATACACGTGTGATTTAGTTTACAAAGATTTTTCAATGCCGAGAACCTCGATCAGAGAGTAAAAAAGGCGTAAGGTTCACAATTGTGTAAAATTAAAATGGGATATACCGGGCTAGGATTCGAGTTACAGGAACAAGGGCCAAACCAACCACCCAAGAATGGAATCGTCGAGCGAAGACACTTTACAACCTCCTAGAAGCAGCTTTCCTTGCCACCTGACCTTTCTCCACAAATTAGGAATCTGATGCCGTCACTAAACACATTCCTTAAATTGTAGCCATTTGTGGAGTGTTTTTTTTTGTGTCTATTTCGCATATATATCACCATTTCCCTAGATTTTCTTGACTGTATATCTCTTAAATGTCAACATATACACGTGTGATTTAGTTTACGAAGATTTTTCACTACCGAGAACCTCGATCAGAGAGTAAAAAAGGCGTAAAGTTCACAATGGTGTAAAATTAAAATGGGATATGTCGGGCTAGGATTCGAGTTACAGGAACAAGGGCCAAACCAACCACCCAAGAATGGAATCGTCGAGCAAAAACACATGACAACCTCCTAGAAGCAGCTTTTATTGCCACCAGACCTTTCTCCATCAATTAGGAATCTGATGCCGTCACTAAACACCTTCCTTAAATTGTAGCCATTTGTTGAGTGTTTTTTTTTTGGTGTCTAATCCGCATATATATCACCATTGACCCTTGATTTTCTTAACTGTATATCTCTTAAATGTCAACATATACACGTGTGATTTAGTTTACGAAGATTTTTCAATGCCGAGAACCTCGATCAGAGAGTAAAAAAGGCGTAAGGTTCACAATGGTGTAAAATTAAAATGGGATATACCGGGCTAGGATTCGAGTTACAAGGACAAGGGCCAAACCAACCAACCAAGAATGGAATCGTCGAGCGAAAACACTTGACAACCTCCTAGAAGCAGCTTTTCTTGCCACCAGACCTTTCTCCATCAATTAGGAATCTGATGCTGCCACTAAACACATTCCTTAAATTGTAGCCATTTGTTCAGTGTTTTTTTATGTGTCTAATCCACATATATATCACCATTGCCCTTGATTTTCCTGACTGTATATCTCTTAAATGTCAACATATACACCTGTGATTTAGTTTACGAAGATTTTTCGCTGCCGAGAACCTCGATCAGAGAGTAAAAAAGGCGTAAGGTTCACAATGGTGTAAAATTAAAATGGGATATGCCGGGCTCGGATTCAAGTTACAGGAACAAGTGCCAAACCAACCAACCAAGAAT
This sequence comes from Helianthus tuberosus, assembly GCA_030545235.1. Lineage (NCBI taxonomy): Eukaryota > Viridiplantae > Streptophyta > Magnoliopsida > Asterales > Asteraceae > Helianthus > Helianthus tuberosus. The sequence goes on along the minus strand of CM060426.1, from coordinate 124,115,707 downwards.
GGAATCGTCGAGTAAAAACACATGACAACCTCCTAGAAGCAGCTTTTCTTGCCACTAGACCTTTCTCTATCAGTTAGGAGTCTGATGCCGTCATTAAACACATTCCTTAAATTGTAGCCATTTGTTGAGTGTTTTTTTTGGTGTCTAATCCGCATATATATCACCATTGCCCCTTGATTTTATTAACTGTATATCTCTTAAATGTCAACATATACACGTGTGATTTAGTTTACGAAGATTTTTCAATGCCGAGAACCTCGATAAGAGAGTAAAAAAGGCCTAAGGTTCACAATGGTGTAAAATTAAAATGGGATATACCGGGCTAGGATTCGAGTTACAAGAACAAGGGCCAAACCAACCACCCAAGAATGGAATCGTCGAGCGAAAACACTTGACAACCTCCTAGAAGCAGCTTTTCTTGCCACCAGACCTTTCTCCGTCAATTAGGAATCTGATGCTGCCACTAAACACATTCCTTAAATTGTAGCCATTTGTTCAGTGTTTTTTTGGTGTCTAATCCGCATATATATCACCATTTCCCTTGATTTTCTTGACTGTATATATCTTAAATGTCAACATATACACGTGTGATTTAGTTTACGAAGATTTTTTCAATGCCGAGAACCTCGATCAGAGAGTAAAAAACGCGTAAGGTTCACAATGGTGTGAAATTAAAATTGGATATACCGTGCTAGGATTCGAGTTACAGGAACAAGGGCCAAATCAACCACCCAAGAATGGAATCGTCGAGCGAAAACACTTGAAAACCTCCTAGAAGCAGCTTTTCTTGCCACCGGACCTTTCTCCATCAATTAGGAATCTGATGTCGTCACTCAACACATTCCTTAAATTGTAGACATTTGTTGAGTGTTTTTTTTTGGTGTCTAATCCGCATATATATCACCACTGCCCTTGATTTTCTTGACTGTATATCTCTTAAATGTCAACATATACACGTGTGATTTAGTTTACGAAGATTTTTCAATCTAGAGAACCTTTATCAGAGAGTAAAAAAGGCGTAAGGTTCACCATGGTGTAAAATTAAAATGGGATATACCGGGCTAGGATTCGAGTTACAGGAACACGGGCCAAACCAACCACCCAAGAATGGAATCGTCGAGCGAAAACACTTGACAACCTCCGAGAAGCAGCTTTTCTTGCCACCAGACCTTTCTCCATCAATTAGGAATCTGATGCCGTCACTAAACATATTCCTTAAATTGTAGCCATTTGTTGAGTGTTTTTTTGGAGTCTAACCCGCATATATATCACCATTGCCCTTGATTTTCTTGACTATATATCTCTTAAATGTCAACATATACACGTGTGATTTAGTTTACGAAGATTTTTGATTGCCGAGAACCTCGATCAGAGAGTAAAAAAGGCGTAAGGTTCACAATGGTGTAAAATTAAAATGGGATATACCGGGCTAGAATTCGAGTTACAGGAACAAGGGCCAAACCAACCACCCAAGAATGGAATCGTCGTGCGAAAACACTTGACAACCTCCTAGAAGCTGCTTTTCTTGCCACTAGACCTTTCTCCATCAATTAGGAATCTGATGCCGTCACTAAACACATTCCTTAAATTGTAGCCATTTGTTGAGTGTTTTTTTTTGGTGTCTAATCTGCATATATATCCCCATTGCCCTTGACTTTCTTGACTGTATATCTCTTAAATGTCAACATATACACGTGTGATTTAGGTTACGAAGATTTTTCAATGCCGAGAACCTCGATCAGAGAGTAAAAAACGCGTACGGTTCACAATGGTGTAAAATTAAAATGGGATATACCGAGCTAGGATTCGAGTTACAGGAACAAGGGCCAAACCAACCACCCAAGAATGGAATCTTCGAGCAAAAACACTTGACAACCTCCTAGAAGCAGCTTTTCATGCCACCAGACCTTTCTCCATCAATTAGGAATCTGATGCCGTCACTAAACACATTCCTTAAATTGTAGCCATTTGTTGAGTGTTTTTTTTTGTGTCTAATCCGCATGTATATCACCATTGCCCTTGACTTTCTTGACTGTATATCTCTTAAATGTCAACATATACACGTGTGATTTAGGTTACGAAGATTTTTCAATGCCGAGAACCTCGATCAGAGAGTAAAAAAGGCGTACGGTTCACAATGGTGTAAAATTAAAATGGGATATACCGGGCTAGGATTCGAGTTACAGGAACAAGGGCCAAACCAACCACCCAAGAATGGAATCGTCGAGCGAAAACACTTGACAACATCCTAAAAGCAGCTTTTCTAACCAACAGACCTTTCTCCATCAATTAGGAATCTGATGCCGCCACTAAACACATTCCTTAAATTGTAGCCATTTGTTTAGTGTTTTTTTTGGTGTCTAATCAGCATATATATCACCATTGCCCTTGATTTTCTTGACTATATATCTCTTAAATGTCAACATATACACGTGTGATTTTGTTTACGAAGATTTTTTCAATGCAGAGAACCTCGATCAGAGAGTAAAAAAGGCGTAAGGTTCACAATGGTGTAAGATTAAAATGGGATATACCGGGCTAGGATTCGAGTTACAGGAACAAGGGCCAAACCAACCACCCAAGAATGGAATCGTCGAGCGAAAACACATGACAACCTCTTAGAAGCAGCTTTTCTTGCCACCAGACCTTTCTCCATCAATTAGGAATCTGATGTCGTCACTCAACACATTCCTTAAATTGTAGCCATTTGTTGAGTGTTTTTTTTTGTGTCTAATCCGCATATATATCACCACTACCCTTGATTTTCTTGACTGTATATCTCTTAAATGTCAACATATACACGTGTGATTTAGTTTACGAAGATTTTTCAATCTCGAGAACCTTTATCAGGGAGTAAAAAAGGCGTAAGGTTCACCATGGTGTAAAATTAAAATGGGATATACCGGGCTAGGATTCGAGTTACAGGAACACGGGCCAAACCAACCACCCAAGAATGGAATCGTCGAGCGAAAACACTTGACAACCTCCGAGAAGCAGCTTTTCTTGCCACCAGACCTTTCTCCATCAATTAGGAATCTGATGTCGTCACTAAACATATTCCTTAAATTGTAGCCATTTGTTGAGTGTTTTTTTGGAGTCTAACCCGCATATATATCACCATTGCCCTTGACTTTCTTGACTGTATATCTCTTAAATGTCAACATCTACACGTGTGATTTAGTTTACTAAGTTTTTCCAATGCCGAGAACCGCGATCAGAGAGTAAAAAAGGCGTAAGGTTCACAATTTTGTAAAATTAAAATGGGATATACCGGGCTAGGATTCGAGTTACAGGAATAAGGGCCAAACCAACCACCCAAGAATGGAATCGTCGAGCGAAAACACTTGACAACCTCCTAGAAGCAGCTTTTCTTGCCACCAGACCTTTCTCCATCAATTAGGAATCTGATGCCGTCACTAAACACATTCCTTAAATTGTAGCCATTTATGGAGTGTTTTTTTTGGTGTCTAATCCGCATATATATCACCATTGCCCTTGATTTTTTTGACTGTATATCGCTTAAATGTCAACATATACACGTGTGATTTAGTTGATGAAGATTTTTAAATGCCGAGAACCTCGATCAGAGAGTAAAAAAGGCGTAAGGTTCACAGTGGTGTAAAATTAAAATGGGATATACCGGGCTAGGATTCGAGTAACAGGAACAAGGGCCAAACCAACCACCCAGGAATGGAATCGTCGAGCGAAAACACTTGACAACCTCCTAGAAGCAGCTTTTCTTGCCACTAGACCTTTTTCCATCAATTAGGAATCTGATGCCGTCACTAAACACATTCCTTAAATTGTAGCCATTTGTTGAGTGTTTTTTTTGGTGTCTAATCCGCATATATATCACCATTGCCCCTTGATTTTCTTAACTGTATATCTCTTAAATGTCAACATATACACGTGTGATTTAGTTTACGAAGATTTTTCAATGCCGAGAACCTCGATCATAGAGTAAAAAAGGCGTAAGGTTCACAATGGTGTAAAATTAAAATGGGATATTCCGGGCTAGGATTCGAGTTACAGGAACAAGGGCCAAACCAACCACTCAAGAATGGAATCGTCGACCGAAAAAACTTGACAACCTCCTAGAAGCAGCTTTTCTTGCCACCAGACCTTTCTCCATCAATTAGGAATCTGATGTTGCCACTAAACACATTCCTTAAATTGTAGCCATTTGTTCAGTGTTTTTTTGGTGTCTAATCCACATGTATATCACCATTTCCCTTGATTTTCTTGACTGTATATATCTTAAATGTCAACATATACACGTGTGATTTAGTTTACGAAGATTTTTTCAATGCCGAGAACCTCGATCAGAGAGTAAAAAAGGCGTAAGGTTCACAATGGTGTGAATTTAAAATGGGATATACCGGGCTAGGATTCGAGTTACAGGAACAAGGGCCAAACCAACCACCCAAGAATGGAATCGTCGAGCGAAAACACTTGACAACATCCTAAAAGCAGCTTTTCTAACCAACAGACCTTTCTCCATCAATTAGGAATCTGATGCCGCCACTAAACACATTCCTTAAATTATAGCCATTTGTTTAGTGTTTTTTTTGGTGTCTAATCAGCATATATATCACCATTGCCCTTGATTTTCTTGACTATATATCTCTTAAATGTCAACATATACACGTGTGATTTTGTTTACGAAGATTTTTTCAATGCAGAGAACCTCGATCAGAGAGTAAAAAAGGCGTAAGGTTCACAATGGTGTAAGATTAAAATGGGATATACCGGGCTAGGATTCGAGTTACAGGAACAAGGGCCAAACCAACCACCCAAGAATGGAATCGTCGAGCGAAAACACTTGACAACCTCCTAGAAGCAGCTTTTCTTGCCACCAGACCTTTCTCCATCAATTAGGAATCTGATGTCATCACTCAACACATTCCTTAAATTGTAGCCATTTGTTGAGTGTTTTTTTTGGTGTCTAATCCGCATATATATCACCACTACCCTTGATTTTCTTGACTGTATATCTCTTAAATGTCAACATATACACGTGTGATTTAGTTTACGAAGATTTTTCAATGCCGAGAACCTTTATCAGAGAGTAAAATAGGCGTAAGGTTCACCATGGTGTAAAATTAAAATGGGATATACCGGGCTAGGATTCGAGTTACAGGAACACGGGCCAAACCAACCACCCAAGAATGGACTCGTCGAGCGAAAACACTTGACAACCTCCGAGAAGCAGCTTTTCTTGCCACCAGACCTTTCTCCATCAATTAGGAATCTGATGCCGTCACTAAACATATTCCTTAAATTGTAGCCATTTGTTGAGTGTTTTTTTTGGAGTCTAACCCGCATATATATCACCATTGCCCTTGATTTTCTTGACTGTATATCTCTTAAATGTCAACATATACACGTGTGATTTAGTTTATGAAGATTTTTGAATGCCGAGAACCTCGATCAGAGAGTAAAAAAGGCGTAAGGTTCACAATGGTGTAAAATTAAAATGGGATATACCAGGCTAGAATTCGAGTTACAGGAACAAGGGCCAAACCAACCACCCAAGAATGGAATCGTCGAGCGAAAACACTTGACAACCTCATAGAAGCTGCTTTTCTTGCCACTAGACCTTTCTCCATCAATTAGGAATCTGATGCCGTCACTAAACACATTCCTTAAATTGTAGCCATTTGTTGAGTGTTTTTTTGGTGTCTAATCCGCAAGTATATCACCATTGCCCTTGATTTTCTTGACTGTATATCTCTTAAATGTCAACGTATACACGTGTGATTTAGGTTACGAAGATTTTTCAATGCCGAGACCTCGATCAGAGAGTAAAAAAGGCGTACGGTTCACAATGGTGTAAAATTAAAATGGGATATACCGAGCTAGGATTCGAGTTACAGGAACAACGGCCAAACCAACCACCCAAGAATGGAATCGTCGAGCGAAAACACTTGGCAACCTCCTAGAAGCAGCTTTTCATGCCACCAGACCTTTATCCATCAGTTAGGAATCAGATGCCGTCACTAAACACATTCTTTAAATTGTAGCCATTTGTTGAGTGTTTTTTTGGTGTCTAATCCGCAAGTATATCACCATTGCCCTTGATTTTCTTGACTCTATATCTCTTAAATATCAACATATACACGTGTGATTTAGTTTACGAAGATTTTCTATTGCCGAGAACCTCGATCAGAGAGTAAAAAAGGCGTAAGGTTCACAATGGTGTAAAATTAAAATGGGATATACCGGGCTAGGATTCGAGTTACAGGAATAAGGGCCAAACCAACCACCCAAGAATGGAATCGTCGAGCGAAAACACTTGACAACCTCCTAGAAGCAGCTTTTCTTGCCACCAGACCTTTCTCCATCAATTAGGAATATGATGCCATCACCAAACACATTCCTTAAATTGTAGCCATTTGTGGAGTGTTTTTTTTGGTGTCTAATCCGCATATATATCACCATTGCCCTTGATTTTTTTGACTGCATATCGCTTAAATGTCAACATCTACACGTGTGATTTAGTTGACGAAGATTTTTCAATGCCAAGAACCTCGATCAGAGAGTAAAAAAGGCGTAAGGTTCACAGTGGTGTAAAATTAAAATGGGATATACCGGGCTAGGATTCGAGTAACAGGAACAAGGGCCAAACCAACCACCCAGGAATGGAATCGTCGAGCGAAAACACTTGACAACCTCCTAGAAGCAGCTTTTCTTGCCACTAGACCTTTTTCCATCAATTAGGAATCTGATGCCGTCACTAAACACATTCCTTAAATTGTAGCCATTTGTTGAGTGTTTTTTTTGGTGTCTAATCCGCATATATATCACCATTGCCCCTTGATTTTCTTAACTGTATATCTCTTAAATGTCAACATATACACGTGTGATTTAGTTTACGAAGATTTTTCAATGCCGAGAACCTCGATCATAGAGTAAAAAAGGCGTAAGGTTCACAATGGTGTAAAATTAAAATGGGATATTCCGGGCTAGGATTCGAGTTACAGGAACAAGGGCCAAACCAACCACTCAAGAATGGAATCGTCGACCGAAAAAACTTGACAACCTCCTAGAAGCAGCTTTTCTTGCCACCAGACCTTTCTCCATCAATTAGGAATCTGATGTTGCCACTAAACACATTCCTTAAATTGTAGCCATTTGTTCAGTGTTTTTTTGGTGTCTAATCCACATGTATATCACCATTTCCCTTGATTTTCTTGACTGTATATATCTTAAATGTCAACATATACACGTGTGATTTAGTTTACGAAGATTTTTTCAATGCCGAGAACCTCGATCAGAGAGTAAAAAAGGCGTAAGGTTCACAATGGTGTGAATTTAAAATGGGATATACCGGGCTAGGATTCGAGTTACAGGAACAAGGGCCAAACCAACCACCCAAGAATGGAATCGTCGAGCGAAAACACTTGACAACATCCTAAAAGCAGCTTTTCTAACCAACAGACCTTTCTCCATCAATTAGGAATCTGATGCCGCCACTAAACACATTCCTTAAATTATAGCCATTTGTTTAGTGTTTTTTTTGGTGTCTAATCAGCATATATATCACCATTGCCCTTGATTTTCTTGACTATATATCTCTTAAATGTCAACATATACACGTGTGATTTTGTTTACGAAGATTTTTTCAATGCAGAGAACCTCGATCAGAGAGTAAAAAAGGCGTAAGGTTCACAATGGTGTAAGATTAAAATGGGATATACCGGGCTAGGATTCGAGTTACAGGAACAAGGGCCAAACCAACCACCCAAGAATGGAATCGTCGAGCGAAAACACTTGACAACCTCCTAGAAGCAGCTTTTCTTGCCACCAGACCTTTCTCCATCAATTAGGAATCTGATGTCATCACTCAACACATTCCTTAAATTGTAGCCATTTGTTGAGTGTTTTTTTTGGTGTCTAATCCGCATATATATCACCACTACCCTTGATTTTCTTGACTGTATATCTCTTAAATGTCAACATATACACGTGTGATTTAGTTTACGAAGATTTTTCAATGCCGAGAACCTTTATCAGAGAGTAAAATAGGCGTAAGGTTCACCATGGTGTAAAATTAAAATGGGATATACCGGGCTAGGATTCGAGTTACAGGAACACGGGCCAAACCAACCACCCAAGAATGGACTCGTCGAGCGAAAACACTTGACAACCTCCGAGAAGCAGCTTTTCTTGCCACCAGACCTTTCTCCATCAATTAGGAATCTGATGCCGTCACTAAACATATTCCTTAAATTGTAGCCATTTGTTGAGTGTTTTTTTTGGAGTCTAACCCGCATATATATCACCATTGCCCTTGATTTTCTTGACTGTATATCTCTTAAATGTCAACATATACACGTGTGATTTAGTTTATGAAGATTTTTGAATGCCGAGAACCTCGATCAGAGAGTAAAAAAGGCGTAAGGTTCACAATGGTGTAAAATTAAAATGGGATATACCAGGCTAGAATTCGAGTTACAGGAACAAGGGCCAAACCAACCACCCAAGAATGGAATCGTCGAGCGAAAACACTTGACAACCTCATAGAAGCTGCTTTTCTTGCCACTAGACCTTTCTCCATCAATTAGGAATCTGATGCCGTCACTAAACACATTCCTTAAATTGTAGCCATTTGTTGAGTGTTTTTTTGGTGTCTAATCCGCAAGTATATCACCATTGCCCTTGATTTTCTTGACTGTATATCTCTTAAATGTCAACGTATACACGTGTGATTTAGGTTACGAAGATTTTTCAATGCCGAGACCTCGATCAGAGAGTAAAAAAGGCGTACGGTTCACAATGGTGTAAAATTAAAATGGGATATACCGAGCTAGGATTCGAGTTACAGGAACAACGGCCAAACCAACCACCCAAGAATGGAATCGTCGAGCGAAAACACTTGGCAACCTCCTAGAAGCAGCTTTTCATGCCACCAGACCTTTATCCATCAGTTAGGAATCAGATGCCGTCACTAAACACATTCTTTAAATTGTAGCCATTTGTTGAGTGTTTTTTTGGTGTCTAATCCGCAAGTATATCACCATTGCCCTTGATTTTCTTGACTCTATATCTCTTAAATATCAACATATACACGTGTGATTTAGTTTACGAAGATTTTCTATTGCCGAGAACCTCGATCAGAGAGTAAAAAAGGCGTAAGGTTCACAATGGTGTAAAATTAAAATGGGATATACCGGGCTAGGATTCGAGTTACAGGAATAAGGGCCAAACCAACCACCCAAGAATGGAATCGTCGAGCGAAAACACTTGACAACCTCCTAGAAGCAGCTTTTCTTGCCACCAGACCTTTCTCCATCAATTAGGAATATGATGCCATCACCAAACACATTCCTTAAATTGTAGCCATTTGTGGAGTGTTTTTTTTGGTGTCTAATCCGCATATATATCACCATTGCCCTTGATTTTTTTGACTGCATATCGCTTAAATGTCAACATCTACACGTGTGATTTAGTTGACGAAGATTTTTCAATGCCAAGAACCTCGATCAGAGAGTAAAAAAGGCGTAAGGTTCACAGTGGTGTAAAATTAAAATGGGATATACCGGGCTAGGATTCGAGTAACAGGAACAAGGGCCAAACCAACCACCCAGGAATGGAATCGTCGAGCGAAAACACTTGACAACCTCCTAGAAGCAGCTTTTCTTGCCACTAGACCTTTTTCCATCAATTAGGAATCTGATGCCGTCACTAAACACATTCCTTAAATTGTAGCCATTTGTTGAGTGTTTTTTTTGGTGTCTAATCCGCATATATATCACCATTGCCCCTTGATTTTCTTAACTGTATATCTCTTAAATGTCAACATATACACGTGTGATTTAGTTTACGAAGATTTTTCAATGCCGAGAACCTCGATCATAGAGTAAAAAAGGCGTAAGGTTCACAATGGTGTAAAATTAAAATGGGATATTCCGGGCTAGGATTCGAGTTACAGGAACAAGGGCCAAACCAACCACTCAAGAATGGAATCGTCGACCGAAAAAACTTGACAACCTCCTAGAAGCAGCTTTTCTTGCCACCAGACCTTTCTCCATCAATTAGGAATCTGATGTTGCCACTAAACACATTCCTTAAATTGTAGCCATTTGTTCAGTGTTTTTTTGGTGTCTAATCCACATGTATATCACCATTTCCCTTGATTTTCTTGACTGTATATATCTTAAATGTCAACATATACACGTGTGATTTAGTTTACGAAGATTTTTTCAATGCCGAGAACCTCGATCAGAGAGTAAAAAAGGCGTAAGGTTCACAATGGTGTGAATTTAAAATGGGATATACCGGGCTAGGATTCGAGTTACAGGAACAAGGGCCAAACCAACCACCCAAGAATGGAATCGTCGAGCGAAAACACTTGACAACATCCTAAAAGCAGCTTTTCTAACCAACAGACCTTTCTCCATCAATTAGGAATCTGATGCCGCCACTAAACACATTCCTTAAATTATAGCCATTTGTTTAGTGTTTTTTTTGGTGTCTAATCAGCATATATATCACCATTGCCCTTGATTTTCTTGACTATATATCTCTTAAATGTCAACATATACACGTGTGATTTTGTTTACGAAGATTTTTTCAATGCAGAGAACCTCGATCAGAGAGTAAAAAAGGCGTAAGGTTCACAATGGTGTAAGATTAAAATGGGATATACCGGGCTAGGATTCGAGTTACAGGAACAAGGGCCAAACCAACCACCCAAGAATGGAATCGTCGAGCGAAAACACTTGACAACCTCCTAGAAGCAGCTTTTCTTGCCACCAGACCTTTCTCCATCAATTAGGAATCTGATGTCATCACTCAACACATTCCTTAAATTGTAGCCATTTGTTGAGTGTTTTTTTTGGTGTCTAATCCGCATATATATCACCACTACCCTTGATTTTCTTGACTGTATATCTCTTAAATGTCAACATATACACGTGTGATTTAGTTTACGAAGATTTTTCAATGCCGAGAACCTTTATCAGAGAGTAAAATAGGCGTAAGGTTCACCATGGTGTAAAATTAAAATGGGATATACCGGGCTAGGATTCGAGTTACAGGAACACGGGCCAAACCAACCACCCAAGAATGGACTCGTCGAGCGAAAACACTTGACAACCTCCGAGAAGCAGCTTTTCTTGCCACCAGACCTTTCTCCATCAATTAGGAATCTGATGCCGTCACTAAACATATTCCTTAAATTGTAGCCATTTGTTGAGTGTTTTTTTTGGAGTCTAACCCGCATATATATCACCATTGCCCTTGATTTTCTTGACTGTATATCTCTTAAATGTCAACATATACACGTGTGATTTAGTTTATGAAGATTTTTGAATGCCGAGAACCTCGATCAGAGAGTAAAAAAGGCGTAAGGTTCACAATGGTGTAAAATTAAAATGGGATATACCAGGCTAGAATTCGAGTTACAGGAACAAGGGCCAAACCAACCACCCAAGAATGGAATCGTCGAGCGAAAACACTTGACAACCTCATAGAAGCTGCTTTTCTTGCCACTAGACCTTTCTCCATCAATTAGGAATCTGATGCCGTCACTAAACACATTCCTTAAATTGTAGCCATTTGTTGAGTGTTTTTTTGGTGTCTAATCCGCAAGTATATCACCATTGCCCTTGATTTTCTTGACTGTATATCTCTTAAATGTCAACGTATACACGTGTGATTTAGGTTACGAAGATTTTTCAATGCCGAGACCTCGATCAGAGAGTAAAAAAGGCGTACGGTTCACAATGGTGTAAAATTAAAATGGGATATACCGAGCTAGGATTCGAGTTACAGGAACAACGGCCAAACCAACCACCCAAGAATGGAATCGTCGAGCGAAAACACTTGGCAACCTCCTAGAAGCAGCTTTTCATGCCACCAGACCTTTATCCATCAGTTAGGAATCAGATGCCGTCACTAAACACATTCTTTAAATTGTAGCCATTTGTTGAGTGTTTTTTTGGTGTCTAATCCGCAAGTATATCACCATTGCCCTTGATTTTCTTGACTCTATATCTCTTAAATATCAACATATACACGTGTGATTTAGTTTACGAAGATTTTCTATTGCCGAGAACCTCGATCAGAGAGTAAAAAAGGCGTAAGGTTCACAATGGTGTAAAATTAAAATGGGATATACCGGGCTAGGATTCGAGTTACAGGAATAAGGGCCAAACCAACCACCCAAGAATGGAATCGTCGAGCGAAAACACTTGACAACCTCCTAGAAGCAGCTTTTCTTGCCACCAGACCTTTCTCCATCAATTAGGAATCTGATGTTGCCACTAAACACATTCCTTAAATTGTAGCCATTTGTTCAGTGTTTTTTTGGTGTCTAATCCACATGTATATCACCATTTCCCTTGATTTTCTTGACTGTATATATCTTAAATGTCAACATATACACGTGTGATTTAGTTTACGAAGATTTTTTCAATGCCGAGAACCTCGATCAGAGAGTAAAAAAGGCGTAAGGTTCACAATGGTGTGAATTTAAAATGGGATATACCGGGCTAGGATTCGAGTTACAGGAACAAGGGCCAAACCAACCACCCAAGAATGGAATCGTCGAGCGAAAACACTTGACAACATCCTAAAAGCAGCTTTTCTAACCAACAGACCTTTCTCCATCAATTAGGAATCTGATGCCGCCACTAAACACATTCCTTAAATTATAGCCATTTGTTTAGTGTTTTTTTTGGTGTCTAATCAGCATATATATCACCATTGCCCTTGATTTTCTTGACTATATATCTCTTAAATGTCAACATATACACGTGTGATTTTGTTTACGAAGATTTTTTCAATGCAGAGAACCTCGATCAGAGAGTAAAAAAGGCGTAAGGTTCACAATGGTGTAAGATTAAAATGGGATATACCGGGCTAGGATTCGAGTTACAGGAACAAGGGCCAAACCAACCACCCAAGAATGGAATCGTCGAGCGAAAACACTTGACAACCTCCTAGAAGCAGCTTTTCTTGCCACCAGACCTTTCTCCATCAATTAGGAATCTGATGTCATCACTCAACACATTCCTTAAATTGTAGCCATTTGTTGAGTGTTTTTTTTGGTGTCTAATCCGCATATATATCACCACTACCCTTGATTTTCTTGACTGTATATCTCTTAAATGTCAACATATACACGTGTGATTTAGTTTACGAAGATTTTTCAATGCCGAGAACCTTTATCAGAGAGTAAAATAGGCGTAAGGTTCACCATGGTGTAAAATTAAAATGGGATATACCGGGCTAGGATTCGAGTTACAGGAACACGGGCCAAACCAACCACCCAAGAATGGACTCGTCGAGCGAAAACACTTGACAACCTCCGAGAAGCAGCTTTTCTTGCCACCAGACCTTTCTCCATCAATTAGGAATCTGATGCCGTCACTAAACATATTCCTTAAATTGTAGCCATTTGTTGAGTGTTTTTTTTGGAGTCTAACCCGCATATATATCACCATTGCCCTTGATTTTCTTGACTGTATATCTCTTAAATGTCAACATATACACGTGTGATTTAGTTTATGAAGATTTTTGAATGCCGAGAACCTCGATCAGAGAGTAAAAAAGGCGTAAGGTTCACAATGGTGTAAAATTAAAATGGGATATACCAGGCTAGAATTCGAGTTACAGGAACAAGGGCCAAACCAACCACCCAAGAATGGAATCGTCGAGCGAAAACACTTGACAACCTCATAGAAGCTGCTTTTCTTGCCACTAGACCTTTCTCCATCAATTAGGAATCTGATGCCGTCACTAAACACATTCCTTAAATTGTAGCCATTTGTTGAGTGTTTTTTTGGTGTCTAATCCGCAAGTATATCACCATTGCCCTTGATTTTCTTGACTGTATATCTCTTAAATGTCAACGTATACACGTGTGATTTAGGTTACGAAGATTTTTCAATGCCGAGACCTCGATCAGAGAGTAAAAAAGGCGTACGGTTCACAATGGTGTAAAATTAAAATGGGATATACCGAGCTAGGATTCGAGTTACAGGAACAACGGCCAAACCAACCACCCAAGAATGGAATCGTCGAGCGAAAACACTTGGCAACCTCCTAGAAGCAGCTTTTCATGCCACCAGACCTTTATCCATCAGTTAGGAATCAGATGCCGTCACTAAACACATTCTTTAAATTGTAGCCATTTGTTGAGTGTTTTTTTGGTGTCTAATCCGCAAGTATATCACCATTGCCCTTGATTTTCTTGACTCTATATCTCTTAAATATCAACATATACACGTGTGATTTAGTTTACGAAGATTTTCTATTGCCGAGAACCTCGATCAGAGAGTAAAAAAGGCGTAAGGTTCACAATGGTGTAAAATTAAAATGGGATATACCGGGCTAGGATTCGAGTTACAGGAATAAGGGCCAAACCAACCACCCAAGAATGGAATCGTCGAGCGAAAACACTTGACAACCTCCTAGAAGCAGCTTTTCTTGCCACCAGACCTTTCTCCATCAATTAGGAATATGATGCCATCACCAAACACATTCCTTAAATTGTAGCCATTTGTGGAGTGTTTTTTTTGGTGTCTAATCCGCATATATATCACCATTGCCCTTGATTTTTTTGACTGCATATCGCTTAAATGTCAACATCTACACGTGTGATTTAGTTGACGAAGATTTTTCAATGCCAAGAACCTCGATCAGAGAGTAAAAAAGGCGTAAGGTTCACAGTGGTGTAAAATTAAAATGGGATATAACGGGCTAGGATTCGAGTTACAGGAACAAGGGCAAAACCAACCACCCAAGAATGGAATCGTCGAGCGAAAACACTTGACAACCTCCTAGAAGCAGCTTTTCTTGCCACCAGACCTTTCTCCATCAATTAGGAATCTGATGTCGTCACTCAACACATTCCTTAAATTGTAGCCATTTGTTGAGTGTTTTTTTTGGTGTCTAATCCGCATATATATCACCACTACCCTTGATTTTCTTGACTGTATATCTCTTAAATGTCAACGTATACACGTGTGATTTTGTTTTCGAAGACTTTTTCAATGCGGAGAACCTCGATCAGAGAGTAAAAAAGGCGTAAGGTTCACAATGGTGTAAGATTAAAATGGGTATACCAGGCTAGGATTCGAGTTACAGGAACTAGGGCCAAACCAACCACCCAAGAATGGAATCGTCGAGCGAAAACACTTGACAACCTCCTAGAAGCAGCTTTTCTTGCCACCAGACCTTTCTCCATCAATTAGGAATCTGATGTCGTCACTCAACACATTCCTTAAATTGTAGCCATTTGTTGAGTGTTTTTTTTGGTGTCTAATCCGCATATATATCACCACTACCCTTGATTTTCTTGACTGTATATCTCTTAAATGTCAACATATACACGTGTGATTTAGTTTACGAAGATTTTTCAATGCCGAGAACCTTTATCAGAGAGTAAAATAGGCGTAAGGTTCACCATGGTGTAAAATTAAAATGGGATATACCGGGCTAGGATTCGAGTTACAGGAACACGGGCCAAACCAACCCCCCAAGAATGGACTCGTCGAGCGAAAACACTTGACAACCTCCGAGAAGCAGCTTTTCTTGCCACCAGACCTTTCTCCGTCAATTAGGAATCTGATGCCGTCACTAAACATATTCCTTAAATTGTAGCCATTTGTTGAGTGTTTTTTTTGGACTCTAACCCGCATATATATCACCATTGCCCTTGATTTTCTTGACTGTATATCTCTTAAATGTCAACATATACACGTGTGATTTAGTTTATGAAGATTTTTGAATGCCGAGAACCTCGATCAGAGAGTAAAAAAGGCGTAAGGTTCACAATGGTGTAAAATTAAAATGGGATATACCAGGCTAGAATTCGAGTTACAGGAACAAGGGCCAAACCAACCACCCAAGAATGGAATCGTCGAGCGAAAACACTTGACAACCTCCTAGAAGCTGCTTTTCTTGCCACTAGACCTTTCTCCATCAATTAGGAATCTGATGCCGTCACTAAACACATTCCTTAAATTGTAGCCATTTGTTGAGTGTTTTTTTTTGGTGTCTAATCTGCATATATATCCCCATTGCCCTTGATTTTCTTGAATGTATATCTCTTAAATGTCAACGTATACACGTGTGATTTAGGTTACGAAGATTTTTCAATGCCGAGAACCTCGATCAGAGAGTAAAAAAGGCGTAAGGTTCACAATGGTGTGAATTTAAAATGGGATATACCGGGCTAGGATTCGAGTTACAGGAACAAGGGCCAAACCAACCACCCAAGAATGGAATCGTCGAGCGAAAACACTTGACAACATCCTAAAAGCAGCTTTTCTAACCAACAGACCTTTCTCCATCAATTAGGAATCTGATGCCGCCACTAAACACATTCCTTAAATTATAGCCATTTGTTTAGTGTTTTTTTTGGTGTCTAATCAGCATATATATCACCATTGCCCTTGATTTTCTTGACTATATATCTCTTAAATGTCAACATATACACGTGTGATTTTGTTTACGAAGATTTTTTCAATGCAGAGAACCTCGATCAGAGAGTAAAAAAGGCGTAAGGTTCACAATGGTGTAAGATTAAAATGGGATATACCGGGCTAGGATTCGAGTTACAGGAACAAGGGCCAAACCAACCACCCAAGAATGGAATCGTCGAGCGAAAACACTTGACAACCTCCTAGAAGCAGCTTTTCTTGCCACCAGACCTTTCTCCATCAATTAGGAATCTGATGTCGTCACTCAACACATTCCTTAAATTGTAGCCATTTGTTGAGTGTTTTTTTTGGTGTCTAATCCGCATATATATCACCACTACCCTTGATTTTCTTGACTGTATATCTCTTAAATGTCAACATATACACGTGTGATTTAGTTTACGAAGATTTTTCAATGCCGAGAACCTTTATCAGAGAGTAAAATAGGCGTAAGGTTCACCATGGTGTAAAATTAAAATGGGATATACCGGGCTAGGATTCGAGTTACAGGAACACGGGCCAAACCAACCACCCAAGAATGGACTCGTCGAGCGAAAACACTTGACAACCTCCGAGAAGCAGCTTTTCTTGCCACCAGACCTTTCTCCATCAATTAGGAATCTGATGCCGTCACTAAACATATTCCTTAAATTGTAGCCATTTGTTGAGTGTTTTTTTTGGAGTCTAACCCGCATATATATCACCATTGCCCTTGATTTTCTTGACTGTATATCTCTTAAATGTCAACATATACACGTGTGATTTAGTTTATGAAGATTTTTGAATGCCGAGAACCTCGATCAGAGAGTAAAAAAGGCGTAAGGTTCACAATGGTGTAAAATTAAAATGGGATATACCAGGCTAGAATTCGAGTTACAGGAACAAGGGCCAAACCAACCACCCAAGAATGGAATCGTCGAGCGAAAACACTTGACAACCTCATAGAAGCTGCTTTTCTTGCCACTAGACCTTTCTCCATCAATTAGGAATCTGATGCCGTCACTAAACACATTCCTTAAATTGTAGCCATTTGTTGAGTGTTTTTTTTTTGGTGTCTAATCTGCATATATATCCCCATTGCCCTTGATTTTCTTGACTGTATATCTCTTAAATGTCAACGTATACACGTGTGATTTAGGTTACGAAGATTTTTCAATGCCGAGACCTCGATCAGAGAGTAAAAAAGGCGTACGGTTCACAATGGTGTAAAATTAAAATGGGATATACCGAGCTAGGATTCGAGTTACAGGAACAACGGCCAAACCAACCACCCAAGAATGGAATCGTCGAGCGAAAACACTTGGCAACCTCCTAGAAGCAGCTTTTCATGCCACCAGACCTTTCTCCATCAGTTAGGAATCAGATGCCGTCACTAAACACATTCTTTAAATTGTAGCCATTTGTTGAGTGTTTTTTTGGTGTCTAATCCGCAAGTATATCACCATTGCCCTTGATTTTCTTGACTCTATATCTCTTAAATATCAACATATACACGTGTGATTTAGTTTACGAAGATTTTCTATTGCCGAGAACCTCGATCAGAGAGTAAAAAAGGCGTAAGGTTCACAATGGTGTAAAATTAAAATGGGATATACCGGGCTAGGATTCGAGTTACAGGAATAAGGGCCAAACCAACCACCCAAGAATGGAATCGTCGAGCGAAAACACTTGACAACCTCCTAGAAGCAGCTTTTCTTGCCACCAGACCTTTCTCCATCAATTAGGAATATGATGCCATCACCAAACACATTCCTTAAATTGTAGCCATTTGTGGAGTGTTTTTTTTGGTGTCTAATCCGCATATATATCACCATTGCCCTTGATTTTTTTGACTGCATATCGCTTAAATGTCAACATCTACACGTGTGATTTAGTTGACGAAGATTTTTCAATGCCGAGAACCTCGATCAGAGAGTAAAAAAGGCGTAAGGTTCACAGTGGTGTAAAATTAAAATGGGATATAACGGGCTAGAATTCGAGTTACAGGAACAAGGGCAAAACCAACCACCCAAGAATGGAATCGTCGAGCGAAAACACTTGACAACCTCCTAGAAGCAGCTTTTCTTGCCACCAGACCTTTCTCCATCAATTAGGAATCTGATGTCGTCACTCAACACATTCCTTAAATTGTAGCCATTTGTTGAGTGTTTTTTTTGGTGTCTAATCCGCATATATATCACCACTACCCTTGATTTTCTTGACTGTATATCTCTTAAATGTCAACGTATACACGTGTGATTTTGTTTTCGAAGATTTTTTCAATGCGGAGAACCTCGATCAGAGAGTAAAAAAGGCGTAAGGTTCACAATGGTGTAAGATTAAAATGGGTATACCAGGCTAGGATTCGAGTTACAGGAACTAGGGCCAAACCAACCACCCAAGAATGGAATCGTCGAGCGAAAACACTTGACAACCTCCTAGAAGCAGCTTTTCTTGCCACCAGACCTTTCTCCATCAATTAGGAATCTGATGTCGTCACTCAACACATTCCTTAAATTGTAGCCATTTGTTGAGTGTTTTTTTGGTGTCTAATCCGCATATATATCACCACTACCCTTGATTTTCTTGACTGTATATCTCTTAAATGTCAACATATACACGTGTGATTTAGTTTACGAAGATTTTTCAATGCCGAGAACCTTTATCAGAGAGTAAAATAGGCGTAAGGTTCACCATGGTGTAAAATTAAAATGGGATATACCGGGCTAGGATTCGAGTTACAGGAACACGGGCCAAACCAACCCCCCAAGAATGGACTCGTCGAGCGAAAACACTTGACAACCTCCGAGAAGCAGCTTTTCTTGCCACCAGACCTTTCTCCGTCAATTAGGAATCTGATGCCGTCACTAAACATATTCCTTAAATTGTAGCCATTTGTTGAGTGTTTTTTTTGGAGTCTAACCCGCATATATATCACCATTGCCCTTGATTTTCTTGACTGTATATCTCTTAAATGTCAACATATACACGTGTGATTTAGTTTATTAAGATTTTTGAATGCCGAGAACCTCGATCAGAGTGTAAAAAAGGCGTAAGGTTCACAATGGTGTAAAATTAAAATGGGATATACCAGGCTAGAATTCGAGTTACAGGAACAAGGGCCAAACCAACCACCCAAGAATGGAATCGTCGAGCGAAAACACTTGACAACCTCCTAGAAGCTGCTTTTCTTGCCACTAGACCTTTCTCCATCAATTAGGAATCTGATGCCGTCACTAAACACATTCCTTAAATTGTAGCCATTTGTTGAGTGTTTTTTTTTGGTGTCTAATCTGCATATATATCCCCATTGCCCTTGATTTTCTTGAATGTATATCTCTTAAATGTCAACGTATACACGTGTGATTTAGGTTACGAAGATTTTTCAATGCCGAGAACCTCGATCAGAGAGTAAAAAAGGCGTACGGTTCACAATGGTGTAAAATTAAAATGGGATATACCGAGCTAGGATTCGAGTTACAGGAACAACGGCCAAACCAACCACCCAAGAATGGAATCGTCGAGCGAAAACACTTGGCAACCTCCTAGAAGCAGCTTTTCATGCCACCAGACCTTTCTACGTCAATTAGGAATCAGATGCCGTCACTAAACACATTCTTTAAATTGTAGCCATTTGTTGAGTGTTTTTTTGGTGTCTAATCCGCAAGTATATCACCATTGCCCTTGATTTTCTTGACTCTATATCTCTTAAATATCAACATATACACGTGTGATTTAGTTTACGAAGATTTTCCAATGCCGAGAACCTCGATCAGAGAGTAAAAAAGGCGTAAGGTTCACAATGGTGTAAAATTAAAATGGGATATACCGGGCTAGGATTCGAGTAACAGGAATAAGGGCCAAACCAACCACCCAAGAATGGAATCGTCGAGCGAAAACACTTGACAACCTCCTAGAAGTAGCTTTTCTTGCCACCAGACCTTTCTCCATCAATTAGGAATCTGATGCCATCACCAAACACATTCCTTAAATTGTAGCCATTTGTGGAGTGTTTTTTTTGGTGTCTAATCCGCATATATATCACCATTGCCCTTGATTTTTTGACTGCATATCGCTTAAATGTCAACATCTACACGTGTGATTTAGTTGACGAAGATTTTTCAATGCCGAGAACCTCGATCAGAGAGTAAAAAAGGCGTAAGGTTCACAGTGGTGTAAAATTAAAATGGGATATAACCGGCTAGGATTCGAGTTACAGGAACAAGGGCATAACCAACTACCCAAGAATGGAATCGTCGAGCGAAAACACTTGACAACCTCCTAGAAGCAGCTTTTCTTGCCACCAGACCTTTCAACATCAATTAGGAATCCGATGCCGTCACTAAACACATTCTTGAAATTGTAGCCATTTGTTGAGTGTTTTTTTTTTGGTGTCTAATCCGCATGTATATCACCATTGCACTTGATTTTCTTGACTGTATATCTCTTAAATGTCAACATATACACGTGTGATTTAGTTTACAAAGATTTTTCAATGCCGAGAACCTCGATCAGAGAGTAAAAAAGGCGTAAGTTTCACAATGGTGTATAATTAAAATGGGATACACCGGGCTAGCATTCGAGTTACAGGAACAAGGGCCAAACCAACCACCCAAGAATGGAATCGTCGAGCGAAAACACTTGACAACCTCCTAGAAGCAGCTTTTCTTGCCACCAAACCTTTCTCCATCAATTAGGAATCTAATGCCGTCACTAAACACATTCCTTAAATTATAGCTATTTATTGAGTGTTTTTTTGGTGTCTAATCCGCATATATATCACCATTGCCCTTGATTTTCTTGACGGTATATCTCTTAAATGTCAACATATACACGTGTGATTTAGTTTACGAAAATTTTTCAATGCCGAGAACCTCGATCAGAGAGTAAAAAAGGCCTAAGGTTCACAATGGTTTAAAATTAAAATGGGATATAACGGGCTCGGATTCGAGTTACAGGAACAAGGGCTAAACCGACCACCTAAGAATGGAATCGTCGAGCGAAAACACTTGACAACCTCCTAGAAGCAGCTTTTCTTGCCACCGGACCTTTCTCCATCCATTAGGAATCTGATGCCGTCACTAAACACATTCCTTAAATTTTAGCCATTTGTTGAGTGTTTTTTTGGTGTCTAATCCGCATATATATCACCATTGCCCTTGATTTTCTTGAGTGTATATCCCTTAAGTGTCAACATATACACGTGTGATTTAGTTTACGAAGATTTTTCAATGCCGAGAACCTCGATCAGAGAGTAAAAAAGGCGTAAGGTTTACAATGGTGTAAATCTAAAATGGGATATACCAGGCTAGGATTCGAGTTACAGGAACAAGGGCCAAACCAACCACTCAAGAATGGAATCATCGAGCGAAAACACTTGACAACCTCCTAGAAGTAGCTTTTCTTGCCACCAGACCTTTCTCCATCAATTAGGCATCTGATGCCATCACTAAACACATTCCTTAAATTGTAGCCATTTATTGAGTGTTTTTTTGTGTCTAATCCGCATATATATCACCATTACCCATTATTTTCTTGATTGTATATCTCTTAAATGTCAACATAAACACGAGTGATTTAGTTTACGAAGATTTTTCAATGCCGAGAACCTCGATCAGAGAGTAAAAAAGGCGTATGGTTCACAATGGTGTAAAATTAAAATGGGATATACGGGGCTAGGATTCGAGTTACAGGAACAAGGACCAAACCAACCACCCAAGAATGGAATCGTTGAGCGAAAACACTTAACAACCTCCTAGAAGCAGCTTTTCTTGCCACCAGACCTTTCTCCATCAATTAGGAATCTGATGCCGTCACTTAACACATTCCTTAAATTTTAGCCATTTATTGAGTGTTTTTTTGTGTGTCTAATCCGCATATATATCACCATTACCCTTGATTTTCTTGATTGTATATCTCTTAAATGTCAACATATACACGTATGATTTAGTTTACGAAGATTTTTCAATCCCGATAACCTCGATCAGAGAGTAAAAAGGCGTAAGGTTCACATTGGTGTAAAATTAAAATGGTATATACCGTGCTAGGATTCGAGTTACAGGAACAAGGGCCAAACCAATCACCCAAGAATGGAATCGTCGAGCGAAAACACTTGACAACCTCCTAGAAGCAGCTTTTCTTGCCACCAGACCTTTCTCCATCAATTAGGAATCTGATGCCGTCACTAAACACATTCCTTAAATTGTAGCCATTTGTTGAGTGTTTTTTTTTTGTGTCTAATCCGCATATATATCACCATTGCACTTGATTTTCTTGACTGTATATCTCTTAAATGTCAACATATACACGTGTGATTTAGTTTACGAAGATTTTTCAATGCCGAGAACCTCGTTCAGAGAGTAAAAAAGGCGTAAAATTCACAATGGTGTTAAATTAAAATGCGATATACCGGGCTAGGATTCGAGTTACAGGAACAAGGGCCAAACCAACCACCCAAGAAAGGAATCGTCGTGCGAAAACACTTGACAACCTCCTAAAAGCAGCTTTTCTTGCCACCAGACCTTTCTCCATCAATTAGGAATCTGATGCCGTCACTAAACACATTCATTAAATTGTAGCAATTTGTTGAGTGTTTTTTTGGTGTCTAATCCGCATATATATCACCATTGCCCTTGATTTTCTTGACTGTATATCTCTTAAATGTCAATATATACATGTGTAATTTAGTTTACGAAGATTTTTCAATGCCGAGAACCTCGTTCAGAGAGTAAAAAAGGCGTAAGGTTCACAATGGTGTAAAATTAAAATGGGATATACCGGGCTAGGATTCGAGTTACAGGAACAAGGACCAAACCAACCACCCAAGAATGGAATCGTCGAGCGAAAACACTTGACAACCTTCTAGAAGCAGCTTTTCTTGCCACCAGACCTTTCTCCATCAATTAGGAATCTGATGCCGTCACTTAACACATTCCTTAAATTGTAGCCATTTATTGAGTGTTTTTTTTGTGTCTAATCCGCATATATATCACCATTACCCATTATTTTCTTGATTGTATATCTCTTAAATGTCAACATATACACGTGTGATTTAGTTTACGAAGATTTTTCAATGCCGATAACCTCGATCAGAGAGTAAAAAGGCGTAAGGTTCACAAAGGTGTAAAATTAAAATTTTATATACCGGGCTAGGATTCGAGTTACAGGAACAAGGGCCAAACCAACCACCCAAGAATGGAATCGTCGAGCGAAAACACTTGACAACCTCCTAGAAGCAGCTTTTCTTGCCACCAGACCTTTCTCCATCAATTAGGAATCTGATGTCGTCACTAAACACATTCCTTAAATTGTAGCCATTTGTTGAGTGTTT
The DNA here is from genome assembly GCA_030545235.1 of Helianthus tuberosus. Lineage (NCBI taxonomy): Eukaryota > Viridiplantae > Streptophyta > Magnoliopsida > Asterales > Asteraceae > Helianthus > Helianthus tuberosus. The sequence goes on along the minus strand of CM060426.1, from coordinate 124,091,965 downwards.
TTTTGGTGTCTAATCCGCATATATATATATCACCATTGCCCTTGATTTTCTTGACTGTATATCTCTTAAATGTCAACATATACACGTGTGATTTAGTTTACGAAGATTTTTCAATGCCGAGAACCTCGTTCAGAGAGTAAAAAAGGCGTAAGGTTCACAGTGGTGTAAAATTAAAATGGGATATACCGGGCTAGGATTCAAGTCACTGGAATAAGGGTCAAACCAACCACCCTAGACTGGAATCGTCGAGCGAAAACACTTGACAACCTACTAGAAGCAGCTTTACTTGCCACCAGACATTTCTCCATCAATTAGGAATCTGATGCCATCACTAAACACATTCCTTAAATTGTAGCCATTTGTTGAGTGTTTTTTTTGGTGTCTAACACGCATATATATCACCATTGCCATTGATTTTCTTGACTGTATATCTCTTAAATGTCAACATATACACGTGTGATTTAGTTTACGAAGATTTTTCAATGCGGAGAACCTCGATCAGAGAGTAAAAAAGTGTTAAGGTTCACAATGGTGAAAAAATAAAATATGATATACCGGGCTAGGATTCGAGTTACAGGAACAAGGCCAAACCAACCACCCAAGAATGGAATCGTCGAGCGAAAACACTTGACAACCTCCTAGAAGCAGCTTTTCTTGCCACTAGATTTTTCTCCATCAATTAGGAATCTGATGCCGTTACTAAACACATTCCATAAATTGTAGCCATTTGTTGAGTGTTTTTTTTGGTGTCTAATCCGCATATATATCACTATTGCCCTTGATTTTCTTGACTGTATATCTCTTAAATGTCAACATATACACGTGTGATTTAGTTTACGAAGATTTTTCAATGCTGAGAACCTCGATCAGAGGGTAAAAAAGGCGTAAGGTTCACAATGGTGTAAAATTAAAATAGGATATACCGGGCTAGGATTCGAGTTACAGGAACAAGGACCAAACCAACCACCCAAGAATGGAATCGTCGAGCGAAAACACTTGACAACCTCCTAGAAGCAGCTTTTCTTGCCACCAGACCTTTCTCCATCAATTAGGAATCTGATGCCGTCACTTAACACATTCCTTAAATTGTAGGCATTTATTGAGTGTTTTTTTTTTGTGTCTAATCCGCATATATATCACCATTACCCTTGATTTTATTGATTGTATGTCTCTTAAATGTCAACATATACACGTGTGATTTAGTTTACGAAGATTTTTCAATGCCGATAACCTCGATCAGAGAGTAAAAAGGCGTAAGGTTCACAATGGTGTAAAATTAAAATTTTATATACCGGGCTAGGATTCGAGTTACAGGAACAAGGTCCAAACCAACCACCCAAGAATGGAATCGTCGAGCGAAAACACTTGACAACCTCCTAGAAGCAGCTTTTCTTGCCACCAGACCTTTCTCCATCAATTAGGAATCTGATGCCGTCACTAAACACATTCCTTAAATTGTAGCCATTTGTTGAGTGTTTTTTTTGGTGTCTAATCCGCATATATATATCACCATTGCCCTTGATTTTCTTGACTGTATATCTCTTAAATGACAACATATACACGTGTGATTTAGTTTACGAAGATTTTTCAATGCCGAGAACCTCGTTCAGAGAGTAAAAAAGGCGTAAGGTTCACAATGGTGTAAAATTAAAATGGGATATACCGGGCTAGGATTCAAGTCACAGGAATAAGGGTCATACCAACCACCCTAGAATGGAATCGTCGAGCGAAAACACTTGACAACCTCCTAGAAGCAGCTTTTCTTGCCACCAGACCTTTCTCCATCAATTAGGAATCTGATGCCATCACTAAACACATTCCTTAAATTGTAGCCATTTGTTGAGTGTTTTTTTTGGTGTCTAATACGCATATATATCACCATTGCCATTGATTTTCTTGACTGTATATCTCTCTTAAATGTCAACATATACATGTGTGATTTAGTTTACAAAGATTTTTCAATGCCGAGAACCTCGATCAGAGAGTAAAAAAGTCGTAAGGTTCACAATGGTGAAAAAATAAAATATGATATACCGGGCTAGGATTCGAGTTACAGGAACCAGGCCAAACCAACCACCTCAGAATGGAATCGTCGAGCGAAAACACTTGACAACCTCCTAGAAGCAGCTTTTCTTGCCACTAGATCTTTCTCCATCAATTAGGATTCTGACGCCGTTACTAAACACATTCCATAAATTGTAGCCATTTGTTGAGTGTTTTTTTTGGTGTCTAATCCGCATATATATCACTATTGCCCTTGATTTTCTTGACTGTATATCTCTTAAATGTCAACATATACACGTGTGATTTAGTTTACGAAGATTTTTCAATGCCGAGAACGTCGATCAGAGGGTAAAAAAGGCGTAAGGTTCACAATGGTGTAAAATTAAAATGGGATATACCAGGCTAGGATTCGAGTTACAGGAACAAGGACCAAACCAACCACCCACGAATGGAATCGTCGAGCGAAAACAGTTAACAACCTCCTAGAAGCAGCTTTTCTTGCCACCAGAGCTTTCTCCATCAATTAGGAATCTGATGCCGTCACTTAACACATTCCTTAAATTGTAGCCATTTATTGAGTGTTTTTTTTGTGTCTAATCCTCATATATATCACCATTACCCTTGATTTTCTTGATTGTATATCTCTTAAATGTCAACATATTCACGTGTGATTTAGTTTACGAAGGTTTTTCAATGCCGATAACCTCGATCAGAGAGTAAAAAGGCGTAAGGTTCACAATGGTGTAAAATTAAAATGTTATATACCGGGCTAGGATTCAAGTTACAGGAACAAGGGCCAAACCAACCACCCAAGAATGGAATCGTCGAGCGAAAACACTTGACAACCTCCTAGAAGCTGCTTTTCTTGCCACCAGACCTTTCTACAGCAATTAGGAATCTGATGCCGTCACTAAACACATTCCTTAAATTGTAGCCATTTGTTGACTGTTTTTTTGTGTCTAATCCGCATATATATCACCATTGCCCTTGATTTTCTTGACTGTATATCTCTTAAATGTCAACATATACACGTGTGATTTAGTTTACAAAGATTTTTCAATGCCGAGAACCTCGACCAGAGGGTAAAAAAGGCGTAAGGTTCACAATGGTGTAAAATTAAAATGGGATATACCGGGCTAGGATCCGAGTTACAGGAATAAGGGCCAAACCAACCACCCAAGAATGGAATCGTCAAACGAAAACACTTGACAACATCCTAGAAGCAGCTTTTCTTGCCACCAGACCTTTCTCCATCAATTAGGAATCTGATGATATCACTAAACACATTCCTTAAATTGTAGCCATTTGTGGAGTGTTTTTTTTGTGTCTAATCCGCATATATATCACCATTACCCTTTATTTTCTTTATTGTATATCTCTTAAATGTCAACATATACACGTGTGATTTAGTTTACGAAGATTTTTCAATGCCGAGAACCTGGATCAGAGAGTAAAAAAGTGTTAAGGTTCACAATGGTGAAAAAATAAAATATGATATACCGGGCTTGGATTCGAGTTACAGGAACAAGGCCAAACCAACCACCCAAGAATGGAATCGTCGAGCGAAAACACTTGACAACCTCCTAGAAGCAGCTTTTCTTGCCACTAGATCTTTCTCCATCAATTAGGAATCTGATGCCGTCACTAAACACATTCCTTAAATTGTAGCCATTTATTGAGTGTTTTTTTTTGTGTCTAATCCGCATATATATCACCATTACCCTTGATTTTCTTGATTGTATATCTCATAAATGTCAACATATACACGTGTGATTTAGTTTACGAAGATTTTTCAATGCCGATAACCTCGATCAGAGAGTAAAAAGGCGTAAGGTTCACAATGGTGTAAAATTAAAATTTTATATACCGGGCTAGGATTCGAGTTACAGGAACAAGGGCCAAACCAACCACCCAAGAATGGAATCGTCGAGCGAAAACACTTGACAACCTCCTAGAAGCAGCTTTTCTTGCCACCAGACCTTTCTCCATCAATTAGGAATCTGATGCCGTCACTAAACACATTCCTTAAATTGTAGCCATTTGTTGAGTGTTTTTTTTGGTGTCTAATCCGCATATATATATCACCATTGTCCTTGATTTTCTTGACTGTATATCTCTTAAATGACAACATATACACGTGTGATTTAGTTTACGAAGATTTTTCAATGCCGAGAACCTCGTTCAGAGAGTAAAAAAGGCGTAAGGTTCACAATGGTGTAAAATTAAAATGGGATATACCGGGCTAGGATCCGAGTTACAGGAATAAGGGCCAAACCAACCACCCAAGAATGGAATCGTCAAACGAAAACACTTGACAACCTCCTAGAAGCAGCTTTTCTGGCCACCAGACCTTTCTCCATCAATTAGGAATCTGATGCCGCCACTAAACACATTCCTTAAATTGTAGCCATTTGTTGAGTGTTTTTTTTTTTTGTGTCTAATACGCATATATATCACCATTGCCCTTAATTTTCTTGACTGTATATCTCTTAAATGTCAACATATACACGTGTGATTTAGTTTACGAAGATTTTTCAATGCTGAGAACCTCGATCAGAGAGTAAAAAAGTCGTAAGGTTCACAATGGTGTAAAAATAAAATATGATATACCGGGCTAGGATTCGAGTTACAGGAACAAGGCCAAACCAACCACCCAAGAATGGAATCGTCGAGCGAAAATACTTGACAACCTCCTAGAAGCAGCTTTTCTTGCCACTAGATATTTCTCCATCAATTAGGAATCTGATGCCATTACTAAACACATTCCATAAATTGTAGCCATTTGTTGAGTGTTTTTTTTGGTGTCTAATCCACATATATATCACCATTGCCATTGATTTTCTTGGTTGTATACCTCTTAAATATCAACATATACACGTTTGATTTAGTTTACGAAGATTTTTCAATGCCGAGAACCTCGATCAGAGTGTAAAAAAGGCGTAAGGTTCACAATGGTTTAAAATTAAAATGGGATATACCGGGTTAGGATTCGAGTTACAGGAACAAGGGCCAAACCGACCACCTAAGAATGGATTCGTCGAGTGAAAACACTTGGCAACCTCCTAAAAGCAGCTTTTATTGCCACCAGACCTTTCTCCATCAATTAGGAATCTGATGCCGCCACTAAACACATTCCTTAAATTGTAGCCATTTGTTGAGTGTTTTTTTTGTGTCTAATCCGCATATATATCACCATTGCGCTTGATTTTCTTGACTGTATATCTCTTAAATGTCAACATATACACGTGTGATATAGTTTACGAAGATTTTTCAATGCCGAGAACCTCGATCAGAGAGTAAAAAAGTCGTAAAGTTCACAATGGTGTAAAATTAAAATGGAATATATCGGGCTAGGATTCGAGTTACAGGAACAAGGGCCAAACCAACCACCCAAGAAAGGAATCGTCAAGCGAAAACACTTGACAACTTCCTAAAAGCAGCTGTTCTTGCCACCAGACCTTTCAACATCAATTAGGAATCTGATGTCGTCACTAAACACATTCCTTAAATTGTAGCAATTTGTTGAGTGTTTTTTTTGGTGTCTAATCCGCATATATATCACCATTGCCCTTGATTTTCTTGACTGTATGTCTCTTAAATGTCAATATATACATATGTGATTTAGTTTACGAAGATTTTTCAATGCCGAGAACCGCGATCAGAGAGTAAAAAAGGCGTAAGGTTCACAATGGTGTAAAATTAAAATGGGATATACCGGGCTAGGATTGGAGTTACAGGAACAAGGGCCAAACCAACCACCCAAGAATGGAATTGTCGAGCGAAAACACTTGAAAACCTCCTAGAAGCAGCTTTTCTTGCCACCAGACCTTTCTCCATTAATTAGGAATCTGATGTCGTCACTAAACACATTCCTTAAATTGTAGCCATTTGTTGAGTGTTTTTTTTTAGTCTAATCCGCATATATATCACCATTGCCCTTGATTTTCTTGACTATATATCTCTTAAATGTCAACATATACACGTGTGATTTAGTTTACGAAGATTTTTCAATGCCGAGAAACTCGATCAGAGAGTAAAAAAGGCGTAAAGTTCACAATGGTGTTAAATTAAAATGGGATATACCGGGCTAGGATTCGAGTTACAGGAACAAGGGCCAAACCAACCACCCAAGAAAGGAATCGTCGAGCGAAAACACTTGACAACCTCCTAAAAGCAGCTTTTCTTGCCACCAGACTTTTCTCCATCAATTAGGAATCTGATGCCGTCACTAAACACATTCATTAAATTGTAGCAATTTGTTGAGTGTTTTTTTTTTGTGTCTAATCTGCATATATATCACCATTGCCCTTGATTTTCTTGACTGTATATCACTTAAATGTCAATATATACATGTGTAATTTAGTTTACGAAGATTTTTCAACGCCGAGAACCTCGATCAGAGAGTAAAAAAGGCGTAAGGTTCACAATGGTGTACAATTAAAATGGGATATACCGGGCTAGGATTCGAGTTACAGGAACAAGGGCCAAACCAACCACCCAAGAATGGAATTGTCGAGCGAAAACACTAGACAACCTCCTAGAAGCAGCTTTTCTTGCCACCAGACCTTTCTCCATTAATTAGGAATCTGATGCCGTCACTAAACACATTCCTTAAATTGTAGCCATTTGTTGAGTGTTTTTTTGTGTCTAATCCGCATATATATCACCATTGCACTTGATTTTCTTGACTGTATATCTCTTAAATGTCAACATATACACGTGTGATTTAGTTTACGAAGAGTTTTCAATGCCGAGAACCTCGATCAGAGAGTAAAAAAGGCGTAAGGTTCACAATGGTGTAAAATTAAAATGGGATATACCGGGCTAGGATCCGAGTTACAGGAATAAGGGCCAAACCAACCACCCAAGAATGGAATCGTCAAACGAAAACACTTGACAACCTCCTAGAAGCAGCTTTTCTGGCCATCAGACCTTTCTCTATCAATTAAGAATTTAATGCCGTCACTAAACACATTCCTTAAGTTGTAGCCATTTGTTGAGTGTTTTTTTTGGTGTCTAATCCACATATGTATCACCATTGCCCTTGATTTTCTTGACTGTATATCTCTTAAATGTCAACATATACACATGTGATTTAGTTTACGAAGATTTTTCAATAGCGAGAACCTCGATCAGAGAGTAAAAAAGGCGTAAGGTTCACAATGGTTTAAAATTAAAATGGGATATACCGGGCTAGGATTCGAGTTACAGGAACAAGGGCCAAACCAACCACCTAAGAATGGATTCGTCGAGTGAAAACACTTGACAACCTCCTAAAAGCAGCTTTTATTGCCACCAGACCTTTCTCCATCAATTAGGAATCTGATGCCGCCACTAAACACATTCCTTAAATTGTAGCCATTTGTTGAGTGTTTTTTTTTGTCTAATCCGCATATATATCACCATTGCGCTTGATTTTCTTGACTGTATATCTCTTAAATGTCAACATATACACGTGTGATATAGTTTACGAAGATTTTTCAATGCCGAGAACCTCGATCAGAGAGTAAAAAAGGCGTAAAGTTCACAATGGTGTAAAATTAAAATGGAATATACCGGGCTAGGATTCGAGTTACAGGAACAAGGACCAAACCAACCACCCAAGAACGGAATCGTCAAGCGAAAACACTTGACAACTTCCTAAAAGCAGCTTTTCTTGCCACCAGACCTTTCTCCATCAATTAGGAATCTAATGCCGTCACTAAACACATTCCTTAATTTGTAGCAATTTGTTAAGTGTTTTTTTTGGTGTCTAATCTGCATATATATCACCATTGCCCTTGATTTTCTTGACTGTATGTCTCTTAAATGTCAATATATACATATGTGATTTAGTTTATGAAGATTTTTCAATGCCGAGAACCTCGATCAGAGAGTAAAAAAGGCGTAAGGTTCACGATGGTGTTAAATTAAAATGGGATATACCGGGCTAGGATTCGAGTTACAGGAACAAGGGCCAATCCAACCACCCAAGAAAGGAATCGTCGAGCGAAAACACTTGACAACCTCCTAAAAGCAGCTTTTCTTGCCACCAGACCTTTCTCCATCAATTAGGAATCTGATGCCGTCACTAAACACATTCATTAAATTGTAGCAATTTGTTGAGTGTTTTTTTTGGTGTCTAATCCGCATATATGTCACCATTGCCCTTGATTTTCTTGACTGTATATCTCTAAAATGTAAATATATACATGTGTAATTTAGTTTACGAAGATTTTTCAATACCGAGAACCTCGATCAGAGAGTAAAAAAGGCGTAAGGTTCACAATGGTGTAAAATTAAAATGGGATATACCGGGCTAGGATTCGAGTTACAGGAACAAGGGCCAAACCAACCACCCAAGAATGGAATTGTCGAGTGAAAACACTTGACAACCTCCTAGAAGCAGCTTTTCTTGCCACCAGACCTTTCTCCATTAATTAGGAATCTGATGCCGTCACTAAACACATTCCTTAAATTGTAGCCATTTGTTGAGTGTTTTTTTGTGTCTATTCCGCATATATATCACCATTGCCCTTGATTTTCTTGACTGTATATATCTTAAATGTCAACATATACACGTGTGATTTAGTTTACGAAGATTTTTCAATGCCGAGAACCTCGATCAGAGAGTAAAAAAGGCGTAAGGTTCACAATGGTGTAAAATTAAAACGGGATATACCGGGCTAGGATCCGAGTTACAGGAATAAGGGCCAAACCAACCACCCAAGAATGGAATCGTCAAACGAAAACACTTGACAACCTCCTAGAAGCAGCTTTTCTGGCCACCAGACTGTAGGTCCGGCTAGGGGAGGATCTAGTCGCCTAATCCTTGTGTACAAACCAACTCGGTTGTGCGGAATCCAACCGAGATAGCAAACCGAGATAGAACACGTAAATAATCAACACACAAGACTCAACGATTAACACCACTTGTATTAATGCGTATGAAAGGTCCGGTTACAAAGCAATGTTTACAAATCAGTTCTGTAAACTCTCAGAGTGTGTGTGTGTTCTCTGTGTTCCTTATCTGTCTCACTCGTCTGATCTATCGAAATGAACACAACACACGGGTATTTATACCCAATCACAGCATGTTTGGTCGAAGGATCAAATAAGATGATCGAAGGATCATCTATCGACCATAAACCCATCGAAAGATCACATATACCACGAAGGATGGTATCCTTCGTGGTCTATCCTTCGTAGGTCATCTTTCGAGCTCATCGAAGGATCTAAATTATCCTTCGATGACACATCTTTCGACCCAAACAGCTTTCAACCATTTTTCTAACTGTTTGGCCAAGTCAAACCGGAGGATGGTTGACTTGGTCAAACTTACATCAATCTTACATCAAAGACATCGTTTCGTATCAAGACTAAATACAGACAAAGTACAGACACAAGTGCACCAACAAACTCCCCCTTGGCTGTAGCTTTGTCTGGCTGTAGCTTTGTCTCGATCTTTGTGACTTCAAGTCTTTGACATCTTTTCAAGTCTTCAATGTCGGAGGATCTTTAAAGTCTTCACGTCTTGAAAGCAGAAAGTGTATCAACAAACTCCCCGTTTCATGTAGGAAGTGTGTTGACAAACTCCCCCTTAACATAAGCTCCCCCTTGTGTTATGCTCGTGAAATACTTGTTCTTTATGAAGTGAGATCCTTGTGGTGTTGATGATGGTCAGCGGCAACTCGATCGTCTTCATCATTTGAGTGCCTTCACGTCGTGTCGTGTCGTGTCTTCATTCCGAAGCTTGTCATCGACCATGTTCTCCTTGCCTTTAGAATCTGCACATGCAAGAAATCTAAACGCGTAATGAGAGCAACTGCTTGGAATAGTAAAATAAACAAACGACACACGTGTGACCATTGTTTAAACAAACACCGTCCGACAGTTTGAAAGTTTTAACAAACTTTATCAATTTCAAATTTTAACTTTCAATACTTTGCAAATTTCGACCGTTTATGAAGATTTAGTCGTTTCGGTTTTCAACCAGGTTTCAGGTAACGAAGACTCGAGCTCCAACATCGTACGATCGAAAATAAGATAGAAATAAAATCTTTTTGGTATTTTTTGAATATTTCAAATGTAAAGACAGAAAGCAGTAAATAAATATATACAAAGATGCGGAAAATGAAAGCATTAAATAAATATTTACAGACATTCTTTTTGTGAGTTTCGAGGGTAAGAGAATCATATCAGTGTACGGTCATGCCAAAACGCTCTCGTTGTTTAATTAGATAACATTAAGATAAGCATCCTATAACAATTATCGGTATTGTTGTCCACATAAGCTCAACTTATCAGATGTAATCATGGCGAGGGGATACGTTAAGGTATGATTTATACTTACCGACCGGTGTTCATCCACATCACGACACATTCCCGTATCAAGGTATGCACGAGGGTTCATCTTACCGGTGAGTATACCGATTATCATCTGTTTGACCGTATATGATGTGAGATTCTCACTTATTTTGATTTGAAAACAAGCCCTATGTGATAGAATCACTTATTGATGAGGAACTTGATTTTCATATGCATGAGGGCACAGGAGCAAGTCCGTGAACAGGTCAGTACTTTCGTACAGCAGAGAGACGAACTTGACTCCTGGAAAGAATTTGTGATATATTATCACTTATTTTGTTTGGACATGTGATTGTTTATCACTTATTGAGGTCGTATGCAGTATGTACACGTATGTATAGTATCATGGAAGATCTAGACTTGCGTCCCCGTTATTTTTCGGTAAAAGATACAACCATGATACCCAGATGATAAGCAGCATAAAGACCGAATATCTCAGAACCTCGGCAATCTTTCAAACGAAATTTCGGTACTAAGACCATATGCCAATGAATGGTTCCCACCCAGTCTTCAGTCGATTTAAGTTTATATCACCCTGCACACTTTAAAATGATTGTGAGCCTACCGATACATCTTATATAGAGCTGCTTATCGCTTTTTCATTTAAGGTTTAAAGAGGTTTGGACAGACCACTGATGTACTATCATTTTCTCTTTTTCTCGCCAGGAAACTCATTTTTGCTTTTCTATTGTTTTTGTGTTTTTGAAATTTTTCGATGTTTTTGGATTTTTTCAAATTTTGGATTTACTGCCCCTAAAATCAATAAACTAAGACAAATTTAAAACACAAAGGTATTTACAAAAATGATTTTCCGATGTTGGTTTTACTCTTGCTTGACCTTAATGCCGTTTACCAATAATAAGTAGTCAAATCTTGATTTGTCAAAAGCTTTGGTAAAAAGGTCGGCACGTTGGTCATCGGTGTGGACATAAGCAACATCGATTAGCCTTTTCTCAAAGCAATCACGTATGAAGTGATACTTAATGTCGATGTGCTTAGTCTTTGAATGCTGCACAGGATTTTTAGTGATCTGTAAAGCAGCAGAATTATTGACGTAAATAGGAGTAGTTAGGAATTCAAAACCGTAATCACGCATTTGTTGTTGGATCCATAGGACTTGGGAGCAACAACTTGAGGCAGCAATGTATTCAGCTTCGCATGTTGATGTAGCGACGCACGTCTGCTTCTTGCACTGCAATGTGACTAGGCGATTTCCCAAAAACTGACATCCAGCCGTTGTGGATTTGCCGTCGATTTTGCATCCCCAAAATCAGAATCACTGAATGCGATCAAGTCAAAGTTATTATCCCTAGGGTACCATAGACCGGTGTCAGGGTAACCCTTCAAATAACGAAAAATCCTTTTTACAGCTGCAAGATGTGAGGCCTTCGGGTTGACTTGATATCTGGCAAGCAGGCACGTTGGGTACATTATATCTGGTCTTGATGCTGTGAGGTACATAAGAGATCCAATCATCGCGCGGTAGTATGAGGGGCTCGTAGCTTCACCCTTTAAGTCTGGAGTAATTCCGTGATTTTGTGGCAATGGGGTACCAATGGGCGTTGCATCAGACATCTGGAACCGGCTCAAGATGTCACCAACATATTTAGTCTGATGGATGAATATCCCAGACTCAGTTTGTTGTACTTGCAGGCCCAAAAAGAAAGTCATTTCCCCCATAGCACTCATCTCGAATTTATCCTGCATTACACGCTCGAAATCCCTACACAAAACATCATTAGTAGAACCAAAAATAATATCATCAACGTATACCTGTACCAGTAGAAGATCTCCATCTTGTTCTTTGATGAAAAGAGTACAGTCGATAAGGCCTCTGCGAAATCCATTTTCCAGCAGATAATTAGATAAGGTTGCGTACTAAGCTCGCGGTGCTTGATGTAGACCATAGAGAGCTTTGTTGAGCAACCAAACCCGATCGGGATGGATAGGATCTTCAAAACCTGGAGGCTGTTCGACGTACACCTCTTCTTCTACCACACCATGTAAGAATGCACTTTTCACGTCCATCTGGTATACCTTGAAACCTTTGAATGAGGCATAAGCCAGAAAAATCCGAATTGCTTCTAGACGTGCAACAGGTGCATATACTTCGTTGTAGTCGATCCCTTCTATCTGACGAAAACCTTGAACGACTAGCCTTGCTTTGTTTCGAATAACGATTCCACGGTCGTCCTTTTTGCATTTAAACACCCAACGGGTACCAATCTTCTTGTAACCAGCAGGTTTCTCTACGAGTTTCGAAACAACTAGCTTCTGGAATTGTTGCAGTTCTTCCTGCATTGCTTCAACCCATGAGTTATCTTTCAAAGCTTCTTTCCAAGTTCTTGGCTCTTCCTGTGAGACATAACACGCGAAAGACCAATCATTTTGTTGACCAGATTCTCGGATAGTTGCATACAAGCCTGCATTGTTGTTGTTCCGCAACATGTTTCTTGTTTGAACGCCACTTTGTACATTCCCGATGATGTTTTGTTGAGGATGGGTATTATGAATCCTTGTTTCTGGATTATCTTGAACTGGAATATTTGTACCCAGATTGTTGAGATTGAGATCAACAATCAATTCAAGGCCCGGAATTGACGAAGAGGATGATGCAGTAGCTTCAGCTGTTCTAGGGACATCCACTGGAGGTGTACCCTCTGAAATACCATGAACTGCTGTTGGAGCTTCTTGATCTGCATCTAGAAATTCATCATCCTCTGAAGATTCGTTCAATTCGGAAGCATCATGAAAATCCTCATTGTCGAGAGCATTATTGTTCACTGAAGATGGTTCTTGATTGACAATAATGGGACGAACCAACGGTGAATCTGTTGCATTATCACTCTCGAAAAACATCCTTGCCGCAGCATTTTCTTCAACGGCTTCAACATTGATCGAATTGAAAAAGTCATCGTACTCAAACATCCAAGGCTGACCAGGACATTTAACTGGTAAAGTGTGCCTTTGTACTCTGACTTCAGACCATTCCTCGACCCTTTTAGTCTCTAGATTCCAGACTCTTAAGTTTGGGGTGGAATACCCAAGAAAGTATCCCTCAATTGCTCTTGCCCCAAACTTTCCATTAGGATCGATTATTGTGCATGGAGCTCCAAACGGTTCAAGATATGACAAGTCAGGTTTCCGTTTGTTAATAAGCTCAAAGCAGGTCTTGTTGTGCCTTTTGACTGTAAGGACTCGGTTCAACGTATAGCATGCAGAGGACACAGCTTCAGTCCAGAATGGAATGGGCAGCTGCGATTCTACCAACATAGTCCTAGCAGTCTCGATCAATGTGCGGTTCTTACGTTCAGCGACGCCATTCTGCTGAGGAGTATAAGCTGCACTAAATTCGTGAAGAATACCTTTTGAAGTGCAAAACTCCGCCATGGCATGATTTTTGAATTCAGTACCATTGTCGCTACGTATCCGCCTAACCTTCAAGTTATATAGATTCTCAATCTGAATGATCAAATTTTTGATAATACCGAAGGTTTCACTCTTATGTGCCATGAACGCCACCCAAGAAAATCTTGAATAATCATCAGTTATCACGAGGCAATATTGATCATTCCTAATGCTTTTGTGCTTGACAGGACCGAACAAATCCATGTGCAAACGTTCAAGAGGAACAGCCACCGTGTTGACTTTCTTTGTAGGGTGTCGCTTCTTCGTTTGTTTTCCTTTCTGGCACGACACACAGACGTCTTGAAGATGGAAATTTTTAAGAGGAACACCATTCACCAATTCATTTGATACCAAATGATTCATTTTGCGTAAGTGAATGTGACCCATTCGTCTGTGCCAAGAGATTGTGTCTTTTTCTGTGGCTTTGGAAACGAAACAAGTTGCTTGTGCAGACGTTGTGATAGCTTGGCTCATATCAAGGACATACAAATCATTTATCCTTGGAGCCGACAAGAGAATCCATTCTTTTGGAATTATGAAGCCGGGTTTCAGCACATAACATCCATTTGCATCAAAGTGTACTGAGAACTGTTTATCACAAATTTGAGAAACACTAAGAAGATTATGATCAAGTTGTTGTACGAAGTTGATCTTATCAAAGCTAACAACCCCGTTGGAAATCATTCCTTCACCCGTAATATATCCGCCTTTATCTCCAGCAAAAGCAACATAACCTCCTCTAATAGATTTAACGTCGTAGAGAAGCTTCATGTCGCCTGTCATGTGCCTGGATGCCCCACTATCAACAATCCAATGACTACTGATAGTTCCTCCTGGAACACCCTGCACATGAACTCACATAATTAGTTGGAGATGGGGACCCAAGCCATTGTGGTCTTGGGTCTTCCATTTTCATCAATAACAATAACCTCTATTCTTTGATGATTTGAAAATTGTGATGGTCCCCCTGATTCTTTAACCGTTTTTGGTTTCCAGGTCTGTTTTGTTATTCCAGTGTTATTCTTTAAAATTTTAACTTCATGGTTGTCAGAAGTTTTTGAATTTTCTGGTTTGACAGAAACAGATGATTTGTTAACCGCATCAGTTTTAATTGCCTTTTCAATTTTCTTGACCTGTTGGCGTTTCTGTTTCTTTTCCCTTTCTTTTACAAGGCGGGGATCTTGTTTTGATGAAACAGATCGCTTGCGGTCAATGTGGTCACGGGGAACATCAACTATGCCTTTTTGTTTATGAAGATACGGGCAATTTCGAACGATATGCCCGATTGTTCCACATTCAAAACATGATCTTCGTTCAACAAACCCCGAAGTATCATGTGGTCGTCTTGCCGATGATGAACTTTGTGATCCTGAGGTACTAGGTTTTGAATTACTTGGTTCATTCCTCTTCATCACAGTTGCTTTCTTGACAAAATCTAAATTAGATTGATTTTCAAACTTTGCAATTTTGTCCGTTCCCTTAGATTTCACAAAGTTCACATTCTTCTTCCTCTTCTGATTCGGCTTCTTTTGACTCTGAGTCGTTGGCTTACCTCTTGGTTTGGTATGACTTTGCTGTTTTTCAACTGTTGGTAATTTCTTGTTCCCAAATTGTTTTCTAATTTCAGCCTTTGGGATAGGAGGACACTGTGTGACTGTAACATGTGGTCCTGTCTTTCCCAAAAACTTACTTGTTGAATTTTCAAAGACTTTACTGATTAACGATTGATTAACATTCTTAATAGGAAAATCTTTGTCTGAATAAATTTTATCATCACCAACAAGAGTGTACAGCAAATCCACACTCTCCGACTCTTTTGCTGATGTGGACTCAGTTGGAACAGTCTTAGCAGGTTTTGTGGGAGGATCACATAGGATATGATTCTCAAGAGGTATGTCCTCTTCTTTGATTACTGCATCAGACTTTTCCGAATCAGTATCATCAGACTCATCATCAGAAGAATCAACATCCTCAACCACAACTGGAGGATCCTGATTCTGTTCAGCAGTTACAAATGTATCTGCTGACACATCTGAATCTGACGATACTTCTTTCTTGTATCCGAGCCCTGCTGCAAATTCCTCAACGTCCAAAGGAACAAATGGTTCAAAATGAGTTCTATACTCCTCATCAGGCAGTGCATCAAAATTGTTTCTTACGGGTGGTGGACATTTTTTGTACCCTATGCATGTGACATCCCGTTTCTCTTTCTGAACATCAATGATGTGATCCAACACATAGCTAGAACTCAAATAACTGTCTAACTTGAGTCGGATCGCCTCACTTTCTGTTTTAACACAAGCCATTTCCTTTTGCATTACCTCAAGACGAGTTATATAAAGGTTAATGTCAGTTTGTTTTCTGGAAACCATTTTTGTCAGCTCTGTTTTATCTTTCTTTAACGTTTCAATCATTGACTTAAATTCCTTTTCATGGTTTTCATAAAACATGTTGGCTTCAGTGCACTTTGAAAGATCAACGGTCAATTTCTGATTGTGAATGAATGTCACATCATATTTCTCTTGCAAAGCCTCGTGTTTGCTTTGCAATTCACACCACCTATCATTCATAGAAACATGTTTGTCTTGCAAGTCAAACAAACTAGCTTGTAAAGCATCATGTTTGCCTTGCAACTCAGACATGCTTGCCTCTAAATCAGCACATTTAACACGCAAACTATCACAGTTATCACAGCTAACAGAAGTGGGTTCATCGACACATACCTGACTTGATGAACTGTCGACATTCGCCATAAAGGCTGAATGGAGAGAAGACAGAGAATAAGCAGCTTGATCCACCAAAATAGATCTTCTTTGAATTCCTGCTGCAGTTTCTTCCAAGAGTTCATCAATATCTGCATCGATTAACGCATTTGATGTCTCATCCACATGATCATCACCTGAGCTCGAGGATTCTTCATCCGAACTTCTGCTGTAACCAGAAGAGTCTTCATCCTCAGAAGAGTCACCACCATGGGCGGAAGATTCTCCACCACTGGTGTGATTAAGATCCTTGACAATCTCAGCAAAACACGCTGTTCCATCCGGAGCATCATTTCCCAACTGTAGTGACCAGTCACAACCTTCATCTACTTGAACCACAAGTGCCTGGTTGGCATTTGATGGTCCTGCTTGGCTTTGGTTGTTGACAGGTACCAGCGTACGAACATTGTTCCTGTTCTGGTTCTGCTGGTTGCCTTGGTTTCTGAAAGGATTCTGGTTTCCATGCTGAGCTGGTCTTGTGCATTCCCTTTTGAAATGACCCCGTTCACCACAGTTAAAGCACTTTACAGCTTGCTTGTCGAACCCATACTTGGTGTCTTTCTTGCTTTCCAAGCTGGTTCTTCCAGTTCTTTCCATGAAATCTTTTGCTCTCCTTACAGCACTAGCGAAAGCCCATTTGATGTCCATCAAATCCATCTCATCCTTATCAATCTGCTGATAGTCTTCTTGTGTCAGATTAATGTTCCCAATCTGACCTTCCACTAATCCACAGTATGCGCTCACCACAGTGTTTAGCAGCTCCATGTGTTCCTTTGCTACTTCCACACTGACTTTAGAAAAGCTTGAGGTGTCGAGCCGTACTGTATTTGGCTTTGATTGTTGACCAGCAGATGATGTGCTTCCAAAACACGCTTGCTGTTGAGGAGGAAGTGGATTCCCGAACATATCAGTTGCTCTGATTTGCTGTTGCTGTTGTGGTGCTGGTTGAGGAGCTGGATTAAGCGGATTTCCAAACATGTCTGTTGTTGGAGGAGGAGTGCCATACAAGCTCGTGCTAGACACAAATGCTGTTTGAATTGGAGCGTGTGAAGATGGTTTTGTAGAAGTGCTAGAAGTTCCATAATAAATCTCAGGATTTTGTGTTACTGGAACTCTTTTTGCCTTGAGAGTTTCTTCCTGATTCTTGTTTTCCAGGAGTTGAGCAAAATCACTGAAGCTTGTTGTATCCAAAGTGCCATTGTACCTCATGATTTCTAAGAAATTATTCCATTGAGGTGGCAGTGCATCTGCAAACTTCTTCACTATCTCTGCTGAAGTCGTTACCACCCCAGTATTTGCCAATTCAGTTAGCAAATGGGTAAATCGACTTGTCAAATCTCCTAGAGATTCATTCTGCATACAAATAAAACCATCAAACTCTTTCTTCAGCAGTTCTTTTCTCAATTGACGTGTCGCTTCATTTCCTACGCCCCTTGTCTTCAATGCGTCCCACAACCTCTTTGTTGTCTTGTAACTGACAAATTGATGATATATATCTTTACTTAAAGCCTGAGTGAGAATGGCGTATGCCTTCTTTTCCAGATCATAGACCTTCTTCTGATCTTCTGTAAGATCTGCAAACGTGGCAGCAGATGATGCGGCAACCTCTATTGTTTGATCGAAATCTGTAATGAACCGCAACCACAATTCTGTATTTTGACCAAGAACGTATGTATGAAATCTACCAAACCATCCCGGATATTCACTTAAGTGCATCAACTTTGGAGGCCTATTCAAACTTCCTGTTTAACTTTCGCTTAGCAAAATGCTTTGAACACTTGGAGCTTGATTTGATACAAATGCCCATTGACCGGTAGATGCAGCATTAGTTTGCGAACCCGAATCCGGAGCTGGAGTACCAAAATACCTTTCTGCATTTACCGGAACACCCCACATCGAATTCATTTTGATCAGCCGAAGGATACCTGTTCGAAAGACTTGAACAACACAAACTGTTAAACACAAACAGACTAAGGATCGAAAGATCAACACCTGTTCGAAAGATCAACAGGGTTCGAAGGATCACTGTTGAGTTTCGAACAATGTTTTCGAAAGATTCTCCAACGAAGGATCCTTATCCTTCGAAAACGTACTGTAGACCGAAAGATGAACACTGTTGAGTGTCGAACAATGACTTCGAAAGACTCCCCAGTCGAAGGATCCTTGTCTTTCGAGAAAGAGCAGTAGACCGAAAAATGTATGTTTCGACAATATTCCTTGGACCGAAAGATAAGTCTCACACTTCGAAGGATGCTCGAAAGATGACTATCTGTCGAACCTCCTTTGGTCGAAAGATGATATCCTTCGATCTTACTGACACGGTTGACAAATGTGACAGGTAGGTGAAAAGTTGACGGGTTGGTGAGAACTTTCGGCAGAAAGTATGTTCAGACCATATCTTCTGAACATGCAGGTTTCACCAAACAGGTAATGTCCAATATTTTAATCAGTTTACTCTTTTCAATGCACAAACAAGTTTAATATTCAAATTTTTAAGATCAAAGAGTGTAAGGTTATGAAGAACACTTGAATATGTCAAGAACACAGCCCAAATATCTGAGTTTTCCGGTAAACCCACTAACTTTCGGAACACAATATTTGCTAAAATGTTTAACAAAAACCCAAGACTAGCATGAAAACATGAAAGATAACAAGGTTTTTAACAAAACACCAAGCAAAAAACAGCAAGATTTTCCAGAAAATATGAACTTTAAGAACCCGAAAAGCAGCAAGAACACCTCGGTTTTAACAAGGATAAGAGCCAAGGCTCTGATACCACTTGTAGGTCCGGCTAGGGGAGGATCTAGTCGCCTAATCCTTGTGTACAAACCAACTCGGTTGTGCGGAATCCAACCGAGATAGCAAACCGAGATAGAACACGTAAATAATCAACACACAAGACTCAACGATTAACACCACTTGTATTAATGCGTATGAAAGGTCCGGTTACAAAGCAATGTTTACAAATCAGTTCTGTAAACTCTCAGAGTGTGTGTGTGTGTTCTCTGTGTTCCTTATCTGTCTCACTCGTCTGATCTATCGAAATGAACACAACACACGGGTATTTATACCCAATCACAGCATGTTTGGTCGAAGGATCAAATAAGATGATCGAAGGATCATCTATCGACCATAAACCCATCGAAAGATCACATATACCACGAAGGATGGTATCCTTCGTGGTCTATCCTTCGAAGGTCATCTTTCGAGCTCATCGAAGGATCTAAACTATCCTTCGATGACACATCTTTCGACCCAAACAGCTTTCAACCATTTTTCTAATTGTTTGGCCAAGTCAAACCGGAGGATGGTTGACTTGGTCAAACTTACATCAATCTTACATCAAAGACATCGTTTCGTATCAAGACTAAATACAGACAAAGTACAGACACAAGTGCACCAACACAGACCTTTCTCTATCAATTAAGAATTTAATGACGTCACTAAACACATTCCTTAAATTGTAGCCATTTGTTGAGTGTTTTTTTTGGTGTCTAATCCACATATATATCACCATTGCCCTTGATTTTCTTGACTGTATATCTCTTAAATGTCAACATATACACATGTGATTTAGTTTACGAAGATTTTTCAATGCCGAGAACCTCGATCAGAGAGTAAAAAAGGCGTAGGGTTCACAATGGTGTAAAATTAAAATGGGATATACCGGGCTAGGATTCGAGTTACAGGAACAAGGGCCAAACCAACCACCCAAGAATGGAATCGTCGAGCGAAAACACTTGACAACCTCCTAGAAGCAGCTTTTCTTGCCACCAGACCTTTCTCCATCAATTAGGAATCTGATGCCGTCACTTAACACATTCCTTAAATTGTAGCCATTTATTGAGTGTTTTTTTGTGTGTCTAATCCGCATATATATCACCATTACCCTTGATTTTCTTGATTGTATATCTCTTAAATGTCAACATATACACGTGTGATTTAGTTTACGAAGATTTTTCAATGCCGATAACCTCGATCAGAGAGTAAAAAGGCGTAAGGTTCACAATGGTGTAAAATTAATATTTTATATACCGGGCTAGGATTCGAGTTACAGGAACAAGGGTCAAACCAACCACCCAAGAATGGAATCGTCGAGCGAAAACACTTGACAACCTCCTAGAAGCAGCTTTTCTTGCCACCAGACCTTTCTCCATCAATTAGGAATCTGATGCCGTCACTAAACACATTCCTTAAATTGTAGCCATTTGTTGAGTGTTTTTTTTTTGGTGTCTAATCCGCATATATATCACCATTGCCCTTGATTTTCTTGACTGTATATCTCTTAAATGTCAACATATACACGTGTGATTTAGTTTACGAAGATTTTTCAATGCCGAGAACCTCGTTCAGAGAGTAAAAAAGGCGTAAGGTTCACAATGGTGTAAAATTAAAATGGGATATACCGGGCTAGGATTCAAGTCACAGGAATAAGGGTCAAACCAACCACCCTAGAATGGAATCGTCGAGCGAAAACACTTGACAACCTCCTTGAAGCAGCTTTTCTTGCCACCAGAACTTTCTCCATCAATTAGGAATCTGATGCCATCACTAAACACATTCCTTAAATTGTAGCCATTTGTTGAGTGTTTTTTTTGGTGTCTAATACGCATATATATCACCATTGCCATTGATTTTCTTGACTGTATATCTCTTAAATGTCAACATATACACGTGTGATTTAGTTTACGAAGATTTTTCAATGTCGAGAACCACGATCAGAGGGTAAAAAAGGCGTAAGGTTCACAATGGTGTAAAATTAAAATGGGATATACCGGGCTAGGATTCGAGTTACAGGAACAAGGACCAAACCAACCACCCAAGAATGGAATCGTCGAGCGAAAACACTTGACAACCTCCTAGAAGCAGCTTTTCTTGCCACCAGACCTTTTCTCCATCAATTAGTAATCTGATGCCATCACTTAACACATTCCTTAAATTGTAGCCATTTATTGAGTGTTTTTTTTTGGTGTCTAATACGCATATATATCACCATTTCCCTTGATTTTCTTGACTATATATCTCTTAAATGTCAACATATACACGTGTGATTTAGTTTACGAAAATTTTTCAATGCCGAGAACCTCGATCAGAGAGTAAAAAAGGCGTAAGGTTCACAATGGTTTAAAATTAAAATGGGATATACCGGGCTAGGATTCGAGTTACAGGAACAAGGGCCAAACCAACAACCTAAGAATGGATTCGTCGAGTGAAAACACTTGACAACCTCCTAAAAGCAGCTTTTTTTGCCACCAGACCTTTCTCCATCAATTAGGAATCTGATGCCGCCACTAAACACATTCCTTAAATTGTAGCCATTTGTTGAGTGTTTTTTTTGTGTCTAATCCGCATATATATCACCATTGCGCTTGATTTTCTTGACTGTATATCTCTTAAATGTCAACATATACACGTGTGATATAGTTTACGAAGATTTTTCAATGCCGAGAACCTCGATCAGAGAGTAAAAAAGGCGTAAAGTTCACAATGGTGTAAAATTAAAATGTAATATACCGGGCTAGGATTCGAGTTACAGGAACAAGGGCCAAACCAACCACCCAAGAAAGGAATCGTCAAGCGAAAACACTTGACAACTTCCTAAAAGCAGCTTTTCTTGCCACCAGACCTTTCTCCATCAATTAGGAATCTGATGCCGTCACTAAACACATTGATGTGTGCTAAACTGACTATAAAATATCAACTAAATTAGACTCTCTAAACTAGACACGAAAAGCTTTAAATTTATAACTAAGACTCTCTAAACGTAGACCACACAACCGGCAAGTGTACCGATCAATGTAGTATAACCTAGCAAGTCCGAGTATCGAACCCAAAGACTCAATGTATTACGTAAACTAGACTCTGACAAGACACTGACGGATGCAACTAACCTGTTTATTTGTTTTGGGGGGGGGGGGGTTACTGAAAATCTAGGAAATCTATATTAACTAAATTAATTAACTAGACTTAGACTAAGACACGAATGAAAACTAAGGTTTGTATTCAGATGAGATTAAGGACTACCTAGACTTGAATCCAGTTTAACTAAGAATGGACTTCTAACGGTACTAGTGTTGTATGGAGCCGGGATCGTAAGATACTAAACCTTAAGGTATTTCAATGCTAAGACTTCCCGACCCTTCTCAGGAAGAAACCTAGGAAACCCTACAAGGCTGTTGTGATTACCGACTGTTAGACTTCCTCTCAGTCCTCTAACGATTCTAAAAGTGCCCTAATATGACTATCTACCTCTCAGCGCGATAATCTAAGGCAATTCTAGGTTCTAACTTGGTTTACTAGACACGGATGCAATTAGGGAACTAAGATCGACTTCTCTCAAAACCTATCTTAGATATATATTGCACAGCGACCTAATAACTAACTCGAGCCTCTCAGCGACAAGTTAAGCAGAACACTTGATTTTATTAAACTACCGAATGTTACTTCTAAGGTTACTTACATGATTTTCACCCTAAAGGATCAAAGGTTTATTATGTGATATAGACACTCACCAAAACCTAAAACCCTAGCTCGATTCTATTCCGTGATAAAGACCGTCACCAAGATTCAAGCGAAGCAATAAACAGTAGTAAAACAATCGCCAAGCATGCATGTACACCAAATCAGAAATCCTAAAACACTTTACTTTCAGAAATCAATCCATACACAAACAATAATAACCATTAAAAATCCAAACTTTAATCAAACATTCATCTCGTCTAGGTAGTTATAAAAAGTTTAGCCAAGCATCTTAAATTGTGAAAACAAATCAAAGTTATCGAATAAAGAATTCATCATGACAAGTATCAAACAAGTAATCGACAAACAAGGGATTGGAAAACCCGATTGATCTTCGATTCTTCACTCTCAACTCGTACCGATGATTCCCGTGCTTCAAAATCTCCGATTGCTTTCAAAAAGTGCTCTCTGAATGCTCCAATAACTCCCCAATTCGTAACTTAGGGTTTAGATTATAATTCTTGGTTTTTATACCAAACCCTAATCAACAAACAACCAGACGTAATATTCATACCAGTCGCGTAGCGCGACTGGTCCTCCTTTAGCTCTCGCGCTACGCGAGCTCATCAAAAGTCAGCGAGTCAACAACCACCTCAGTAGCGTAGCGCGACTGAGCTTTTTTCACCTTAGCGCTACGCGACTGAGCTTTTTTTCACAGAATGTTCACTTTAAATCTCAGCTCCAACTCCCAAAATCTCTGAAATAATTCTAACACTTTCTCAATTCATTCCAAGACTTGACGTTCAACGTTTATAGCTCGATTTTGCTCCATTTTCAGCATTTCTGTATATCAAGACCTGGAAAACGCAATGTAGATCAATAGTACGTACTTCTAAATAAAACTATACTAGACATAACGATAAAACGTACAAACTATACACGATATAAGCATGTATTTTTCAATACATCAAATATCCCCACACTTACCCTTTTTTCGTCCCCGAAAAAGAATTGTGCAACGAAATCAGAGACAAATCATCACTTGGATTAAAAATTTATTTATATCTTATTAAAACCAAGACTTGCGTTAGCTGCGATTGCGAATATACTGATCCTCTTAAACCCGAATCTAATCCTAAGCCCTTATCATGTGAATTTAATTTAGGTGCGGTCAATCCACCTAGGGTCTCACACTAGAATTTACGATCCATCTACTCCCACCTCAAGCTTATAGGACTAAAAGAACGATCACTGGATCAATTCCTAACCGTTTTATATCAAAACCAAGAGAGTAAACAACCAATTTTTTTCTTTTCCATTTTTTTTTCTTTTCTTGCTTTTTCTCTTTTTTTTTTTTCATTCGTGAGACTAGACGATGCTTTCCCTTAACCCAGCGGTATTCCGACTGTAGAGTCGCTATCCCCAATCACAGATTACATAGGTTTCGGTACTTTTATTCGGCAAATCGATTTCACACATCCCAGAGGCAAACCGGCTGTAGAGTCGCTATCCCCAACTCGGAATACGTAGGCCTGTGTTACTTTCATTTAGTTTCTAGCTCACTTTTATTCTATTTTTTTTCTATTTTTTTTTTCGCATGATCACAAACTCTAACAGTTTTAACTTATAACGGTGCCCCTTATACTATTATCGGCAATTTTGATTTCCCATATTTCCCAGGCGAAAACCCACTAGCGGACCGACAATTTAAGGTATATTAGATCAAAGGGACTTACAACCAAACCCGGGCCTATCCACATATCCCTAACTAGACGCAAGCTCGATTTATTATCATCTCATATTATTATTATTCAACCCAAGCAACAACTCACCTTTTCTATCATTTTCCGTTTTATTTTGCAAACTTCTTGTTTCAAAAGACATTTTCTAATTTTTCAAATTTTTTTTTTTCAATTTTTTAATTTTTTTTGTATTTTTCAATAAAAGACTCGATTATTTACATGTATCCCATCCCCACACTTGAAAATTGCATTGTCCCTAATGCAAGAATGGAAATACGACTCAATAACTACCTACGAAAAGAAACTGCGAACGAAAATAAAAAAAAAAAAAAAATACAACAACAACAAAAGGGAAACGACTTAGCTGGTTAGGACAAAAGTCAGTGCCAGCCGTACGAATCTTGAATCCCCCGAACGATCGTATAGCATTCCATTCGCGATCGTTGACTAGTCTGCTTGAGTTTATCAATATAGCAAGTCCGAAATCACCCGAATGGCAATTGAGTACGGGTGGTACAATCCAAACCTGCATAATCAAAACAAAACAAAACCCAACGCAGTACCGACTCTAGAAACGAAAAGACTCAAAAACTACTACTTAGACTCATGGTACAAAATAAAAGACTAAAAAAAAAACAAACTCTACAAATTAGTATCAACTTCTCACAAACTTACGGAGGATCATGGAAGCGCAGCTCACCCTCCAACATCGCCCTCACCTTACGGGCCGTAGCACTATCATTCCTAACAATGCCCGCATCGCTCACAACTCTCTCATACTCTCCCGACTCATCATCGGGCGGTTTGAATCTAAACGTATTATCTTTATACCTATCCCCACACTGAGCCTTACTCAGTGTCTGAATCCTAGATTCTAAACTCACCACCCTCTCTTCTAATTCTACCAACTTCCTACCCGGTAGATCCCCACACTTGAGTCCTATTACCTTCTCTAGACTCGGATCACTCACCACCTTCTCTTTATTCTCACACTCTCCCACTACCGAGATTTCTTCCACTTTACCACTCGAACCTCTCGAATTCACGACGTTAAACACTACCGCTTCCTCACCCGCTCTAAGTGTGATAGTGCCTAAAGAGACATCTATTAGGGCTTTAGCAGTGTTTAAGAATGGGCGGCCTAAAATTAACGGTACCTTCTCGTCGGCTTCCATGTCGAGAACGACAAAGTCGGCCGGAAAAACAAACTTGTCTACCTTAACTAACAAATTCTCAACTATACCCCTAGGGAACTTAACAGACCGATCGGCTAAAGATAGTGTCATTCGGGTAGGTGCAAGCTCTCCTAGGTCTAGTTTCTCATAAAGAGAAAAGGGCATCAAATTGATACTAGCTACTAAGTCGGCTAACGCTCGAGTGTTGGTATTACTACCGAATAGACACGGAATAGTGAAAATACCGGGATCGGTAAGCTTTTCGGGAAGTTGATTTGAAACAACGGCCGAACACCCTCCATGCAACGGAACATTCGACAACTCTCCTAACTTCTCCTTATTCCTAAGAAGGTCCTTCAAAAATTTTGCATACTTAGGCATGGACTGGAGTGCCTCTATAAACGGAAGATTAATCTTCAATTGCTTGAAGATATCTAAGAATTGTCCGTATTCCTTTGAATATTTTTTATTCTTAAGACGTGAAGGAAACGGAGCATACGCATGGTTTACATAAGGTGAAGGCCTAACAACTACGGGCTCTTTCTCAACTTTCTTCTCAACTTGAGACTCACCTGGCTGTGCGGTACTTGCTGGGCCTAGCCTCTTTTGCACTTTGCCAGGAGCCTCCATCTCTATCACTTCATCTATCACATCACCATCCTCATCAACCTCTCTTTCCTCTACAACTCTCGGGTCTCCTACGGTCTTACCACTACGAGTAGTAATGGCATTTACTTGGGCATTAGGGTTTTGTTGGGTGTTACCCGCAAATTTACCGGGTAATCTCTCCTCTAACTTCTTAGCAATATCACCTACAACCCTAGAAAGGTCCTGGACCGCAGCTTGTTGATTCCTAAGCATGAGATCATGTTCACTAAGTTTCTTTTGGGTGCTTTGATCTCTAGCAACTAGCTGGCTCATCATAGCCTCCATTCTTTCCATGCTACCCCCTACATCGAAACTTGAACTATGACCTATTTGACCTTGACTACTCGACCCCCCATTCTGAACCTGCCCATTCGAACTTCCATTAAAAAGTGAACCTAGACCCCTATTTGGATTTTGAGCTATTTGCAAACTAGGAGGTCCACTTGAGCGAAAATTGCCATTATTATTAAAGTTATTATTATTATTAGACCGCCAACCCGAACCTACATTATTATTACCCCAAAAACTGCTAGGTTGACCTCTACCGAACCCTCCTCCTAAGTAATCACACTTCTCCTCACCAACTAGTAAAGGCCACGCACTCGTGTCATGACCACCTCGACACAACTCACACGTATCAATCTTAGCTCTAATCTCCTTAAGTTGCCTATCCATATTTTCCAAAACAGAGGCCAAACTAGGGTCCATAGTGACATGGTTCACCCCATGGGCGGGTGCACTAGTAGTGGTATTAGAATTACCACTTTGATACCTCTGTTCGGATCTTGATTGGGATTGAGACTGAGCAAATGCCTCAAAACGTTCTAGACACTCAGGAACTGTAAGTATACCCATCATATGCCCCCCCGCATTTGTATCAAACCTATCTCTAGTCTCTTGGGTAAGACCATTATAAAATTTCTCACATAAGGCCCAATCGGAAAGACCGTGCTGGGAGCAACGAGCACAAAGGGTTTGGAAACGCTCCCAAGCAAGGTAGTAGGGCTCGTCGGGCCCCATGCGGAAGGAATGGATCTCGTCTCTAAGCCGTGAAGCTTTAGCGGGCGGGAAGTACTTATTCAAAAAGGCTTGACGAAGCCCCGCCCAAGTAGTAAAGGTACCGGTTGGTTGAGAGTCCAACCAAGTAGCCGCACGGCCAGCTAGTGAAAACGGGAAAAGCTGTAGGTATGTAGCATCGTTGGGTGCACCGCTAAGGCTAAAGGTAGCTAGCATCCTAGAGAAACGGTTAATGTGGGCCGGGGCGTCCTCATCGTCTCGGCCATGGAATTGGATGCTATTGGTGATGGCCTGCATGGCATAAGATGGGATCTGCCATGAATTATCATTAACTATGGGTGGGACGGTGATGGGTGAAGCTAGGCCGGTGAAATTCTGGGTGGCCTGCTGATGGACGGTTTGCCTAGGGTTTGCCATATTTTCTAAAGTTTCTAGATTACTAGAGGTACTAGAAGTAGGGCTATTGGGTGGAGAAACCTTAGGTGAATGGTTTGGTGAAGGTGGTGGTGTAGGAGGTGGGGTGGGTAATGGGGTGGAATCGAAATGTGGGAAACGAAAAGAGGATGTAGAAGTAACCTGTGGGCCTTCGCCCAATTGGGATGATGATTGCTTGACTGGTGGTGGCGGTCCGTGCGAGCGCAGATGTGGCATCCACTGCTAGCAAAAACCTGAACACAAGAAAAGCAAACACTAGTTACCGAGACACAAGAGAAGACAAAGACTCAACAAAACAAAGAAAACACGTAGCACGTATATATCAATCAGGTCTATCAAAGCTAATAAACGCAATTGCCAAGAGTCCCCGGCAGCGGCGCCAAAAACTTGATGTGTGCTAAACAGACTATAAAATATCAACTAAATTAGACTCTCTAAACTAGACACGAAAAGCTTTAAATTTATAACTAAGACTCTCTAAACGTAGACCACACAACCGGCAAGTGTACCGATCAATGTAGTATAACCTAGCAAGTCCGAGTATCGAACCCAAAGACTCAATGTATTACGTAAACTAGACTCTGACAAGACACTGACGGATGCAACTAACCTGTTTATTTGTTTTGGGGGGGGGGGGTTACTGAAAATCTAGGAAATCTATATTAACTAAATTAATTAACTAGACTTAGACTAAGACACGAATGAAAACTAAGGTTTGTATTCAGATGAGATTAAGGACTACCTAGACTTGAATCCAGTTTAACTAAGAATGGACTTCTAACGGTACTATTGTTGTATGGAGCCGGGATCGTAAGATACTAAACCTTAAGGTATTTCAATGCTAAGACTTCCCGACCCTTCTCAGGAAGAAACCTAGGAAACCCTACAAGGCTGTTGTGATTACCGACTGTTAGACTTCCTCTCAGTCCTCTAACGATTCTAAAAGTGCCCTAATATGACTATCTACCTCTCAGCGCGATAATCTAAGGCAATTCTAGGTTCTAACTTGGTTTACTAGACACGGATGCAATTAGGGAACTAAGATCGACTTCTCTCAAAACCTATCTTAGATATATATTGCACAGCGACCTAATAACTAACTCGAGCCTCTCAGCGACAAGTTAAGCAGAACACTTGATTTTATTAAACTACCGAATGTTACTTCTAAGGTTACTTACATGATTTTCACCCTAAAGGATCAAAGGTTTATTATGTGATATAGACACTCACCAAAACCTAAAACCCTAGCTTGATTCTATTCCGTGATAAAGACCGTCACCAAGATTCAAGCGAAGCAATAAACAGTAGTAAAACAATCGTCAAGCATGCATGTACACCAAATCAGAAATCCTAAAACACTTTACTTTCAGAAATCAATCCATACACAAACAATAATAACCATTAAAAATCCAAACTTTAATCAAACATTCATCTCGTCTAGGTAGTTATAAAAAGTTTAGCCAAGCATCTTAAATTGTGAAAACAAATCAAAGTTATCGAATAAAGAATTCATCATGACAAGTATCAAACAAGTAATCGACAAACAAGGGATTGGAAAACCCGATTGATCTTCGATTCTTCACTCTCAACTCGTACCGATGATTCCCGTGCTTCAAAATCTCCGATTGCTTGCAAAAAGTGCTCTCTGAATGCTCCAATAACTCCCCAATTCGTAACTTAGGGTTTAGATTATAATTCTTGGTTTTTATACCAAACCCTAATCAACAAACAACCAGACGTAATATTCATACCAGTCGCGTAGCGCGACTGGTCCTCCTTTAGCTCTCGCGCTACGCGAGCTCATCAAAAGTCAGCGAGTCAACAACCACCTCAGTAGCGTAGCGCGACTGAGCTTTTTTCACCTTAGCGCTACGCGACTGAGCTTTTTTTCACAGAATGTTCACTTTAAATCTCAGCTCCAACTCCCAAAATCTCTGAAATAATTCTAACACTTTCTCAATTCATTCCAAGACTTGACGTTCAACGTTTATAGCTCGATTTTGCTCCATTTTCAGCATTTCTGTATATCAAGACCTGGAAAACGCAATGTAGATCAATAGTACATACTTCTAAATAAAACTATACTAGACATAACGATAAAACGTACAAACTATACATGATATAAGCATGTATTTTTCAATACATCACACATTCCTTAAATTGTAGCAATTTGTTGAGTGTTTTTTTGGTGTCTAATCCGCATATATATCACCATTGCCCTTGATTTTCTTGACTGTATGTCTCTTAAATGTCAATATATACATATGTGATTTAGTTTACGAAGATTTTTCAATGCCGAGAACCTCGATCAGAGAGTAAAAAAGGCGTAAAGTTCACAATGGTGTTAAATTAAAATGGGATATACCGGGCTAGGATTCGAGTTACAGGAACAAGGGCCAAACAACCACCCAAGAAAGGAATCGTCGAGCGAAAACACTTGACAACCTCCTAAAAGCAGCTCTTCTTGCCACCAGACCTTTCTCCATCAATTAGGAATCTGATGCCGTCACTAAACACATTCATTAAATTGTAGCAATTTGTTGAGTGTTTTTTTTGGTGTCTAATCCGCATATATATCACCATTGCCCTTGATTTTCTTGATTGTATATCTCTTAAATGTCAATATATACATGTGTAATTTAGTTTACGAAGATTTTTCAATGCCGAGAACCTCGATTAGAGAGTAAAAAAGGCGTAAGGTTCACAATGGTGTAAAATTAAAATGGGATATATCGGGCGAGGATTCGAGTTACCGGAACAAGGGCCAAACCAACCACCCAAGAATGGAATTGTCGAGCGAAAACACTTGACAACCTCCTAGAAGCAGCTTTTCTTGCCACCAGACCTTTCTCCATTAATTAGGAATATGATGCCGTCACTAAACACATTCCTTAAATTGTAGCCATTTGTTGAGTGTTTTTTTGTGTCTAATCCGCATATATATCACCATTGCCCTTGATTTTCTTGACTGTATATCTCTTAAATGTCAACATATACATTTGTGATTTAGTTTACGAAGATTTTTCAATGCCGAGAACCTCGATTAGAGAGTAAAAAGGCGTAAGGTTCACAATGGTGTAAAATTAAAATCGGATATACCGGGCTAGGATCCGAGTTACAGGAATAAGGGCCAAACCAACCACCCAAGAATGGAATCGTCAAACGAAAACACTTGACAACCTCCTAGAAGCAGCTTTTCTGGCCACCAGACCTTTCTCTATCAATTAAGAATTTAATGCCGTTACTAAACACATTCCTTAAATTGTAGCCATTTGTTGAGTGTTTTTTTGGTGTCTAATCCACATATATATCACCATTGCCCTTGATTTTCTTGACTGTATATCTCTTAAATGTCAACATATACACATGTGATTTAGTTTAAGAAGATTTTTCAATGCCGAGAACCTTGATCAGAGAGTAAAAAAGGCGTCAGGTTCACAATGGTGTAAAATTAAAATGGGATATACCGGGCTAGGATTCGAGTTACAGGAACAAGGGCCAAACCAACCACCCAAGAATGGAATTGTGGAGCGAAAACACTTGACAACCTCCTAGAAGCAGCTTTTCTTGCCACCGGACCTTTCTCCATTAATTAGGAATCTGATGCCGTCACTAAACACATTCCTTAAATTGTAGCCATTTGTTGAGTGTTTTTTTTTGTGTCTAATCCGCATATATATCACCATTGCCCTTGATTTTCTTGACTGTATATTTCTCTTAAATGTCAACATATACACGTGTGATTTAGTTTACGAAGATTTTTCAATGCCGAGAACCTCGATCAGAGAGTAAAAGAGGCGTAAGGTTCACAATGGTGTAAAATTAAAATGGGATATACCGGGCTAGGATTCGAGTTACAGGAAGAAGGGACAAACCAACCACCCAAGAATGGAATCGTCAAGCGAAAACACTCGACAACATCCTAGAAGCAGCTTTTCTTGCCACCAGACCTTTCTGTTAGGAAACTTTATTTGTAAGTATTGAAGAAAATCACAAGCAACTTGATCTATGAAGAGATAACAGTCCTGAAGATCACAACAAGGAGAAGAAGATCAGATAGGACAATTGAAATGCACAGCATCTACTTCAAAGAATCACAAGTTGATCAAGAGCTGAATTGGATTATCAGAGAATGTCATTTCTGATGGATCTGATGATATTTCTGATGAAATATCATCTGTTTTTTTACTATTCTGATCATCATAATTTTCTGATGATTTGTTCACCAGAATTTCTGATGAAGTGGTTTATCAGAAATTCTGATGAAAACCCCCACTTGTCTGAAATCAGCTCTATCCTGCCACACTTACCGATGCAAGTTGACATTATTGGATATCATGATGAAAAAGACAACTTGAACGATGGATTCAATGAATGTGTCAAATGGCTACTTTTTGCAGGACTTATTGCATGAATAAACTATTGTTTATTCATGCACCTAGCCTTCTATAAATAGAAGGCTCAACCAGCATAAGTCAATAGAGTTTTGAAGCTTAGCATTCACAAACACTACAAAAACTCCATTGCCCTCTCACCCACATAATTCAAGATTCGTTTGTATTAGATAATAACCTTACAATCTCCTTGTAAACCATTTTGTTTCAAAGTGATATAAACTTGATAATTCTGTAGGTCCTGTTTCTTGAAAGTCTGATTTCCATTTCCGCACATCTTTTTCACATCTACTGAAATCACTTGCCATATTACGTGAAAAGAAGTTGTTCAGGCCATACTGGGTCCAACAATTGGTATCAGAGCAGATTGAATAAACTATTTTTAAACGATCAATCGCTCATCTTCTTTTCTCTATATATGGCCAGCTTTCAATCTTGGAATAATGCTTTTAACATTGGTTCTATGTCCAAACCTCCGACTCTGGTCAGAGAGGAATACCCCCAATGGAAAATCAGGATGGTCAATTTCCTTTATGGTCATGACCGAACTCTGTTTCAATCCATTGAAAGGGGTCCACATATACCAATGACTGAAATACCAGCTATTCCAGCAACTGACCAATCACCTTCTATCCCTGCCTCCCGAGCTCCCAAAAGTGAAACACTATAGAATGAGGAAGACAAGGAAAAAGTGGCTGGGGATGAAAGGGCAAAGTCACTTTTAATAATGGCCATCCCAAATGACATATTTTCACAAGTTGATGCATGTGCATCAGCTAAGGAAATATGGGATCAGTTGGAAATCTTTGTGAAGGAGGAGAAAGGATGAAGAGAAACAAGAGAACAAACAATGTTTCCTCATATGAGAGGTTTAAAAGTTTACCAAATGAATGGTTAAATGATACATATCAAAGATTTTCAATACTTTTAAACGAGCTAAAGAAATTTGGTATAATCAAATCAAATGATGAAAGAAACATAAAATTTCTTGATGCTTTACCTAGAGAATGGAGAAGTCTAACCATGACTTTGTCCTCAACCTTAGAACTAGGAAATATGAGTCTTCATGACTTATACAGTATCTTCATCGCCAGAGAGGAAGAAATATTTGAAGAAACCAATCAAAGAGGGGGATCTTTAGCTCTTATCTCAAACTCACAAAGAATACCATCTACCAAAGATCCACAACCATCAAACAGCCAAAATCTTGAAATTTCTGATACATCATGAGATTTTTCAGCTTTTGCTAAAGCAATAGCACTGCTCACTAAAACATTTGAGCAGAGGTTGAGGGGAGGAAGCCAGAGATACCAGAGAAGTGACAGAGGGAGGATGGATGTTAGATCTAAAGAAGAAGGAAGATCTAAGGATAAAGGGAAAGCTGAAGTTGTGTGTTACAAATGCAAGCAAAGAGGTCACTATGCATCAGAATGCAAGACCAAAAAGCTCAAGGATGTTGCTTATTATGAGAAAAAGCTCGAAGAAGCAAAGAAGCAGCAACAAGTCAGCTTGATAGCTGGGACAGATACATGGCTATCTGATGATTCTTCTGATGAAGAAGAAGAAGAAATGGCTAATTTCTGTCTAATGGCAATTTCTGATGGCATACCAGAAACTTCAGAACAACAGGTAAATTTAGATAATCTTGATCTTGAACACAAGCTAAACAAGCTCATGTCAGATTTTCTAAATCTGCAAGAAAAACATCAATCAGATATTAAAAAATCTGATGAGTTGCAAAGGACCATGAATAAAATCAGAATTGAAAACCAATTACTCATAGAAGAAAGTTTAGATCACAGAGCTAAAATTGAGTTCTATGAAAATGAAAGGAAAGATCTTTACAAGAAAACCAATGATAAAGAAATTAATGTAAGAGGTTTTCAACAAGCAAAGGAATTTATAAACTTCATTGAGTCCACACCTAAGAACAAAGGAGAGGGTTTAGGATATGTAAAATCAAGAGAAAGTAAACCCACTATCTTTGTAAAAGCAACCCATCAGATTTCTGATAAATTTTCATCAGATTCTGAATCTTGCAAGTCAAAATGTTCTGAATAATCTTTTGATAAACCCAACTTCAAAGCAAAAGGAAGTGAATGCAAACAAGAATCTTTAAACACTCCAGAAGCAGTTCACTCATCTTTTCAAAATGATCCATTCATTCCATCACAAGAAAACATATCAGATAAATCTTGTATGTGTGTTGACATACTGAAGCTTGTTCAACACCATCTCCAAAAGAAAAATCTAAAATCTGTTTATGGCTCAGCATATTACAGATATTCTGATGAAAGGCCATCAAGAAAAAATAAATTTAGATTCCCATCAGAAAAAGTACCCAAGCATGCCTGGGTACCAAAAACCCTCTAATTTTTCCATTTCAGGACCATGATGTGCAGCAGATCTGGTACTGCGATTCAGGAAGCTCCAAGCACATGACTGGGGACAGGAGCTTACTTAGCAACTTTGTTTCAAAGCTGGGTAGAATGGTAAACTTTGGAAATGGAGTAAAAGGGAGGATCATGGGATATGGATGTATTAAGTATGGATGCTTGACCATAGAGAAAGTAGCCTATGTTGAAGGCTTAAAGTATAATTTGCTCAGCTGTGGTCAATTCTGTGACAAAGGTTTTCAGGTAATCTTTTTACTAGAAAAATGTTTGCTAATAGGAATGGATGATAACAAAATTTATTTAAGTGGAAAAAGGATAAGACAATCAATTTACTATTTTGATTTTAAAGAAGAAAATCAACATCCAAAATTGTGTTTATTTTCTAAAATCAACAAGGGTAGTAGTTGGTTGTGGCATAAAAGGTTAGCTCACTTAAATTTCAAAAACCTAAGCAAATTAGCAAGCAAAGGTCTGGTAAAAGGATTACCTTTGATATCCTCTAGGAAGGATAAAATTTGTGAAGCATGTGAGATGGGAAAATCCAAAAGAAGCTCACCTAAGTTAATTTCTGAGTCTTCTATTACACAAAACTTGGAACTTTTACACATGGATTTGTGTGGACCCATAAGTACAGAAAGCTTTTCTTGAAAGAAATACATACTAGTAATAGTAGATGATTTTTCCAGGTACACATGGGTAGAATTTTTAAGAAAGAAAAGTGAAACTCCTGATCTGATCATTAATTTTATCAAGAAAATTGAAAATCTGTTAAAACTAACAGTCAGAAGGATCAGATCAGACAATGGAACAGAGTTTAAGAATTCAAAAATTGAGAACTTTCTTGTAAGTAAAGGAATCTCTCATGATATTTTTGCTCCCAGAACACCTCAACAGAATGGAGTGGTTGAAAGAAAGAATAGGACCTTGGTAGAAGCTGCCAGAACCATGCTTGCTTATGCTAAAATGCCCACTCATTTTTGGGCAGAAGCAATAGCAAATACCTGTTTTACCCAAAACAGAACCATAATCAACAAAAGGCTTAACAAAACACCATAAAACATCATCAATGGAAGGATTCCAAGTGTAAAATTTTTGCATACATTTGGTTGTAGATGTTTTGTTTTTAATGATTTTGAAAGCCTTGAAAAATTTGACAGAAAAGCAGAAAAAGGTATTTTTCTTGGATATTCTTTGTCCTCAAAAGCTTATAGAATTTTTATTCTAAATACAAGGACAATCAGAGAAAGTCTGTATGTTTCTTTTGATGATTCATCAGAAACAGAAGTTTCAAATGGATACATGAAGGAAATACATTTTTCTGACAAACAAGAAAATTATGAACATCTCTTTGAAATAATAACTGAAGAATTCTTAGAACATGATAAATCTCTCTCAAATAAATCAAAGGATATTTCATGTACTAATCTTGCAGAACAAATGAATAGTGTATCAAGAATCTTGGATCAAAGCAATGAGAATGAAACAAATCAGCAAAATTCTGATACACTAAACCCAAATGAAGCAACTGTTCAGGGGGAAACTTCAAATACATCAGAACCAACAATTTTTCATGACAGGTTAAGATGGATCAAAGGACATGTTCATTCTGACATCATTGGCAATCCAGCTGATGGTGTGAGAACAAGATCTGCAACTGCACATGAGTGTGCATTTGGTGGGTTCTTAAGTAAAATAGAACCCAAAACTGTCAAACAAGCTCTAAATGATTCAGACTGGATACAAGCAATGCAAGAAGAGCTTGATCAATTTGAAAAGAGCAAGGTATGGGATCTGGTACCCAAGCCAAATGATAAATCTGTCATAGGCTCAAAATGGGTATATCGATATAAATCTGATGAAAATGGCATAATCACCAGGAACAAAGCAAGGTTAGTGGTCAAAGGTTATTGTCAACAAGAAGGATTTGATTATGATGAAACTTTTGCACCAGTAGCTAGATTAGAGGCTGTAAGAATTTTTCTTGCTTATGCTGCATCTAAAGATATCAAAGTTTATCAAATGGATGTAAAATCAACTTTCCTAAATGGTAAAATTGAGGAAGAAGTTTATGTGACTAGAAGGCTTTGTTGATCCAAAATTTCAAAATCATGTTTACAAATTAAACAAAGCCTTGTATGGTTTGAAGCAAGCTCCTAGAGCCTGGTATGAAACATTATCAAACTCCTTACTCAATTCTGGGTTTACCAAAGGTACTATTGACAAAACACTTTTCCTTAAAACACACAAAGGACATACTTTGTTGGTTCAAATATATGTTGATGACATTATATTTGGATCAACCAATGAGAAATTTTGTAAGAAGTTTCAAAAGTTAATGACCAGCCATTTTGAAATGAGTATGATGGGTGAGTTAACCTTTTTCTTGGGGCTACAAGTAAAACAAAGAATTGATGGAATATTTTTGAGTCAGTCCAAATATGTTACAACAATTCTACAAAAATACTCACTTGAAAACTGCTCTATTTCAAAAACTCCCATGGCAACAGGGAACAAGCTAGATTCTAATAAAGATGGAATAAGTGTAGATATTAAAACCCTATAGGGGGATGATAGGATCATTGCTTTATTTAACAGCAAGCATACCAGATATTATGTTTGCAACATGCTTTCTGGCCAGATATCAATGTGATCCTAAAGAATCTCACCTAAAAGTTGTAAAAAGGGTTTTCAAATATCTAAAAGGCACATCAGATCTTGGTCTCTGGTATCCAAAGGATACAAATCTTGAACTAATTGCATATACAGATGCAGATTATGCAGGTTGCAAGATTGACAGAAAAAGCACATCTGGTGCATGTCAAATCCTGGGAGAAAAATTGGTATGTTGGGCAAGCAAGAAGCAAAATTGTGTTGCGACATCAACAGCAGAATCAGAATATGTAGCAGCAGCTAGTTGCTGTTCACAAGTGCTGTGGATGCAAACTCAACTGAAAGATTATGGAGTTAATCTAACAAAAATACCAATTCTATGTGATTCTAAGAGTGCTATTGCAATAACAGAAAATCCAGTTCATCACTCAAGAACCAAACACATAGATGTCAGATATCACTTCATAAAAGATCATGTGGAGAAATGTAACATATAAATGTATTTTGTTCCAACTGAAAACCAAATTGATGATATCTTTACAAAACCTCTTGATGAAAAGAGACACAATTTTTTTATCAGCAAACTTGGCATGGTTAATTTAAATGATGAAGATTTTTCAGAAAACACATGGACACAAATTGAAAATCAAATTGATGAACATCAAAATGCTGATAATGAAAGATTAAATCAACTGGTTTCTAACAAAGCAATCCATCAATCTGATGGAACATCAGAAAATCTGATGAATCATCAATAAATGATGATTTATCAGATAATCTGAAGAAATATCAGAATATCTGGTGAAATCACCAGAAGTTCAGATATAAAATCAGAAACCAGGTTGAAACATCAGAACAATTTTTAATCTTCATAAATTTCCATCTTCATACATATCCTACACATTGTATAATTTGTTTTTGTATTTTTTTTCTTCTCTCTTTCCTTTTTTATTTTAATTAAATAAAAAACACAAAAAGGGGGAAAAGTAACATGCATAAAGATAAAATTCTATATTACTGAGAAAATCAACCGTCACTAGAATTTTTTTTTTCAAATTATTGAATTCTATTTTTTCTGCCAATGCATGCAACGTCATTTTTTCATAAGAAACTTGAGTGACATGTAGGCACTAAAATGATTAGGAGCTATGAAAATAGCCGCCTAGTTATTAAATTCTTACTCACACATGGGGCTTTGTAGACTGTCACATTTACTGCAACAGATATCGTCTTAATTGAAGAGATGAAAATAAAAAAAAAACTTTTTGCTGTTAATATCATTTATAAGAAACTATCACTTTCATCTATAAACATTAACAACCTAAAAAGAACTTGCTTCACACCAAAATCATTTCTTCAAATGCCCCTCGACAGAATCTTCTTATCTTAAAATGGGTCGCCCAAAATTGATGAAAGCAACTCAATTTTCTCTCCCACTTCATAGACTTCATAATCTTAGATTAAGATCCAACTTGGAAGGACCTGCATGGGAGGACTGCAGGTTTGTGTACACTATGATCATGCAAAGTCCTTTAGGTTTTGCTGTATCATCACATGTCACCATTTATCCAAAACTTCTTCAAGAGTTCTGGTGGAACTCTGAAATCATTTTTAGTGGTACTTCCATGTGGATAGAGAGTGAAGTTATGGGGGTCAGAATTACCCTAAAAGAGGAAACAATCAGAAATGTCCTCAGACTGGGTAATGGTCATGAAAACAAATTCCTGGATAAGGCAGATGTGTAACATACCTTGACTGAAATGGGATATTATACATACAACTCGTCAAGAGCTGTTAGCAAATCTGGGTTCATACCACCTTTCCAATTTTTGGTAACACAGCTAAGTGTCTGCTTTTCCAAGAAGATTGGACACTTCAATGAGCTGTCCCATAGGATGATGGAAGTGATTTATGCTGTTGTACAGGAAACACCTTACAACTATGCTAAATTTCTCATGAGAGACCTAGTAGTAAACATCCACGACCGTCAACCTTTTCTGATCTACCCTCAATTCGTAACCAAAGTGATCACCAGTCAGCTGGACTTCAGAGGAGTGAGAAGCTTCTATCCAAGGGCCGAGCTGGTACTTCAAGAAAACATAAGTGAGCCTACCCTGGTGCCATCAACGAATCACACCGGTCGGGTAACCAGTCTTTGGTTATATGTGAAGTGCATGTACAACGTGCGAGAGGAGTAGTAGTAGTAGTAGTAGTAGTAGTAGTAGTAGTAGTAGTAGTAGTAGTAGTAGTAGTAGTAGTAGTAGTAGTAGTAGTAGTAGTAGTAGTAGTAGTAGTAGTAGTAGTAGTAGTAGTAGTAGTAGTAGTAGTAGTAGTAGTAGTAGTAGTAGTAGTAGTAGTAGTAGTAGTAGTAGTAGTAGTAGTAGTAGTAGTAGTAGTAGTAGTAGTAGTAGTAGTAGTAGTAGTAGTAGTAGTAGTAGTTTGTTCTTTGTTTTTTGTTTGTTTTTGTTTGCTCTGTGTTTTCTTTTATCTATCTAGTTTGCTTTAATTTTGTTTTTAACAAAAAGATGTCAATAGATCTAGGGGGAACTAAAACAAAAATGTCTGATAAATATAAGAAAATAACTGGTGAAATTCAAATGAAATCTGACAAAATTGAGTGGTACTCAGAAAATCTGATAATCAATCAGAAACTCTGATAAATATTCAAAAAACCATCAAGACATAAGAATCTGTTGATTCACCAGAAAATTTTCAAAGTAACCAGAAAATCCGACAATAGATCAGAAAATCATTTTTTTTTATCAGAAAAATCTCTTGAAAGCCTTGAAGTTTGACAAATCATCAGAAAACATTGTCTTTAACCAGATTTAAAGAAACTTATGACCATTTAAAATTTTGAAATAAGTTTCTTTCAAAATAATTTTTTCTGAGGACTGGAACAAGCTGTATGAAAAATACTTTCTGTGTATCAGAACAAAGGTGTGGAGTTCAGAACCACAGAACAGCAATGTAAGTATAAATCTTGGAACTCTTCTCATTCCCTCTCATCTCAAAAAAAAGGGGGGGGGTCATCCTCTGTAAATGAATCAAATGCATTCTGATGGTATATGAAGAAAATACAACTCTCAAAAGTTTTATTCAAAATTTTTTGATATATATCATCAAGAGAAAAACCTGGGAAGATACACAAACTCAGAAAAGGTTTCTATTAGACCCTTTTAAAACAAAAGGGGTCCCACATGAAGAAAAGGTGCAAGTTCGACGTTAGTGTTTATCCGCAAAATCATTGGAATCTCTAAGTCTCTTTAAAGGATTTACATTAAATTAGAGATAAATCAATGGCTTTTCAAAAACGGTTGTTTCCTTAAAAGGATTAAAACATCATTAAGGTGTCATTACCCACCTTGAACACAAACAACCCACGAAAAACACTCAAAAATCTCTGTTTCTATACACTATAAATACCTCATTCAAAAATAGAGACTTCCATCTTCAACCTTCAAATTCAAAACCCTAAAACCCTTTTCCAAAAACAAAAACCCAAATTCTCAATGGCAGCTATCAACATCAACATACCACCAATCGAACACTCTGTTCCCTTCATCACCGAAGCAGAATATCTTCCATTAAAGAGCAACAATGAAGCGATGAACGATAAAATTGAAGAATATGATGCAAAATGTCAAATTCTGATTGAATTCTTAACCAGATGTCCAATAGCTCAAGCACTTACAAAGAAAAAAGAGGTACCAGAAAAACTCTTACAACAAGTTGTAAGGACTCTCAAACTTTCAAATCAAACCGAACTCACAGCACATGTGTGGGGAGACATCTTCATTACAATCTCACCGGAGAAATTAAGGGAAAGTTTGGAACTACCCTTAAAGCAAAGCTATGAAGATGTACCAGAAAAGGAAGTTGTGTTCTCACAACTTGATGCAGTAATGGGCTACAAGACAAAGATCTCAAAAATCAATGAATTCAAGAGAAAACAGCTACCTGCCTTCTGGCAAGTATTAATGGAAATTTTGAACAAGTGCTTATCATCGAAAATTGTAGGTACAGATCAGATAAATATG
The DNA here is from genome assembly GCA_030545235.1 of Helianthus tuberosus. NCBI lineage: Eukaryota > Viridiplantae > Streptophyta > Magnoliopsida > Asterales > Asteraceae > Helianthus > Helianthus tuberosus. The sequence continues at coordinate 124,050,529 of CM060426.1, read as the reverse complement.
AATGTTCTAACAATCATGTTCAGTCTCATTAGTGGATTAAATATTGATTCCGGAACAAAAATATTTAATTTGATCAGAAGATCAATTCTGACTAAAACTGGAAGAATAGATTCTCATCTACCTTTCCCTAGATTTTTGTCAATCATAATTTTTGATGCATTTTCTGAAAGAAATCTAGAAATTCCAACATCAGAAAATATGTGGAAAACAGAAATCATGAGACCTTGGAATGCTGGAGGGTCTTGGAAGTCAGATCATGATGTGCCTGCTCTGTCAGAAAGAATAATGAATCCTATACCAGAAAACTCACCTTACCGAGCAGAATATCTAAGGATATTGAGCAAAACGCCAGAAAACAAAGAAGTTTTTGAAAGTGTGTCCCCCATGGAGCATGATGCACAAGAATCAAGCACACCAAGAATAGAACAGCAAGGTGAATCAAATCCTCACCCAGCTGATGAAGATGTGAACATGAGTCCTGTGGCAGAAGAACATAATGCTGAAGACTCACATATGGGAGAAACAGGTGCACAACACTCAAAACTAAACATATTTCATAATTCTGAGAGTGATTCTGATGATTCAATTCAAGGAAAATTTGAAATTTTACATAGAGGCACTGTTTCTACAAAACAAAATGTGAGTGGAACCAATAACCCATTTTCTGAATCAGATTCTAAAGAAGAAAATGTGGTGACAACAGGTGGAGATCAGTCAACTGATCAAGGAAACCTGGGTGAGAAAATTAAAATTTTCTCAACAACTCATGGAGAACCTTAAGAGGTTCAAGGATATGAGGAAAACCAGAAGTTGAATGTGTTTCAATTTTCTGGTGAGGAGACAGAGAATTTGGAACTTTCCAATCCTCTTAACCTCAGAACAGCAGAGAATGTGTTTTCTGCTGGTGTTAGAAGAGGAACATCTGTTGTTCCTCCCATTTACCAAGGACATCAATCTATGTCCCCTAAACAACTTCACAAGGAACTTGAAGACTCAATTGCTACTGAGAAAACAGCCACAAAAGGAAAGCTTGATCTGATGCTGGAAGAAATCAGAAATCAAAAATCAGATATCAAAGTCTTATCAGAAACTGTCAAAGCTGTGCAGAAGCAAACAGAAGAGAATGCTGCAGCCCTCAAGAAACTGCAAGAGTCATCAGAAAACAAAGAGAGCTGATCAGAATTCGAGAAAGCTCTCAAAGAACTGCAAGATATCAAGAAAAAGATGGCTGAGGTTGCAAGTGCAGGAGAAAGCTTAAGCTCAGGAAGAATTCTTGAAGAGTTACAGTTCCCCAGAGTCAACAACAGCAGCATGGCTGAGGCTTTTGAAAAGCTAATGGTGGAATTAACTACACAGAAAAATCAAGAAAATCTGGAGTATCAGAAGATGAAGAAACAAGAAGAAATAAATACTCAAACTCTTGCTAATATTCATTTATTAGTAAAGAGGTTGGAGTATAATGTTGTCAGGCTAACAAAAATTGATCTTCATGAACTAAGAGCTCCAATTCGATAAGAAAAACAAGCAGGAGAATCAGAAACTCCTCAACAACAACCAGAAATCATTCAACAAAGTCAAACCAAACAAACAGAAACTTCAATAGCTCAAAAACAGAAGCAGCCCATGGGTCCACCTCCAGATAAACAAAAGTTACTCATGAGTCCTCCACGAAATGTCCCAAAGCCAGATAGTTCAAAGGTCCAGCAGAAAGAACATGTTCCAGTTCAGTCATCTTCTACAGCTATCACAGGAGAAACAGAGTTCAGTATAAAGATGGATACAAAAGAGAAAAGAAGAATGGAACATGAAGTGACTTCCTCAAAAAGGCCAAGAAAAGAAATGATAGAAGATTCGGAAGGGAACATCAAAGAAATGGATGTGCTGAAAGGCGATTTACACACAATAATATACCCTGAAGAACATCTAAAGCACTACTACTGGAAAGGTTCAGAAGACAACCCAAAGAGACCACTCTCTCCATTGAGTAAAGGAATAGTTGAAAACAGAAACAATGGAAGCTGGGAAATTCTGCACAAACAAATGACCAATCCAATAGTATCTATTGAAAGAATCGATACTTTGACCACTGGAGGAGGCATCTTAGGTAATGAAGGACAAAACAAGTATACCCTGATCAGAAAAGATAACAGTGAAAAAAAGGTTACTGATGCAAATCTGGCTGATGATATTCACCCAATGGGCATAGTCAAAATGAAGAATATCATTGATAGAGAGAAAAGTGGTTCAGTTGTGATCAGAAGAGCCCTTGACAGTCTAAAAAATGCAGGAGCAAAGCTATACAAAAGGGCTGCACTGGCAGACTTTGATCTATGTATCAATTTTGAGTACAACAACAAGGTGCTAATACCTCCTCCCAACACAAGAATTCCAGCTGAAATTCCTTCTAAACTTGTGAGAACTGGAGCAATCTTTGACAAACTTGAAATGTGTGTAGTCTTCAAAGATGCTAATAATGAGAAAGCTCTGTTTAGAATCAGTGAAATATGCAGGTACTCAAATCAAACTCTGAAATATATAAGGAACTGCATGAATGAAAAACAAGAGCAGCTCAAGAAGAAGGGAAAGAACAATGAACAACTGAGAAAAACAATTGAAGAATGTATTGAAAACTGGATGGAGTCAAGAGGATGGTACAAAGAAATGTACAAGGAAACTCAAAAGGCAATTGATCACAAGAAAAGGCTGAAACCAGGAGACAGATACAAAAGTGGAGTGAAGATCAATTAATGAATTGATGAGAATAAATTTCTGTTTTTGAACAATATTTTATTTTTGTCTGATTTGAACAATGGTTTGACTATGTTTCTGAACTTAGTTGTTTTGAATTTTTCTTTCAAGAAGCAGTTGAAAGTTGTTTATGTTAGATATAGAGGTAGTTCATTTTCTTACAATACTTAGGGGGAAACTGTTAGGAAATTTTATTTGTAAGTATTGAAGAAAATCACAATCAACTGGATCTATGAAGAGATAACAGTCCTGAAGATCACAACAAGGAGAAGAAGATCAGATAGGACAACTGAAATGCACAGCATCTACTTCAAAGAATCACAAGTTGATCAAGAGCTGAATTGGATTATCAGAGAAGGTCATTTCTGATGGATCTGATGATATTTCTGATGAAATATCATCAGTTTCTGACGATTCTGATCATCAGAATTTTCTGATGATTTGTTCACCAGAATTTCTGATGAAGTGGTTTATCAGAAATTCTGATGAAAACCCCCACTTGTCCGAAATCAGCTCTATCCTGCCACACTTATCGAAGCAAGTTGATATTATTGGATATCATGATGAAAAAGACAACTTGAACGATGGATTCAATGAATGTGTCAAATGGCTACTTTTTGCAGGACTTATTGCATGAATAAACTATTGTTTATTCATGCACCTAGCCTTTTATAAATAGAAGGCTCAACCAGCAGAAGTCAATAGAGTTTTGAAGATTAGCATTCACACATACTCCAAAAACTCCATTGCCCTCTCACCCACAGAATTCAAGATTCGTTTGTATTAGATAATAACCTTACAATCACCTTGTAAACCATTTTGCTTCAAAGTGATATAAACTTGATCATTTCGTAGGTCCTGTTTCTTGAAAGTCTGATATCCATTTCCGGACATCTTTTACACATCTACTGAAATCACTTGCCATATTACGTGAAAAGAAGTTTTTCAGGCCATACTAGGTCCAACACTTTCTCCATTAATTAGGAATCTGATGCCGTCACTAAACACATTCCTTAGATTGTAGCCATTTGTTGAGTGTTTTTTTTTGGTGTCTAATCCGCATATATATGAACAATGCCCTTGATTTTCTTGACTGTATATCTCTTAAATGTCAACATATACACGTGTGATTTAGTTTACGGAGATTTTTCAATGCCGAGAACCTAGATCAAAGAGTAAAAAAGGCGTAATGTTCACAATGCTGTAAAATTAAAATGGGATATACCGGGCTAGGATTCGAGTTACAGGAACAAGGGCCAAACCAACCACCCAAGAATGGAATCGTTGAGTGAAAACACTTGACAACCTCCTAGAAGCAGCTTTTCTTGCCACCAGACCATTCTCCATTAATTAGGAATCTGATGCCGTCACTAAACACATTCCTTAAATTGTAGCCATTTGTTGAGTGTTTTTTTTTTGTGTCTAATCCGCATATATATCACCATTGCCCTTGATTTTCATGACTGTATATCTCTTAAATGTCAACATATACACGTGTGATTAAGTTTACGAAGATTTTTCAATGCCGAGAACCTCGATCAGAGAGTAAAAAAGGTGTAAGGTTCACAATGGTGTAAAATTAAAATGAGATATACCGGGCTAGGATTCGAGTTACAGGAACAAGGGCCAAACCAACCACCCAAGAATGGAATTGTCGAGCGAAAACACTTGACAACCTCCTAGAAGCAGCTTTTCTTGCCACCGGACCTTTCTCCATCAATTAGGAATCTGACGCCGTCACTAAACACATTCCTTAAATTGTAGCCATTTGTTGAGTGTTTTTTTTTGTGTCTAATTCGCATATATATCACCATTGCCCTTGATTTTCTTGACTGTATATCTCTTAAATGTGACCAAATACACGTGTGATTTAGTTTACGAAGATTTTTCAATGCCGAGAACCTCGATCAGAGAGTAAAAAAGGCGTAAGGTTCACAATGGTGTAAAATTAAAAAGGGATATACCGGGCTAGGATTTGAGTTACAGGAACAAGGGCCAAACCAACCACCCAAGAACGGAATCGTCGAGCGAAAACACTTGACAACCTCCTAGAAGCAGCTTTTCTTGCCACCAGACCTTTCTCCATCAATTAGGAATCTGATGCCGTCACTAAACACATTCCTTAAATTGTAGCCATTTGTTGAGTGTTTTTTTTATGTCTAATCCGCATATATATCACCATTGCCCTTGATTATCTTGACTGTATATCTCTTAAATGTCAACATATACACATGTGATTTAGTTTACGAAGATTTTTCAATGCCGAGAACCTCGATCAGAGAGTAAAAAAGGCGTAAGGTTCACAATGGTGTAAAATTATAATGGGATATACCGGGCTAGGATTCGAGTTACAGGAACAAGGGCCAAACCAACCACCCAAGAATGTAATCGTCGAGCGAAAACACTTGACAACCTTCTAGAAGCAGCTTTTCTTGCCACCAGACCTTTCTCCATCAATTAGGAATCTGATGCCGTCACAAAACACATTCCTTAAATTGTAGCCATTTGTTGAGTGTTTTTTTAGGTGTCTAATCCGCATATATATCACCATTGCCCTTGATTTTCTTGACTGTATATCTCTTAAATGTCAACATATACACGTGTGATTTAGTTTTCGAAGATTTTTCAAAACCGAGAACCTCGATCAGAGAGTAAAAAAGGCGTAAGGTTCACTATGGTGTAAAATTAAAATGGGATATACCGGGCGAGGATTCGAGTTACAGGAACAAGGGCCAAACCAACCACCCAAGAATCGATTCATCGAGCAAAAACACTTGACAACCTCCTAGAAGCATCTTTTCTTGCCACCAGACCTTTCTCCATCAATTAGGAATCTGACGCCGTCACTAAACATATTACTTAAATTGTAGCCATTTGTTGAGTGTTTTTTTTGGTGTCTAATCCGCATATATATCACCATTGCCCTTGATTTTCTTGACTGTATATCTCTTAAATGTCAACATATATACGTGTGATTTAGTTTACGAAGATTTTTCAATGCCGAGAACCTCGATCAGAGAGTAAAAAAGGTGTAAGGTTCACAATGGTGTAAAATTAAAATGGGATATACCGAGCTAGGATTCGAGTTACAGGAACAAGGGCCAAACCAAACACCCAAGAATGGAATCATCGAGCGAAAACACTTGACAACCTCCTAAAAGCATCTTTTCTTGCCACCAGACCTTTATCCATCAATTAGGAATCTGATGCCGTCACTTAACATATTCCTTAAATTGTAGCAATTTGTTGAGTGTTTTTTTTTGGTGTCTAATCCGCATATATATCACCATTTCCCTTGATTTTCTTGACTGTATATCTCTTAAATGTCAACATATACACGTGTGATTTAGTTTACGAAGATTTTTCAATGCCGAGAACCTCGATCAAAGAGTAAAAAAGGCGTAAGCCTCACAATGGTGTAAAATTAAAATGGGATATACCGGGCTAGGATTCGAGTTATAGGAACAAGGGCTAAACCAACCACCCAATAGCGGAATCGTCGAGCGAAAACACTTGACAACCTCCTAGAAGCAACTTTTCTTGCCACCAGACCTTTCTCCATCAATTAGGAATCTGATGCCGTCACAAAACACATTCCTTAAATTGTAGCCATTTGTTGAGTGTTTTTTTAGGTGTCCAATCCGCATATATATCAGCATTGCCCTTGATTTTCTTGACTGTATATCTCTTAAATGTCAACATATACACGTGTGATTTAGTTTTCGAAGATTTTTCAAAGCCGAGAACCTCGATCAGAGAGTAAAAAAGGCGTAAGGTTCACTATGGTGTAAAATTAAAATGGGATATACCGGGCTAGGATTCGAGTTACAGGAACAAGGGCCAAACCAACCACCCAAGAATGGATTCATCGAGCAAAAACACTTGACAACCTCCTAGAAGCATCTTTTCTTGCCACCAGACCTTTCTCCATCAATTAGGAATCTGACGCCGTCACTAAACACATTACTTAAATTGTAGCCATTTGTTGAGTGTTTTTTTTTGTGTCTAATCCGCATATATATCACCATTGCCCTTGATTTTCTTGACTGTATATCTCTTAAATGTCAACATATACACGTGTGATTTAGTTTACGAAGATTTTTCAATGCCGAGAACCTCGATCAGAGAGTAAAAAAGGTGTAAGGTTCACAATGGTGTAAAATTAAAATGGGATATACCGAGCTAGGATTCGAGTTACAGGAACAAGGGCCAAACCAAACACCCAAGAATGGAATCATCGAGCGAAAACACTTGACAACCTCCTAGAAGCATCTTTTCTTGCCACCAGACCTTTATACATCAATTAGGAATCTGATGCCGTCACTTAACATATTCCTTAAATTGTAGCAATTTGTTGAGTGTTTTTTTTTGGTGTCTAATCCGCATATATATCACCATTGCCCTTGATTTTCTTGACTGTATATCTCTTAAATGTCAACATATACACGTGTGATTTAGTTTTCAAAGATTTTTCAATGCCGAGAACCTCGATCAGAGAGTAAAAAAGGCGTAAGGTTCACTATGGTGTAAAATTAAAATGGGATATACCGGGCTAGGATTCGAGTTACAGGAAAAAGGGCCAAACCAACCACCCAAGAATGGATTCATCGAGCAAAAACACTTGACAACCTCCTAGAAGCATCTTTTCTTGCCACCAGACCTTTCTCCATCAATTAGGAATCTGATGCCGTTACTAAACACATTACTTAAATTGTAGCCATTTGTTGAGTGTTTTTTTGGTGTCTAATCCGCATATATATCACCATTGCCCTTGATTTTCTTGACTGTATATCTCTTAAATATCAACATATACACGTGTGATTTAGTTTACGAAGATTTTTCAATGATGAGAACCTCGATCAGAGATTAAAAAAGGCGTAAGGTTCACAATGGTGTAAAATTAAAATGGGATATACCGAGCTAGGATTCGAGTTACGGGAACAAGGGCCAAACCAACCACCCAAGAATGGAATCATCGAGCGAAAACACTTGACAACCTCCTAGAAACATCTTTTCTTGCCACCAGACCTTTATCCATCAATTAGGAATCTGATGCCGTCACTTAACATATTCCTTAAATTGTAGCAATTTGTTGAGTGTTTTTTTTTGGTGTCTAATCCGCATATATATCACCATTTCCCTTGATTTTCTTGACTGTATATCTCTTAAATGTCAACATATACACGTGTGATTTAGTTTACGAAGATTTTTCAATGCCGAGAACCTCGATCAAAGAGTAAAAAAGGCGTAAGCCTCACAATGGTGTAAAATTAAAATGGGATATACCGGGCTAGGATTCGAGTTATAGGAACAAGGGCTAAACCAACCACCCAATAGCGGAATCGTCGAGCGAAAACACTTGACAACCTCCTAGAAGCAACTTTTCTTGCCACCAGACCTTTCTCCATCAATTAGGAATCTGATGCCGTCACAAAACACATTCCTTAAATTGTAGCCATTTGTTGAGTGTTTGTTTAGGTGTCCAATCCGCATATATATCAGCATTGCCCTTGATTTTCTTGACTGTATATCTCTTAAATGTCAACATATACACGTGTGATTTAGTTTTCGAAGATTTTTCAAAGCCGAGAACCTCGATCAGAGAGTAAAAAAGGCGTAAGGTTCACTATGGTGTAAAATTAAAATGGGATATACCGGGCTAGGATTCGAGTTACAGGAACAAGGGCCAAACCAACCACCCAAGAATGGATTCATCGAGCAAAAACACTTGACAACCTCCTAGAAGCATCTTTTCTTGCCACCAGACCTTTCTCCATCAATTAGGAATCTGACGCCGTCACTAAACACATTACTTAAATTGTAGCCATTTGTTGAGTGTTTTTTTTTTTGTGTCTAATCCGCATATATATCACCATTGCCCTTGATTTTCTTGACTGTATATCTCTTAAATGTCAACATATACACGTGTGATTTAGTTTACGAAGATTTTTCAATGCCGAGAACCTCGATCAGAGAGTAAAAAAGGTGTAAGGTTCACAATGGTGTAAAATTAAAATGGGATATACCGAGCTAGGATTCGAGTTACAGGAACAAGGGCCAAACCAAACACCCAAGAATGGAATCATCGAGCGAAAACACTTGACAACCTCCTAGAAGCATCTTTTCTTGCCACCAGACCTTTATACATCAATTAGGAATCTGATGCCGTCACTTAACATATTCCTTAAATTGTAGCAATTTGTTGAGTGTTTTTTTTTGGTGTCTAATCCGCATATATATCACCATTGCCCTTGATTTTCTTGACTGTATATCTCTTAAATGTCAACATATACACGTGTGATTTAGTTTTCAAAGATTTTTCAATGCCGAGAACCTCGATCAGAGAGTAAAAAAAGGCGTAAGGTTCACTATGGTGTAAAATTAAAATGGGATATACCGGGCTAGGACTCGAGTTACAGGAAAAAGGGCCAAACCAACCACCCAAGAATGGATTCATCGAGCAAAAACACTTGACAACCTCCTAGAAGCATCTTTTCTTGCCACCAGACCTTTCTCCATCAATTAGGAATCTGATGCCGTTACTAAACACATTACTTAAATTGTAGCCATTTGTTGAGTGTTTTTTTGGTGTCTAATCCGCATATATATCACCATTGCCCTTGATTTTCTTGACTGTATATCTCTTAAATATCAACATATACACGTGTGATTTAGTTTACGAAGATTTTTCAAAACCGAGAACCTCGATCAGAGAGTAAAAAAGGCGTAAGGTTCACTATGGTGTAAAATTAAAATGGGATATACCGGGCTAGGATTCGAGTTACAGGAAAAAGGGCCAAACCAACCACCCAAGAATGGATTCATCGAGCAAAAACACTTGACAACCTCCTAGAAGCATCTTTTCTTGCCACCAGACCTTTCTCCATCAATTAGGAATCTGATGCCGTTACTAAACACATTACTTAAATTGTAGCCATTTGTTGAGTGTTTTTTTGGTGTCTAATCCGCATATATATCACCATTGCCCTTGATTTTCTTGACTGTATATCTCTTAAATATCAACATATACACGTGTGATTTAGTTTACGAAGATTTTTCAATGATGAGAACCTCGATCAGAGATTAAAAAAGGCGTAAGGTTCACAATGGTGTAAAATTAAAATGGGATATACCGAGCTAGGATTCGAGTTACGGGAACAAGGGCCAAACCAACCACCCAAGAATGGAATCATCGAGCGAAAACACTTGACAACCTCCTAGAAACATCTTTTCTTGCCACCAGACCTTTATCCATCAATTAGGAATCTGATGCCGTCACTTAACATATTCCTTAAATTGTAGCAATTTGTTGAGTGTTTTTTTTGGTGTCTAATCCGCATATATATCACCATTTCCCTTGATTTTCTTGACTGTATATCTCTTAAATGTCAACATATACACGTGTGATTTAGTTTACGAAGATTTTTCAATGCCGAGAACCTCGATCAAAGAGTAAAAAAGGCGTAAGCCTCACAATGGTGTAAAATTAAAATGGGATATACCGGGCTAGGATTCGAGTTATAGGAACAAGGGCTAAACCAACCACCCAATAGCGGAATCGTCGAGCGAAAACACTTGACAACCTCCTAGAAGCAACTTTTCTTGCCACCAGACCTTTCTCCATCAATTAGGAATCTGATGCCGTCACAAAACACATTCCTTAAATTGTAGCCATTTGTTGAGTGTTTTTTTAGGTGTCCAATCCGCATATATATCAGCATTGCCCTTGATTTTCTTGACTGTATATCTCTTAAATGTCAACATATACACGTGTGATTTAGTTTTCGAAGATTTTTCAAAGCCGAGAACCTCGATCAGAGAGTAAAAAAGGCGTAAGGTTCACTATGGTGTAAAATTAAAATGGGATATACCGGGCTAGGATTCAAGTTACAGGAACAAGGGCCAAACCAACCACCCAAGAATGGATTCATCGAGCAAAAACACTTGACAACCTCCTAGAAGCATCTTTTCTTGCCACCAGACCTTTCTCCATCAATTAGGAATCTGACGCCGTCACTAAACACGTTCCTTAAATTGTAACCATTTGTTGAGTGTTTTTTTTTTTTGGTGTCGAATCCGCATATATATCACCATTGCCCTTGATTTTCTTGACTGTATATCTCTTAAATGTCAACATATACACGTGTGATTTAGTTTACGAAGATTTTTCAATGCCGAGAACCTCGATCAGAGAGTAAAAAAGGCGTAAGGTTCACAATGCTGTAAAATTAAAATGGGATATACCGGGCTAGGATTCGAGTTACAGGAACAAGGGCCAAACCAACCACCCAGGAATGGAATCGTCGAGCGAAAACACTTGACAACCTCCTAGAAGCAGCTTTTTCTTGCCACCAGACCTTTCTACATCAATTAGGAATCTGATGCCGTCACTAAACACATTCCTTAAATTGTAGCCATTTGTTGAGTGTTTTTTTTTGTGTCTAATCCGCATATATATCACCATTGCCCTTGATTTTCTTGACTGTATATCTCTTAAATGTCAACATATACACGTGTGATTTAGTTTACGAAGATTTTTCAATGCCGAGAACCTCGATTAGAGAGTAAAAAAGGCGTAAGTTTCACAATGGTGTAAAATTAAAATGGGATATACCGGGCTAGGATTCGAGTTACAGGAACAAGGGCCAAACCAACCACCCAACAATGGAATCGTCGTGTGAAAACACTTGCCAACCTCCTAGAAGCGGCTTTTCTTGCCACCAGACCTTTCTACATCAATTAGGAATCTGATGCCGTCACTAAACACATTCCTTAAGTTGTAGCCATTTTTTGAGTGTTTTTTTTGGTGTCTAATCCGCATATATATCACCATTGCACTTGATTTTTTTGACTGTATATCTCTTAAATGTCAACATATACACGTGTGATTTAGTTTACGAAGGTTTTTCAATGCCGAGAACCTCGATCAAAGAGTAAAAAAGGCGTAAGGCTCACAATGGTGTAAAATTAAAATGAGATATACCGGGTTAGGATTCGAGTTACAGGAACAAGGGCTAAACCAACCACCCAAGAATGGAATCGTCGAGCGAAAACATTTGACAACCTCCTAGAAGCAGCTTTTCTTGCCACCAGACCTTTCTCCATCAATTAGGAATCTGATGCCGTCACTAAACACATTCCTTAAATTGTAGCCATTTGTTGAGTGTTTTTTTTTGTGTCTAATCCGCATATATATCACCATTGCCCTTGATTTTCTTGACTGTATATCTCTTAAATGTCAACATATACACGTGTGAATTAGTTTATGAAGATTTTCCAATGCGGAGAACCTCGATCAGAGAGTAAAAAATGCGTAAGGTTCACAATGGAGTATAATTAAAATGGGATATACCGGGCTAGGATTCGATTACAGGAACAAGGGCCAAACCAACCACCCAAGAATGGAATCGTTGAGCCAAAACACTTTACAACCTCCTAGAAGCAGCTTTTCTTACCACCAGACATTTCTACATCAATTAGGAATCTGATGCCGTCACTAAACACATTCCTTAAATTGTAGCAATTTGTTGAGTGGTTTTTGGTGTCTAATCTGCATATATATCACCGTTGCCCTTGATTTTCTTGACTGTATATCTCTTAAATGTCAACATATACACGTGTGATTTAGTTGACGAAGATTTTTCAATGCCGAGAACCTCGATCAGAGAGTAAAAAAGGCGTAAGTTTCACAATGGTGTAAAATTCAAAATGGGATATACCGGGCTAAGATTCGAGTTACATGAATAAGGGCTAAACCAACCACCCAAGAATGGAATCGTCGAGCGAAAACACTTGACAACCTCCTAGAAGCAGCTTTTCTTGCCACCGAACCTTTCTCCATCAATTAGGAATCTGATGCCGTCACTAAACACATTCCTTAAATTGTAGGCATTGGTTGAGTGTTTATTTTTTTTGGTGTCGAATCCGCATATATATCACCATTGCCCTTGATTTTCTTGACTGTATATCTCTTAAATGTCAACGTATACACGTGTGATTTAGTTTACGAAGATTTTTCAATGCCGAGAACCTCGATCAGAGAGTAAAAAAGGCGTAAGGTTCACAATGGTGTAAAATTAAAATGGGATATACCGGGCAAGGATTCTAGTTACAGGAACAAGGGCCAAAGCAACCACCCAAGAATGGTAACGTCGAAAAAAAACACTTGACAACCTCCTAGAAGCAGATTTTCTTGCCACTAGACCTTTCTCCATCAATTTGGAATCTGATGTCGTCACTAAACACATTCCTTAAATTGTAGCCATTTGTTGAGTGCTTTTTTTTTGTGTCTAATCCGCATATATATCAACATTGCCCTTGATTTTCTTGACTGTATATCTCTTAAATGTCAACATATACACCTGTGATTTAGTTTACGAAGATTTTTCAATGCCGAGAACCTCGATCAGATAGTAAAAACGGCGTAAGGTTCACAATGGTGTAAAATTAAAATGGGATATACCGGGCGAGGATTCGAGTTACAGGAACAAGGGCCAAACCAACTACCCAAGAATGGAATCGTCGAGCGAAAACACTTGACAACCTCCTAGAAGCAGATTTTCTTGCCACCAGACCTTTCTACATCAATTAGGAATTTGATGCCGTCACTAAACACATTCCTTAAATTGTAGCCATTTGTTGAGTGTTTTTTTTGTGTCTAATCCGCATATATATCACCATTGCCCTTGATTTTCTTGACTGTATATCTCTTAAATGTCAACATATACACGTGTGATTTAGTTTACGAAGATTTTTCAATGCCGAGAACCTCGATCAGAGAGTAAAAAAGGCGTAAGGTTCACAATGGTGTAAAATTAAAATGGGATATACCAGGCAAGGATTCGAGTTACAAGAACAAGGGCCAAACCAACCACCCAAGAATGGAATCGTCGAGCGAAAACACTTGACAACCTCCTAGAAGCGGGTATTCTTGCCACCAGACCTTTCTCCATCAATTAGGTATTTGAGGCCGTCACTAAACAAGTTCCTTAAATTGTAGCCATTTGTTGAATGTTTATTTTTTTTGGTGTCGAATCCGCATATATATCACCATTGCCCTTGATTTTCTTGACTGTATATCTCTTAAATGTCAACATATACACGTGTGATTTAGTTTAAGTAGATTTTTCAATGCCGAGAACCTCGATTAGAGAGTAAAAAGGCGTAACGTTCACAATGGTGTAAAATTAAAATGGGATATACCGGGTTAGGAGTAGAGTTACAAGAACAAGGGCCAAACCAGCCACCCAAGAATGGAATCATCGAGCGAAACCACTTGACAACCTCCTAGAAGCAGCTTTTCTTGCCACCAGACCTTTCTCCATCAATTAGGAATCTGATGCCGTCACTAAACACATTCCATAAATTGTAGCCATTTGTTGAGTGTTTTTTTTTTGTGTCTAATCCGCATATATATCACCATTGCCCTTGATTTTGTTGACTGTATATCTCTTAAATGTCAACATATACACGTGTGATTGAGTTTAAGAAGATTTTTCAATGCCGAGAACCTCGATCAGAGAGTAAAAAAGGCGTAAGGTTCACAATGGTGTAAAATTAAAATGGGATATAACGGGCAAGGATTCGAGTTACAGGAACAAGGGCCAAACCAAACACTCAACAATGGAATCGTCGAGCGAAAACACTTGACAACCTCCTAGAAGCAGCTTTTCTTGCCTCCAGACCGTTCTCCATCAATTAGTAATCTGATGCCGTCACTAAACACATTCCTTAAGTTGTCGCCATTTGTTGATTGTTTTTTTTTTTTGTCTAATCCCCATATATATCACCATTGCCCATGATTTTCTTGACTGTATATCTCTTAAATGTCAACATATACACGTGTGATTTAGTTTACGAAGATTTTCCAATGCCGAGAACCTCGATCAGAGAGTAAAAAAGGCGTAAGGTTCACAATGGTGTAAAATTAAAATGGGATATACCGGGCAAGGATTCGAGTTACAGGAACAAGGGCCAAACCAAACACACAACAATGGAATCATCGAGCGAAAACACTTGACAACCTCCTAGAAGCAGCTTTTCTTGCCTCCAGACCTTTCTCCATCAATTAGGAATCTGATGCCGTCACTAAACACATTCCTTAAATTGTAGCCATTTGTTGAGTGTTTTTTTTGGTGTCTAATCCGCATATTTATCACCATTGCCCTTGATTATCTTGACTGTATATCTCTTAAATGTCAACATATACACGTGTGATTTAGTTTACGAAGATTTTCCAATGCCGAGAACCTCGATCAGAGAGTAAAAAAGGCGTAAGGTTCACAACGGAGTAAAATTAAAATGGGATATACCGGGCTAGGATTCGAGTTACAGGAACAAGTGCCAAACCAACCACCCAAGAATGGAATCGTCGAGCGAAAACACTTGACAACCTCCTAGAACCAGCTTTTCTTGCCACCAGACCTTTCTCCATCAATTAGGAATCTGATGCCGTCACTAAACACATTCCTCAAATTGTAGCCATTTGTTGAGTGTTTTTTTTTGTTGTCTAATCCGCCTATATATCACCATTGCCCTTGATTTTCTTGACTGTATATCTCTTAAATGTCAACATATACATGTGTGATTTAGTTTACGAAGATTTTTCAATGCCGAGAACCTCAATCATAGAGTAAAAAAGGCATAAGGTTCACAATGGTGTAAAATTAAAATGGGATATACCGGGCAAGGATTCGAGTTACAGGAACAAGGGCCAAACCAACCACCCAAGAATGGAATCGTCGAGCGAAAACACTTGACAACCTCCTAGAAGCAGATTTTCTTGCCACCAAACCTTTCTACATCAATTAGGAATCTGATGCCGTCACTAAACACATTACTTAAATTGTAGCCATTTGTTGAGTGTTTTTTTGTGTCTAATTCGCATATATATCACCATTGCCCTTGATTTTCTTGACTGTATATCTCTTAAATGTCAAGATATACACGTGTGATTTAGTTTACGAAGATTTTTCAATGCCGAGAACCTCGATCAGAGAGTAAAAAAGGCGTAAGGTTCACAATGGTGTAAAATTAAAATGGGATATACCGGGCAAGGATTCGAGTTACATGAACAAGGGCCAAACCAACCACCCAGGAATGGAATCGTCGAGCGAAAACACTTGACAACCTCCCAGAAGCGGGTTTTCTTGCCACCAGACCTTTCTCCATCAATTAGGAATCTGATGCCGTCACTAAACACGTTCCTTAAATTGTAGCCATTTGTTGAGTGTTTATTTTTTTGGTGTCGAATCCGCATATATATCACCATTGCCCTTGATTTTCTTGACTGTATATCTCTTAAATGTAAAGATATACATGTGTGATTTAGTTTAAGAAGATTTTTCAATGCCGAGAACCTCGATTAGAGAGTAAAAAGGCGTAAGGTTCACAATGGTGTAAAATTAAAATGGGATATACCGGGTTAGGAGTTGAGTTACAGGAACAAGGGCCAAACCAGCCACCCAAGAATGGAATCATCGAGCAAAACCACTTGACAACCTCCTAGAAGCAGCTTTTATTGCCACCAGACCTTTCTCCATCAATTAGGAATCCGATGCCGTCACTAAACACATTCCTTAAATTGTAGCCATTTGTTGAGTGTTTTTTTTGTGTCTAATCCGCATATATATCACCATTGCCTTTGATTTTCTTGACTGTATATCTCTTAAATGTCAACATATACACGTGTGATTTAGTTTACGAAGATTTTTCAATGCCGAGAACCTCGATTAGAGAGTAAAAAGGCGTAAGGTTCACAATGGTGTAAAATTAAAATGGGATATACCGGGTTAGGAGTCGAGTTACAGGAACAAGGGCCAAACCAGCCACCCAAGAATGGAATCATCGAGCAAAACCACTTGACAACCTCCTAGAAGCAGCTTTTCTTGCCACCAGACCTTTCTCCATCAATTAGGAATCCGATGCCATCACTAAACACATTCCTTAAATTGTAGCCATTTGTTGAGTGTTTTTTTTTGTGTCTAATCCGCATATATATCACCATTGCCCTTGATTTTCTTGACCGTATATCTCTTAAATGTCAACATATACACGTGTGATTTAGTTTACGAAGAATTTTCAATGCCGAGAACCTCGATCAGAGAGTAAAAAAGGCGTAAGGTTCACAATGGTGTAAAATTAAAATGGGATATACCGGGCAAGGATTCGAGTTACAGGAACAAGGGCCAAACCAAACACTCAACAATGGAATCGTCGAGCGAAAACACTTGACAACCTCCTAGAAGCAGCTTTTCTTGCCTCAAGACCTTTCTCCATCAATTAGGAATCTGATGCCGTCACTAAACACATTCCTTAAATTGTAGCCATTTGTTGAGTGTTTATTTTTTTTGGTGTCGAATCCGCATATATATCACCATTAACCTAGATTTTCTTGACTGTATATCTCTTAAATGTCAACAAATACACGTGTGATTTAGTTTACGAAGATTTTTCAATGCCGAGAACCTCGATCAGAGAGTTAAAAAGGCGTAAGGTTCACAATGGTGTACAATTAAAATGGGATATATCTGGCTAGGATTCGAGTTACAAGAACAAGGGCCAAACCAACCACCCAAGAATGGAATCGTCGAGCGAAAACACTTGACAACCTCCTAGAAGTAGCTTTTCTTGCCACCAGACCTTTCTCCATCAATTAGGAATCTAATGCTGTAACAAAACACATTCCTTAAATTGTAGCCATTTGTTGAGTGTTTTTTTTGGTGTCTAATCCGCATATATATCACCATTGCCCTTAATTATCTTGACTGTATATCTCTTAAATGTCAACATATACAAGTGTGATTTAGTTTACGAAGATTTTCCAATGCCGAGAACCTCGATCAGACAGTAAAAAAGGCGTAAGGTTCACAATGGAGTAAAATTAAAATGGGATATACCGGGCTAGGATTCGAGTTACAGGAACAAGTGCCAAACCAACCACCCAAGAATGGAATCGTCGAGCAAAAACACTTGACAACCTCCTAGAACCAGCTTTTCTTGCCACCAGAGCTTTCTCCATCAATTAGGAATCTGATGCCGTCACTAAACACATTCCTTAAATTGTAGCCATTGGTTGAGTGTTTTTTTTTTTGGTGTCTAATCCGCCTATATATCACCATTGCCCTTGATTTTCTTGACTGTATATCTCTTAAATGTCAACATATACACGTGTGATTTAGTTTACGAAGATTTTTCAATGCCGAGAACCTCGATCAGAGAGTAAAAAAGGCGTAAGGTTCACAATGGTGTAAAATTAAAATGGGATATACCGGGTTAGGAGTCGAGTTACAGGAATAAGGGCCAAACCAGCCACCCAAGAATGGAATCATCGAGCGAAACCACTTGACAACCTCCTAGAAGCAGCTTTTCTTGCCACCAGACATTTCTCCATCAATTAGGAATCTGATGCCGTCACTAAACACATTCCTTAAATTGTAGCCATTTGTTGAGTGTTTTTTTTGTGTCTAATCCGCATATATATCACCATTGCCCATGATTTTCTTGACTGTATATCTCTTAAATGTCAACATATACACGTGTGATTTAGTTTACGAAGATTTTTCAATGCTGAGAACCTCGATCAGAGAGTAAAAAAGGCGTAAGGTTCACAATGGTGTAAAATTAAAATGGGATATATCGTGCAAGGATTCGAGTTACAGGAACAAGGGCCAAACCAAACACTCAACAATGGAATCGTCGAGTGAAAACACTTGACAACCTCCTTGAAGCCGCTTTTCTTGCCTCCAGACCTTTCTCCATCAATTAGGAATCTGATGCCGTCACTAAACACATTCCTTAAATTGTAGCCATTTGTGGAGTGTTTTTTTTGGTGTCTAATCCGCATATATATCACCATTGCCCTTGATTATCTCGACTGTATATGATGTGCGTGAAAGTGTTATATATATTAGGTGTATATTTTAAGCCCCTTTAACACTTATTTAGCCAAGTTTTAAATTTATAAGACACGATATTTCACTAACACTAAACACACATATGGGCAAGTGCACTCATCGTGAGCGTAGTATAGCGTTGGTAAGATACCGAGGTCGTCCAAGGACACAAGAGCTTTTAGTACCGGTTTATCCTCAACGTCTAATCAAAGTAAAAAGTTTAGAAAAATGTTTTTAAACTAAGAAAAATAAAAACTAACTAAAATGCTGAAAATAAAAATAAAAGAAAAACAGATAGACAAGATGAATCACTTGGTTCCGACTCGTATCTAGTATAACCTTTGATTATTTCCGCACTTTTGCACATAATTGAGAGATTATCTTAGTTATTGTAGTAGGCCCCTCTTTTGAAGGTGACGTTACCCTCACCCTAGTAGTTTGAGTCAGCAAGGATACAATCCTAAAAGGGTGGATTATTGGAAGATAATGAATTAAGTTATTAATGCAATATTACGGTAGGCCCCGCTTTTGGCGGTGACGTTACCCTCGGCTAAGTAGTCTGAGTCAGCAGGGATACAGTCCTAAATAGCCGGGTTATAGTATTAACAGTAGTTAACTTACGAGGGGATCAAAGAGTTTGGACCCCCTCCATCCAATACCGTGAAGTATTGAAGGAGGTCCTACTAAATTTGACCCAGGTCCATTGCAGGACCTCTAAACGCTGAACAATGGCAAGACTTTTACCAAACCGTTCCCTTAACCCCCGACCAGGTAGCCAACATACCTCCATATAGACCGTGGAGATATGAATGGTGAAAATCTTTTATTTTATATGGACAGTAAAATAATGCCAAGACACCACAGACAAACGATAAGGAAAGATCACCTTCAACATAAGTAACTAGTTATTAAAGTCATTAATACAAAACCAAATAAAAAGTGCAAAAGATTAGAAATAAAAAGTATTATACTAGACACTTTGTCTTCACCAAGTGATGTAAGAGACTTAGGCAAACATGGCCTTGATTTTCAAGAACTCTTACGATCAATCTTGGATCCCGAGACGACTCACACACTCTATGATGGACAATGGATGATGGTGGTGGATGATGGTGTTGTGATGGTGGTGGGTGGTGGATGAAGTGTGAGAGAGGTGGTGTGCCAAGGGATGAGTTGAAATGAAACCAAGCACTCCCATTTATAGGCTGAACAGAAGGCTGGGCACGGCCCCGTGCCTGTCTGACACTCTCTCTCTTTATTAATTGTAATTCGCAATTACAATTAATGCGCCTGCTGTACTTTCGCCACGCCCCCGTGTCCGCTGGGCACGGCCCCGTGGTGGGCAATAGAAGCTTCTATAGGTTTGTCTTTTCTGCTGCTTCTTAGGCACGGCCCCGTGCTGGTTGAGCACGGGGCGTGTTCAGTCTTCTGTCTTCTCTATTTTGCTTGGGAAGATGCCGTTGAGGGGTCGGGCAGTCCACTTATGTTCCTTTTCTTGTATTTATGTTGGATTTAGCTGTCTTTTTGCTTCTTTTGTGAATTTGAGCTCATTTAATCCTGAAAATACATAAAGGAAGACAAAAACACTCCTTTTCCAACATTAGTACTTAAAAAGGGTTAGTTTTATGCCTCATTTGATGTAATTTATATGTTGCATTTTACACACATCAAATACCCCCACACTTGAACTTTTGCTTGTCCTCAAGCAAAACTCTTTAATATGTGGCTTACACTCCCAAATGGAATAGGTAGAAGAGAAGGTTTTGGGCTTGTCGTAGAGTGTCGGGATTTCCAAGATTCTTTATGTAGTTTTATTTTTATTTATTTACAATCCTATTCGTCATGATTTATTTAAAACTTTTCATAAGACAAATTACTTATTTGGGCATAACATGCCTTTTTAAAATTCCATTTATATACAAGTTCACATACCTCACGGGGGAAATCACTCACACTCGGTCGAAGGTGTATTTCTAGTGAATCACTCGAGAGCGGCATGGAACTTATTCCTACCATAAGCTTGCCAAGCAATCAATCCTCCTCCTTTTTAACTTTTATACCTTTGTAAATATCAAGAGGACTTTGTGGTTTAAGGGTTACGCTTGGGTTAAAGGTAGGTGGTTGGGTTAGTGGTTAGTAGAAAAAGGGTGAAAAAAAGCGTAACAAGTGTCGGTTTTCGTAGGACTTTCTATTTTTTTTTCTGATGAAGCTTTCAAACAAAGTTATTTTTGATGAACTTGTTTGTTTATTTTCTTTTGCTTCATCATCAACACATTTTTTTTTCAATCAGACAAAAAACCGAACTTGTTACTAAAACAAAGGGTTAAAAATGAAAAAGGTTTTAGTGGGTAAAAAGGGTTTTTGGTTTGGGTGATGAAATGAAAAGGTTTAGGCTCAAAGGGGCTAACTAGAGGGATTTTAGGGTAGGTGGTAAAAGAAAAAGAAAAATAATGGTGTAGAAATAAAAAGGGTTAGTCCTAATGCCTCCATCATTTACTTACTCGGGTTTAAGTTGATAAGGACCGGGAATGTATCGTCATGGCAAGTTCTAGAGTCGTAAGAACCAAGCGGCTATTCACACAAGAAACGAAAAATGAGCATTTAGTCTAAAGATGTAAATTTGTATGCTCAATAAAGGCTCAAAACTCACTTTTGTGGGAATGGGTTTTTATGTAATCAAGTATATATAATCAAATTTTAACTAAGTTTGTTATGCATTTTCATAATTTTCTTATGTTGGTTCTTTTTATCACGACGCTATCGGTTGTAAATTTGTAAAAATATAACCTTTTTGAGAACTTGAATTTCCCGAGTTAAACCTAGACAAGTAAAAAAAATGAAAAAAATTTTTGAAAAAAATTTGGGGTGATTAGCGGTTCCAATAGAGTTTTGTGTAAGGCTTGTATTTAGGACTTGCAAAATTAAAGGTTTTAGCATCCCCCCACACTTAAATTACACATTGTCCTCAATGTGTCCCAAAAATAAATTTTTAGGTTGATTAGATGTGTAAAATGGTGTTGAAAGCAAAAATTTATGTTACTGGGAGTCTGGACACGGCCCCGTGTCCACTGGACACGACCCCGTGCTGAACTGCCAGTAACGAAAACTTACAGAAGGTGAACACGGGGGCGTGTTGATTAGGCACGGCCCCGTGTCTGACAAAAATCTGCAGGACAGTAACCAAACAGCAGGTCTGGGAGGTGAGCATGGGGGCGTGTTTGCTAGACACGTCCCCGTGTGGACAGTCTGTAAGCCTGAAAAACAGGTTTCTTTCCCCGGTTTTTTCCATCCTGACCCTATAAGTGCTGAGGCTCAGCACTCCAAGCCTTGGTTTGTACCTGTTTCATTACTTAATACCACACCAAGCAATACAAACATCCTACATTACCATAGTTAATTGTTCCAAGCATAAAGTAAAAGAAAAATAAAACGGAAAATAAAAGCGGTCAAGGAAAGTAAATTGTTCAACATTTGGCACGCAGGCCACCAATTGTTCGATAGATAAAGGGTTAACCTGGGGAGTCATCAATCAACCGCTTCCTTCTCTGCTCCTCTCGCCTACTCCATACCATCGTCATCATCATCATCGTCATCATCCCCTCCAGGGCGTGCAATGTGGTCTCGTATGTATCCAACATCGTCTTGGATCTCGGAGAGGTTTCTCTCGATAGCTCCGACCCGGTGGTAGGTGTTGCTCGCCATGTTATAGGTGTTCCTAGTACACATAAGGTTTTCCTGCAACAAATCATGCAAACTTTGAAAGTTAGGAAAACCGCCTCCCGAGGAGGATGATTGGCCCGGATCACCGTGGGGTTGGTATTGGTACTGATGATGTTGCGGAGCTGGGAGGAAAAGCGCTTCTTGCGGGTTCCATGCATGACCTTGCATCCTTTGGAAGGTTACCGTCTCGTCTTCTGCGTCATAAATCAGGTTCATTGAGCGGCATATGTTAATGTCCACCGTACCCGACCATGGGCCCTCTCAAATGCCCTAGGTATGTGGGCGAAGTGCTTGAAGAGACGGTACACCCATCCCCCAAAGAAAATAGGCGTCGGTGCACTAGCAAGGCGGTTGTGATGCATGTTTCGGAGCATGAGGAACGGAACATCGAGCGGCCTGCGGTTGTGAATGCAGTGGAGGACAACCAAATCTCTTAACCCAACGACGCCACTACTGTCATGCCTTTGGCTAAGAGAGTAGCCGAGGAGCCTATGAATGTATCTGTACAGCGGATCCCTCAGCTTTGTACTCTTAGTGCTGCTCGGATTGTAGAACCCTTCTCCAATCTGAGCCCACATGGCTTGGCGTTCGTTGTCACCTACCTCTCTCATTCCCCCAGTATTTTCTTCATTTCCCGCATCCTCTTCCGCATACAACCCGATAATTGACCCAAATTATGCCATAGAGATCGAATACTTCGTTCCGCCACATCGGAAAGCTACCCCGTCATTGTCGAACGGGTCGCACCTCGAGTTGAATGTGAATGTGAAAGTGCTATAGAATTCCAACGTGCACTCGTGGACGAAACGGAGCCGAGTTGTTAATGCGACTCTGAGTGGTCCCGTGACAATGTTGTTGAAACGGTCAATTTGATTCACCATGGTTAGCAGGTCCGTGCAAGCTTGCCTCGGGTATTCCTCCGGCCTTGTTTGGAGAAGTTCGTATCGAGCTCTTGCATCTAGCTCATTGGCGTTAAATCTTGTGAACTTCCTGGCCATCTGCAAGAATAAACCAAAAGTTAGCACGAAACAGAAATATTTTCGGACAAAACTGCAAACAGCGGGCTGGACACGACCCTGTGTTCAGCGGGCACGGCCCCGTGTCCAGATGTCTGTAACCCAAAAACTTCATTTTTCGTCTCGGTCCCGAAAACTTAAAAATTTTTGGTCCAATAGATGCGGTTTCCCCCGAAAATGAAACCCTAAGTGCCGTTTTTCCCAAAATATCCCGTTTACCCTATCAATTTTATCTTTTTCGGTTCAAGAACAAGGGTTTGGGGTTTTTGTAAGAAATCGGGTGAATCTATGAACAATACAAGTGTATTTACTTCCTTTAACACTAATCTATCTAAATGCAAACATATCTAAACAAAAATTTGAGGTTCGATCCGGATGAACTTCAAGAACCCTAGATGTAACGCCCCAAAATCTGAATGTTAATATTTGTTGTATGTTATTATGTGACACGTCAGGAAATAAATAACTAGGCTATTTAACCTAGTTAAGGGTATGGTCAAAAGTCTTAAATGATTAAGGTAGTGTCAGTTATGTTTTAAAAGTAAACCCGAGGGGCTAAAATGGAACAAATGAAAGTTAAGTTATAAAATAACTAAACACACAAACACACACATACTTGTGTGTTCGAGAAAGATCAGGAGGCTCCCATGGAGCCTCAAACCCTAAATCGCCTTTAAGCTCAAATTGGAAGGCAAGATGAAGCTGAAATCCATAACCGAGCATGGATTAATGATCACCAACACGAGGGGATCATAAGGTATGTCTTAAATCTAAGATTGGTGATCATGGGTGAAGTGGGTTATGTTCTAATCCGTGAGTTAATATGAAATTGATCATGTACAAGGGTTAGAATCCTCGTGTAGAACATGGGTTATGAATGGTTTGCGTTAATTTGATGTTTAGAGGTGACACCTGTTAGTTAGGGTGAAGATGATGACTAGAATCACCTCTTATGTTCAAGTATTGTTGAATGATTGATGTATTATGTGGGTATGATGAATTATTGTTAGATGAAAGTATAGGAATATGATGATGTTATGTTTAATGTTCATTTGGAATGATACATGATGATTAGTAGTTGGTTTTGATGGGTTATGTATGAGTTTAGAAGAATTGTGCATGAAATAGTTGTACGTTATGCTTAAAAGGTAGTACTCACATCAAGTGTATGATGAAATGTATATAGTGTCGTCCGTATAGTCGATTATGATGTTACGGGTATATGATGATAAGTCGATAGTTAAGTATGGTGAATAGTTGACTTTTGAAAGTCAACTAAGTATAAGAAACATGATTTGACTCGTTGTCGTAAATGTAGGTTGATGGGAAGTCGTATGGTACATGTTATAACAATCCGTGTTAAATGTAATCACATGATGACTTACATGAGTTTAACGTATACGAATATGATTATATGAAGTTGATTATGTATTTTAATGCTTGTTGGAAATGACTAAGGAAAGTTAAGTGTGAATTATGCGAGTGATATGATTGTTACATGTACAAAGGTGTATGCTAATAAGAGCGTGATTTCGATGAAATGAAAGTATAGGAATTACGTCGAGACGGACTCAAGCATGAGGTGTTAACGGGTCAAGAAGAGGCAAGGAATCGGATACGAGCACGGACGCATAAGGTAAGTGATTTCTGTAATCACTTCTTATGTTCGGATAGGTGATATGGTGTTTTAATTAACTAAGCATGATGGTTGAGGTCAGATATGTGTCGTAGTCTTATGTCGTAAAGGATGAGATTTAAAGTTGACCAAAATGCCCTTGATAGGTATTTTGGGCAAACGATCTTAACAAGTAGTTTAGGAACAAGTTATTTGATGAGTATAATGTTTTGAACAAGTATGGAAGCGAAGAGTATGGTCTTGGTATGTCATAAACCAATTAATGCGCAAATACCATAACGGGTCAAATAATTAGAATGTGATAATAAGCCGATAGAGCGTAAGATAAGAATTTCCTTAATTTGGATGTGGGATTTTAAGTTATATGATAGAATGTGAATTTACAAGCATGTAGGAAGAAACGGGAGGTTAAACGGGTAAACGGTTCGAAAGTTATGCGCGTTTTAGTGCGTTCGGACGTCGAAACGGATCTGCAGGAAAATGCATTTTAGAGAGGCCGTCGCCGACGGGCAAGGGAAAGTCAGTTTTTCTCAGACGCCTTATTTACCTGTCTACGGGGTTTTGGCCGACGGGAAAAACTACGGGCCGTCGCCGACGACCTCCCCAAGTCCAAAAGTCTGAAATTTGTGATTTAAGTTGATTTATGTATCGTAGGCTTCGGTTTGTTATCCGTGGACTACGGCGGACTTTCAAAGTCCTTAGATGAACGTGGGCTATAAATCAAAGTTTAAGTCTCAGGTAATTAACGTCTTAGTATGTAAGGGGTATGCAAGATGTTGTGCGTGTATGTAGATGCATATTTATGTATATATGAAGATACGTGTGACAGTATGTATATATGTGAAGGCGTAGGAATGTATGTATGTATGCGGATGTATGTTCATGTATGTATAAAGATATGTACGAGTGTATGCATGTATGTAGAGATGTAACAAAGGTATATACGTACGTATGTCTTATGCGTTTAAATGTATGCATGTAGGAGTGAAGGTAGGTAGAACGTATGTACGCAAGGGAGTATGTACGAAGGTATGCACATATGTAGGTTTGTGTGAAGGCATGTAATAAGTATGTATGCATGTAAGTATGTAAGTATTTATGAATGTAGGTATGTATGTACGTAGGTAGGAATGGGTGTATTTAGGAATGCACGTACGTAGGTACGTATGTATGTTTGTAGGTACGTATGTAGGAAAGTTGCTAATTGTGACCGTAAACGTATGTATCAGTTTGTATGAAAGTATGTACACATGCATCTAATGAAAGTGAGTACTAACGGTAATAATAGCGTGCTTGGTGAATGAAGTGTAACGCAGGAATACCAAAGAAGTCTCACTACGGATCGTATCATCAGGATGAAAAAGCTGGGATGTAAAGAGTTAACGAAACGAGAAGTAAACGTGAACAAACCTTGTATGTTTATAATGCGTACTAATGATGTGAATTTTATGTGGTGAGCGCAGGTAGTACCAGTCATGAGGATATCCTAGGATTGGAGATCAATGATCGAGTTACTAGAGAGATTGTACGGAAACGTTGATGTGCATAATGTAGTAAATATAAGCTATGTTTTTAACTAGTATATAAGAGGATGACGGGTTTATGAGAAAGAGTTGTGTTAATATTAAACTTTAAATAAGTTGAGGTATTTATAATGAAAGAAATTTTATGGTACGTATTTCCGCTGCGACTTTTTGTCAAATACGAATTAGGGTCTTACAAGTTGGTATCAGAGCCCTGGTTTGAGGGAATCAAGTACGAGAAGGTAAGTACTTGAACTCAAACTTGCGTGCTCTTGAGATAAGAAATCCGTACAATCTAAGACTCGATCAAGATCCAAAGGTAAAGGCTAATGAAAGTATGTATTTATGTATACGTATAAAGAAACTGACGGTTTTGTATGTGCAAGGTAAGCATAAGTGTTGGAAGAGGATGATCCGTGAATGCAGTCTAGGATGAATACTAAGGCAGGCAAAGAGGTAATAAGACAAATAGGCAAATGAGCCCAGGTACGTAAATGTAATATGTGGGTGAAAGAAATGGTAAAATTCATTAAGGAAAGGAGAATTTTAAAAGGAAAGACGATGATTGTATAGTAATGAAGTATTGGAAGTGATACACGCGCCGAAACCTAAGTCTACGGACGTAAGGTGACAATTACATGAAGGCACGAAACTACTATGTGGATTGTGTGCCTGGCCAGTATACGAGAAACGTATGACGTTCGTGAGATCATGATAATTGTTACAGGTATGTCCGGTAGAGTTAGGTAGCAGGCGGGCGTGTGGGTGAAATGGGAAGTAAGACTCTTGGGGAATTGAGAGTACTATGAAAGTATGAAAAACATGCCTGATAAGAATGAAGAATGTGGAATCCGTAATTTAGTACGGATCAATAAGATATGAATGATATGTTTGAATCCGTGAGACAGATTCAAGGATGAAAGGTATGAATGCAATGTTTGAATCCGTGAGACGGGTTCAAGTGATGAAAGGCATGAATGGAATGTTTGAACCCGTAAAACGGATTCAGGGAAAGGAAAGGTAGCAATGATATGTCTGAATCTGCGAAACGGATTCAACACATGTAAGGAATGAAAGATGTGAATGATATGATTGAATTCATTAGATGGGTTCAAATCATAGAAGGAAGAGAAGGTATGAATGATATGTTTGAATCTGTGAGACGGATTCAAGGAAGAAAGGCATGAATATAATGTTTGAATCCGTAAGGCGGATTCAATGAATGAAAAAGCATGAATGATGCGTCTGAATCCGTGAGACGGATTCAAAAATATAAAAAAAAGAATGAAATTAATCCGCCTAGGAAGATGTTGACAGTTTGACCATGATTGGGTCGAATGGGTCGTAGAAATAAGTATAAAGTAAAAAAAAAGTGATAGTATAATAGACGAAGTTTTGTATAAGTTACTTGTTAGATGTGTTAGTAATTGACTCTTAGAAGTCAGAATGATGACGGGCTGTGACCCGGACAATAACTTGAGTATGGGCGGGAATGGTAAGCTTAGTAAGAAATATTGAAACGATGTAATAAGGTCTTCGCAAGTAAGCATGAATGGAAGGAAGTACGTGCGTGTACTTCAGTTCGCGAAATGATAAATTGAATGAAAGGATTGTATGTAAGAAATAGAATGTGTGGCACGTTATAGCAGGCACGTAGGAAATTGTAGAAGAGTTATAGGTGGGTAATCACCTAGTGTAATGAATGTTTGAATGACATATGTTAACCGACGATGTTGTTGATGATAATGTTAGAACTATTGATGTGATGAAACCAATCGTGTTGATGAAAGGACGTGCACGAGCGGAAGCTCATTACACGAAGGAATGAAAGCTGGCATATACGGTTAGTACTCGAGGAGAAGATGATCGATCTGGGTTGCGGATCGTGGTTTGGGAAATGAAAAAGAGGTTAGTAAAATGTTTAACTCATGATTGGAGAGATATGAACTATTTATACACGTGAATTAAGTAATGCATGGAGTGAAAGCAATAGTAATGTGAAATGAACGAAATGATTTAAAGATAATATAAAGGTATGCAAGGTATACGTAACTGTAGAAAACGTAGAGTAAGGTTAACGTTAGAGTTAAGCACGTAGGTGTGACTATGAAATAGTAAGTTTTGTGGTGGTAACAAAACAAAAGTTAAATGTTATACAGAGTATGTAGAGAATGTAAATTTTTAGAGGTGAGATGGAGATATTAGATCCATTAAGAATGGATCATATTAAAGGACGGAAGAGTATGTGTATTGACCAGTTATTGATAGGTCAAGTAAATGAAAATGCAAATGAAATAGGAAAGAATGATCAGGAAAGTATGGGCTAGTGGTCGTATGGATGGGCTGGAAGAAAAGATAATGTGTGTTCGATGAAAGTGAGAAAGGTTTCGGGGACGAAACCTTGTTTAAGGGTGGTAGACTTGTAACGCCCCAAAATCTGAATGTTAATATTTGTTGTATGTTATTACGTGACACGTCAGGAAATAAATAACTAGGCTATTTAACCTAGTTAAGGGTATGGTCAAAAGTCTTAAATGATTAAGGTAGTGTCAGTTATGTTTTAAAAGTAAACCCGAGGGGCTAAAATGGAACAAATGAAAGTTAAGTTATAAAATAACTAAACACATAAACACACACATACGTGTGTGTTCGAGAAAGATCAGGAGGCTCCCATGGAGCCTCAAACCCTAAATCGCCTTTAAGCTCAAATTGGAAGGCAAGATGAAGCTGAAATCCATAACCGAGCATGGATTAATGATCACCAACACGAGGGGATCATAAGGTATGTCTTAAATCTAAGATTGGTGATCATGGGTGAAGTGGGTTATGTTCTAATCCGTGAGTTAATATGAAATTGATCATGTACAAGGGTTAGAATCCTCGTGTAGAACATGGGTTATGAATGGTTTGCGTTAATTTGATGTTTAGAGGTGACACCTGTTAGTTAGGGTGAAGATGATGACTAGAATCACCTCCTATGTTCAAGTCTTGTTGAATGATTGATGTATTATGTGGGTATGATGAATTATTGTTAGATGAAAGTATAGGAATATGATGATGTTATGTTTAATGTTCATTTGGAATGATACATGATGATTAGTAGTTGGTTTTGATGGGTTATGTATGAGTTTAGAAGAATTGTGCATGAAATAGTTGTACGTTATGCTTAAAAGGTAGTACTCACATCAAGTGTATGATGAAATGTATATAGTGTCGTCCGTATAGTCGATTATGATGTTACGGGTATATGATGATAAGTCGATAGCTAAGTATGGTGAATAGTTGACTTTTGAAAGTCAACTAAGTATAAGAAACATGATTTGACTCGTTGTCGTAAATGTAGGTTGATGGGAAGTCGTATGGTACATGTTATAGCAATCCGTGTTAAATGTAATGACATGATGAGTTACATGAGTTTAACGTATACGAATATGATTATCTGAAGTTGATTATGTATTTTAATGCTTGTTGGAAATGACTAAGGAAAGTTAAGTGTGAATTATGCGAGTGATATGATTGTTACATGTACAAAGGTGTATGCTAATAAGAGCATGATTTCGATGAAATGAAAGTATAGGAATCACGTCGAGACGGACTCAAGCATGAGGTGTTAACGGGTCAAGAAGAGGCAAGGAATCGGATACGAGCACAGACGCATAAGGTAAGTCATTTCTGTAATCACTTCTTATGTTCGGATAGGTGATATGGTGTTTTAATTAACTAAACATGATGGTTGAGGTCAGATATGTGTCGTAGTCTTATGTCGTAAAGGATGAGATTTAAAGTTGACCAAAATGCCCTTGATGGGTATTTTGGGCAAACGATCTTAACAAGTAGTTTAGGAACAAGTTATTTGATGAGTATAATGTTTTGAACAAGTATGGAAGCGAAGAGTATGGTCTTGGTATGTCATAAACCAATTAATGCGCAAATACCATAACGGGTCAAATAATTAGAATGTGATAATAAGCCGATAGAGCGTAAGATAAGAATTTCCTTAATTTGGATGTGGGATTTTAAGTTATATGATAGAATGTGAATTTACAAGCATGTAGGAAGAAACGGGAGGTTAAACGGGTAAACGGTTCGAAAGTTATGCGCGTTTTAGTGCGTTCGGACGTCGAAACGGATCTGCAGGAAAATGCATTTTAGAGAGGCCGTCGCCGACGGGCAAGGAGGCCGTCGCCGACGGGCAAGGGAAAGTCAGTTTTTCTCAGACGCCTTATTTACCTGTCTACGGGGTTTTGGCCGACGGGAAAAACTACGGGCCGTCGCCGACGGGCCCTAGGGCCGTCGCCGACGACCTCCCCAAGTCCAAAAGTCTGAAATTTGTGATTTAAGTTGATTTATGTATCGTAGGCTTCGGTTTGTTATCCGTGGACTACGGCGGATTTTCTAAACATGATTTTGACTGGTCCTTAGATGAAAATGGGCTATAAATCAAAGTTTAAGTCTCAGGTAATTAACGTATTAGTATGTAAGGGGTATGCAAGATGTTGTGCGTGTATGTAGATGCATATTTATGTATATATGAAGATACGTGTGACAGTATGTATATATGTGAAGGCGTAGGAATGTATGTATGTATGCGGATGTATGTTCATGTATGTATAAAGATATGTACGAGTGTATGCATGTATGTAGAGATGTAACAAAGGTATATACGTACGTATGTCTTATGCGTTTAAATGTATGCATGTAGGAGTGAAGGTAGGTAGAACGTATGTACGCAAGGGAGTATGTACGAAGGTATGCACATATGTAGGTTTGTGTGAAGGCATGTAATAAGTATGTATGCATGTAAGTATGTAAGTATGTATGTATTTATGAATCTAGGTATGTATGTACGTAGGTAGGAATGGGTGTATTTAGGAATGCACGTACGTAGGTACGTATGTATGTATGTAGGTACGTATGTAGGAAAGTTGCTAATTGTGACCGTAAACGTATGTATCAGTTTGTATGAAAGTATGTACGCATGCATCTAATGAAAGTGAGTACTAACGGTAATAATAGCGTGCTTGGTGAATGAAGTGTAACGCAGGAATACCAAAGAAGTCTCACTACGGATCGTATCATCAGGATGAAAAAGCTGGGATGTAAAGAGTTAACGAAACGAGAAGTAAACGTGAACAAACCTTGTATGTTTATAATGCGTACTAATGATGTGAATTTTATGTGGTGAGCGCAGGTAGTACCAGTCATGAGGATATCCAAGGATTGGAGATCGAAGATCGAGTTACTAGAGAGATTGTACGGAAACGTTGATGTGCATAATGTAGTAAATATAAGCTATGTTTTTAACTAGTATATAAGAGGATGACGGGTTTATGAGAAAGAGTTGTGTTAAAGTTAAACTTTAAATAAGTTGAGGTATTTATAATGAAAGAAATTTTATGGTACGTGTTTCCGCTGCGACTTTTTGTCAAATACGAATTAGGGTCTTACACTAGATTTTCCCCAAATCTTTGGTGTTTTAACTACATGCAAGTAACTAATCTAACTACTAAAAGTGATAGAATCATACATTGATGTTGTTAGATCGATAGGAGACGTTGAAATTTTGCGAAAAATCGCCTGGAACCAGAGCTTTTGCGGGGAAACGGGGCGTGTGGAATGAAGAAACTGTTTTGAAATAAGGGATTTATCCCGTCTGCAGCGCGAACACGGCCCCGTGTCCCGCGGACACGGCCTCGTGCCGAGCAAGCTTTTTTTTTTTTTTTAGTGCTCGTGTGAGTGCCCCTTTTTCCCATAAGCCATGGTTAGAAAACTTACCGCTTTATTTTGTTGTCTCAATCGTTCGTAACTTACCAGGCATGATGTTCTTATTCTTCCACCGTTTGAAGCGAGATCTCTTCTTCTTCATCCTCAATGAATCCTTGATAGAGTTTCAGCCGTTGGCCATTGACTTTAAATGGAGGTCCATTTTGAGATTTAATTTCTACTGCACCGTGTGGAAAAATATGGGTGATGGAAAAAGGTCCTGGCCACCTAGATTTTAATTTACCAGGAAACAATCGAAGTCGTGAATTAAACAAAAGAACTAGATCTCCTACCCGAAATTCATTAGGTTTAATATGTTTGTCATGAAAATTTTTCATTCTTTCCTTATAAATTTCAGAGTTTGAGTATGCATAATTCCTAAGCTCGTCTAATTCATTTAATTGACAAAATCGATTTTTACCAGCAAATTCTAAATCCAAGTTTACATTTTTGATTGCCCAGTAGGCTTTGTGTGCAATTTCTACTGGCAAATGACAACTTTTTCCATAGACTAGCTTATACGGGGTTGTACCTATTGTTGTTTTATAAGCAGTTCGAAAAGCCTATAAAGCATCGTCTAACTTATCAGCCCATTCCTTTTTATTTAACCCTACGGTTTTTTCGAGTATTACTTTTAAACCTCTATTAGTCACTTCGGCTTGCCCGTTTGTTTGAGGGTGATATGCTGTTGAGACCCGGTGATAGACCCCATATCTTGTTAAAAAAATTTCAAGTTGATGGTTGCAAAAATGGGTACCTCTATCACTTATTAAACCTTTTGGTGTGCCAAAACGAGAGAATAATTTTTTCAGAAATCTTACCACGACTCTTCCATCATTTGTTGGAAGTGCCTCGGCCTCGGCCCATTTAGACAAGTAATCTACTGCCACAAGTATATATTTGTTTCCTTTCGATGGTGGGAAAGGTCCCATAAAGTCGAGTCCCCACACATAAAAAATCTCACAAACAAGAATGCCATTTTGTGGCATTTCGTTTTTGGAAGAAATATTACATGTTCTTTGGCAAGCATCACATGTTTTTACAAGACTTTGAGCGTCTTTGTAAATGGTTGGCCAAAAAAATTCTGAATCGAATACCTTTCGTGCGGTACTAGCAGCACCATGATGTCCTCCGTATGGACCTTCATGACAATGGCGGAGAATTCTTCGTGCTTCACTACCATGTACGCATCGTCGGACGAGTTGGTCGGCACACATTTTGAAAAGATATGGATCTTCCCAAAAGTAGTGTTTCACATTGGCAAAGAATTTTTTTCTTTGATGATGTGGCCACCCTTTTGCGACTATACCGCTAGCTAGGTAGTTAGCATAGTCGGCGTACCATGGTTCTTCCTTGTATTCCACCATTTCCAGGGACTCAGTTGGAAATTTTTCGTTGATTTGCTCGTCCCTGGTTGCTTCCAAAGCTGGGTCTTCTAAGCGTGAAAGATGATCTGCTGCGGTATTTTCTGCTCCTCTTTTGTCCTTGATTTCAATGTCAAATTCTTGGAGGAGTAGAATCCACCTAATGAAACGTGGTTTTGCGTCTTGCTTTTTGAAGAGATATCGAATGGCTGCATGGTCTGTATAGACTATTGTTTTAGAAAGAACAAGATAAGAACGAAATTTATCAAAAGCAAATACCACAGCTAGTAATTCTTTTTCAGTTGTTGTGTAATTTTCTTGTGCATCATTAAGTGTTTTACTAGCATAATAAATTGGGTGGAAATGCTTTTCTTTTCTTTGTCCCAAGACAACTCCAACTGCAAAGTCACTAGCATCACAAATGATTTCGAAAGGAAATTTCCAATCAGGCGCTATCATGATAGGTGCATTGACTAGCATTTCCTTTAGGGTTAAAAATGCTTTATTGCAATCCTTGTCAAAGATGAATGGAGCATCTTTTTCAAGTAATTTTGTTAGAGGCCTTGAGATTTTTGAAAAGTCTTTGATAAACCGTCTATAAAATCCGGCATGCCCTAGGAAACTTCTGATAGCTCGTACGGAGGAGGGAGGTGGTAATCTAGAAATGGTATCTATTTTGGCTCGATCCACATCCATTCCTTCGCTTGAGATCTTGTGACCGAGTACTATTCCCTCCGTTACCATGAAATGGCATTTTTCCCAATTAAGGGCGAGGTTAGTTTCCTCACATCGGGATAGCATTCGTTCAAGGTTATCGAGGCATTGGTTATATGAATCCCCAAAGATAGAAAAGTCATCCATGAAGACTTCCATTGTCTTTTCTATCATGTCATGGAAGATGGCTACCATGCAACGTTGGAACGTTGCTGGGGCATTACATAGACCAAACGGCATGCGTCGATAAGCAAAAGTTCCATAGGGACACGTGAAAGTTGTCTTTTCTTGGTCTTCGGGCGCTATCGGGATTTGAAAGTAACCTGAAAATCCATCCAAGAAACAGTAAAATTTATGTCCGGATAATCTTTCTAACGTTTGATCAATGAAGGGTAAAGGAAAGTGATCCTTTCTTGTTGCTTCATTTAATCGTCTATAATCTATACATACTCTCCATCCTGTGACGGTTCTTGTTGGTATTAATTCATTTTTCTCGTTAGTTATTACCGTCATACCTCCTTTCTTTGGAACTACTTGGACGGGACTTACCCAAGGACTATCTGAGATATGATAGATAAGTCCGGCGTCAAGTAGCTTGATGACTTCGTTTTTAACCACTTC
The DNA here is from genome assembly GCA_030545235.1 of Helianthus tuberosus. Lineage (NCBI taxonomy): Eukaryota > Viridiplantae > Streptophyta > Magnoliopsida > Asterales > Asteraceae > Helianthus > Helianthus tuberosus. The sequence goes on along the minus strand of CM060426.1, from coordinate 124,015,531 downwards.
TTGAACATTTGGATTTACTCGACGTTGTGGTTGTATGACTGATTTGTAGTCATCATTCATCAAAATTTTGTGTGTGCACATAGAAGGACTAATTCCTTTTATGTCTACAAGTTTCCAAGCTATTGCATTTTTTTGTTTTTTCAAAAGATTAATTAATTTTTCCTTTTCTAAGTTATCTAATTTAGACGAAATAATTACAGGTAAATTACCATCTTTGTTTAGAAAAGCATATTCCAAACCTTTTGGAAGTTCTTTGAGCTCAAGTGGTGGGTCTTTAGGAGACTCCTTATTTGGTTGCTCATTTCGGTCAAGAACTTTAAAAGTTTGTTCTATGGCGACCTCTTCTTCAACAAAGTGGTCAATCTCTTCACTTGTATCGGGTGGTTCATCTTCATCTTCAATTAGGGGGTCATTATTGCCGAAAGGATATTTCATTGACCGTTCAAGATCGACACTTCTTTTAAATGCCCCTAATTGAAGCGGTAGATTGTTGAACTTCCGGTTTTTCAAAGCTTCGTGAGTTTTTACAAATGGCCGCCCCAACACTAGAGGAGCGTCATCGAGGATGACAAAGTCGGTTGGGATTACCATTTGATTTGTTTGAACCAAGACATCTTCAACTATACCGATTGATTTTATTACTTTCCGATTGGATAGAAAAATGGGTATTTGTAGTGGAGAAAAATCACTAATACTTAATTTTTCAAAAATGTAGTTAGGCATTATGTTAACACAAAGATCTTTATCGATTGTGACATTACTAATAAACGAATTTTGAAAGAAACATGGAACCGGTGTAATGTTAATTTCAAATGGGTCTTCTTTTATTAGTGACGTTTGATCATTAGTAAACTTAACACTTACCGTTTCGTCAATTTTAGTGTTAGTGTTTAACTCTTTTAAAAACTTAGCATGAGTGGGTACTAAACAATGATTTTCAAAAGAAGGTGACAAGAGATTAATTTTTTCAAAATTAGACTCTTCTTGAATTTTAACGTTGTCGGACTCACCTTTTTCGTTGTTTAACTCATGTGTCGGTTTTTCACTTATTTGTTCTTCCATTTTTACACTTTCGGTTATCTCTTCCTTTTTTAACGCTTCTCTTGCGCGGGACTCCTCTTCCTTTGCGTGAGCTTCTTTTATACATCGATCGATAACTCTAATGTGTTCTAATATCCTATCGGTCACTTCGGTTATAGAAAAAGAATCAAAATTTTCTAAGCTTGAATCCGGTTGTTCAATCCTTTGTTCCTCATAATACCCATATGAAGTAGATGGTTCACACCATTGTTCTTCATTGTAAGCATATGATGGATAAGGTTCGTAATTTTGCTCTTCATAATACTCATATGAGGTGGGTTGTTCACGCCAAGGTTCCTCATAGTAAGCATATGAAGGTGGTGGCTCATATCTTGGTTCCTCAAAGTATGTGTATGAAGGCTCATACCTTGGTTCATCAAAATATGAGTATGAGGGATGAGGTTCATACCTTTGGTCTTCATAGGATGTGTATGAAGTTGATGGCTCGTACCTGGGCTCCTCATAGTAGGTGTATGAATTGGATGGTTGATATGAGTGATTATTTTGCACCGAGCGTGCGTTACGACAATTAGTGCAATAATTACCCGTATAATCATCCTCCTCATAGGTGTAGCTGTAACCTCCTGAGTATTGATCCATAAGAATCACTCAGCAGACCACAACCGAGTCTCGAGATCAGAAAACAAAAATTAAAAAACGGAAACAGAGAGCTGGACATGGCCCCGTGTTCAGTGAGCACGGCCCCGTGTTCAGGATCTGTATCTGGGCGTTTTAATTAAAGTTACTGATTTCGTTGAGCACGGGGCGTGTTCAGTGAGCACGGCCCGTGTTCAAGCTAGTGTTACTGGGTGTTTTTATGAAAATGTGCAGCACGGCCCCGTGTTCAATGAACACGGCCCCGTGTACAGGCTACTGTAAATGCGAATCTAAACTAAAATGTAGAAAAATGTGCGCGCGTTTTGAAAAGGTTTTGAAAAACTGATTAGGCCATCGATTTTAAGCTTTCTTAAAATCCTTGTGTCCCCGGCAACGGCGCCAAAAACTTGATGTGCGTGAAAGTGTTATATATATTAGGTGTATATTTTAAGCCCCTTTAACACTTATTTAGCCAAGTTTTAAATTTATAAAACACGATATTTCACTAACACTAAACACACATATGGGCAAGTGCACCCATCGTGGGCGTAGTATAGCGTTGGTAAGATACCGAGGTCGTTCAAGGACACAAGAGCTTTTAGTACCGGTTTATCCTCAACGTCTAATCAAAGTAAAAAGTTTAGAAAAATGTTTTAAAACTAAGAAAAATAAAAACTAACTAAAATGCTGAAAATAAAAATAAAAGAAAATCAGATAGACAAGATGAATCACTTGGTTCCGACTCGTATCTAGTATAACCTTTGATTATTTCCGCACTTTTGCACATAATTAAGAGATTATCTTAGTTATTGTAGTAGGCCCCTCTTTTGAAGGTGACGTTACCCTCACCCCAGTAGTTTGAGTCAGCAAGGATACAATCCTAAAAGGGTGGATTATTGGAAGATAATGAATTAAGTTATTAATGCAATATTATGGTAGGCCCCACTTTTGGCGGTGACGTTACCCTCGGCTAAGTAGTCTGAGTCAGCAGGGATACAGTCCTAATAGCCAGGTTATAGTATTAATAGTAGTTAACTTACGAGGGGATCAAAGAGTTTGGACCCCCGCCATCCAATACCGTGAAATATTGAAGGAAGTCATACTAAATTTGACCCAGGTCCATTGCAGGACCTCTAAACGCTGAACAATGGCAAGACTTTTACCAAACCGTTCCCTTAACCCCCGACCAGGTAGCCAATATACCTCCATATAGACCGTGGAGATATGAATGGTGAAAATCTTTCATTTTATATAGACAGTAAAATAATGCCAAGACACCACGGACAAACGATAAGGAAAGATCACCTTCAACATAAGTAACTAGTTATTAAAGTCATTAATACAAAACCAAATAAAAAGTGCAAAAGATTAGAAATAAAAAGTATTATACTAGACACTTTGTCTTCACCAAGTGATGTAAGAGACTTAGGCAAACATGGCCTTGATTGTCAAGAACTCTTACGATCAATCTTGGATCCCGAGACGACTCACACACTCTATGATGGACAATGGACAATGGATGATGGTGGTGGATGATGGTGTTGTGATGGTGGTGGGTGGTGGATGAAGTGTGAGAGAGGTGGTGTGCCAAGGGATGAGTTGAAATGAAACCAAGCACTCCTATTTATAGGCTGAACAGAAGGCTGGGCACGGCCCCGTGTCCGCTGGGCACGGCCCCGTGCCTGTCTGACACTCTCTCTCTTTATTAATTGTAATTCGCAATTACAATTAATGCGCCTGCTGTACTTTCGCCACGCCCCCGTGTCCGCTGGGCACGGCCCCGTGGTGGGCAATAGAAGCTTCTATAGGTTTGTCTTTTCTGCTGCTTCTTGGGCACGGCCCCGTGCTGGCTGAGCACGGGGCGTGTTCAGTCTTCTGTCTTCTCTATTTTGCTTGGGAAGATGCCGTTGAGGGGTCGAGCAGCCCACTTATGTTCCTTTTCTTGTATTTATGTTGGATTTAGCTGTCTTTTTGCTTCTTTTGTTAATTTGAGCTCATTTAATCCTGAAAATACAAAAAGGAAGACAAAAACACTCTTTTTCCAACATTAGTACTTAAAAAGGGTTAGTTTTATGCCTCATTTGATGTAATTTATATGTTGCATTTTACACACATCAGTATATCTCTTAAATGTCAACATATACACGTGTGATTTAGTTTATGAAGATTTCCCAATGCCGAGAACCTCGATCAGATAGTAAAAAAGGCGTAAGGTTCACAACGGAGTAAAATTAAAATGGGATATACCGGGCTAGGATTCGAGTTACAGGAACAAGTGCCAAACTAACCACCCAAGAATGGAATCGTCGAGCGAAAACACTTGACAACCTCCTAGAACCATCTTTTCTTGCCACCAGACCTTGCTCCATCAATTAGGAATCTGATGCCGTCACTAAACACATTCCTTAAATTGTAGCCATTTGTTGAGTGTTTTTTTTTTGTGTCTAATCCGCCTATATATCACCACTGCCCTTGATTTTCTTGACTGTATATCTCTTAAATGTCAACATATACACGTGTGATTTAGTTTACGGAGATTTTTCAATGCCGAGAACCTCAATCATAGAGTAAAAAAGGCATAAGGTTCACAATGGTGTAAAATTAAAATGGGATATACCGGGCTAGGATTCGAGTTACATGAACAACGGCCAAACCAACCACCCAAGAATGGAATCGTCGAGCGAAAACACTTGACAACCTCCTAGAAGCAGCTTTTCTTGCCACCAGACCTTTCTCCATCAATTAGGAATCTGATGCCGTCACTAAACACATTCCTTAAATTGTAGCCATTTGTTGAGTGTTTTTTTTGGTGTCTAATCCGCATATATATCACCATTGCCCTTGATTTTCTTGACTGTATATCTCTTAAATGTCAACATATACAAGTGTGATTTAGTTTATGAAGATTTTCCAATGCCGAGAACCTCGATCAGAGAGTAAAAAACGCGTAAGGTTCACAATGGAGTAAAATTAAAATGGGATATACCGGGCAAGGATTCGAGTTACAGGAACAAGGGCCAAACCAACCACCCAAGAATGGAATCGTCGAGCGAAAACACTTGACAACCTCCTAGAAGCAGCTTTTCTTGCCACCAGACCTTTCTCCATCAATTAGGAATCTGATGCCGTCACTAAACACATTCCTTAAATTGTAGCCATTTGTTGAGTGTTTTTTTTGGTGTCTAATCCGCCTATATATCACCATTGCCCTTGATTTTCTTGACTGTATATCTCTTAAATGTCAACATATACACGTGTGATTTAGTTTACGGAGATTTTTCAATGCCGAGAACCTCAATCATAGAGTAAAAAAGGCATAAGGTTCACAATGGTGTAAAATTAAAATGGGATATACCGGGCTAGGATTCGAGTTACATGAACAATGGCCAAACCAACCACCCAAGAATGGAATCGTCGAGCGAAAACACTTGACAACCTCCTAGAAGCAGCTTTTCTTGCCACCAGACCTTTCTCCATCAATTAGGAATCTGATGCCGTCACTAAACACATTCCTTAAATTGTAGCCATTTGTTGAGTGTTTTTTTGGTGTCTAATCCGCATATATATCACCATTGCCCTTGATTTTCTTGACTGTATATCTCTTAAATGTCAACATATACAAGTGTGATTTAGTTTATGAAGATTTTCCAATGCCGAGAACCTCGATCAGAGAATAAAAACGCGTAAGGTTCACAATGGAGTAAAATTAAAATGGGATATACCGGGCAAGGATTCGAGTTACAGGAACAAGGGCCAAACCAACCACCCAAGATTGGAATCGTCGAGCGAAAACACTTGACAACCTCCTAGAAGCTGCTTTTCTTGCCACCAGACCTTTCTCCAAAAATTAGGAATCTGATGCCGTCACTAAACACATTCCTTAAATTGTAGCCATTTGTTGAGTGTTTTTTTTGTGCCTAATCCGCATATATATCACCATTATCCTTGATTTTCTTGACTGTATATCTCTTAAATGTCAACATATACACGTGTGATTTAGTTTACGAAGATTTTTCAATGCCCAGAACCTCGATCTGAGAGCAAAAAAGGCGTAAGGTTCACAATGGTGTAAAATTAAAATGGGATATACCGGGCAAAGATTCGAGTTACAGGAACAAGGGCCAAACCAACCACCCAAGAATGGAATCGTCGAGCGAAAACACTTGACAACCTCCTAGAAGCAGCTTTTCTTGCCACCAGACCTTTCTCCATCAATTAGGAATCAGATGCCGTCACTAAACACATTCCTTAAATTGTAGCCATTTGTTGAGTGTTTTTTTGGTGTCTAATCCGCATATATATCACCATTGCCCTTGATATTCTTGATTGTATATCTCTTAAATGTCAACATATACAAGTGTGATTTAGTTTATGAAGATTTTCCAATTCCGAGAACCTCGATCAGAGAGTAAAAAACGCGTAAGGTTCACAATGGAGTAAAATTAAAATGGGATATACCGGGCAAGGATTCGAGTTACAGGAACAAGGGCCAAACCAACCACCCAAGAATGGAATCGTCGAGCGAAAACACTTGACAACCTCCTAGAAGCAGCTTTTCTTGCCACCAGACCTTTCTCCATCAATTAGGAATCTGATGCCGTCACTAAACACATTCCTTAAATTGTAGCCATTTGTTGAGTGTTTTTTTTTGTGCCTAATCCGCATATATATCACCATTGTCCTTGATTTTCTTGACTGTATATCTCTTAAATGTCAACATATACACGTGTGATTTAGTTTACGAAGATTTTTCAATTCCGAGAACCTCGATCTGAGAGTAAAAAAGGCGTAAGGTTCACAATGGTGTAAAATTAAAATGGGATATACCGGGCAAGGATTCGAGTTACAGGAACAAGGGCCAAACAAACCACCCAACAATGGAATCGTCGAGCGAAAACACTTGACAATCTCCTAGAAGCAGCTTTTCTTGCCTCCAGACATTTCTCCATCAATTAGGAATCTGATGCCGTCACTAAACACATTCCTTAAATTGTAGCCATTTGTTGAGTGTTTATTTTTTTTTGGTGTCGAATCCGCATATATATCACCATTACCCTAGATTTTCTTGAATGTATATCTCTTAAATGTCAACATATACACGTGTGATTCAGTTTACGTAGATTTTTCAATGCCTTGAACCTCGATCAGAGTAAAAAATGCGTAAGGTTCACAATGGTGTAAAATTAAAATGGGATATACCGGGCTAGGATTCGAGTTACAAGAACAACGGCCAAACCAACCACCCAAGAATGGAATCGTCGAGCGAAAACACTTGACAACCTCCTAGAAGCAGCTTTTCTTGCCACCGGACCTTTCTCCATCAATTAGGAATCTGATGTCGTCAAGTAAACACATTCATTAAATTGTAGCCATTTGTTGAGTGTTTTTTTTTGGTGTCTAATCCGCATATATATCACCATTGCCCTTGATTTTCTTGACTGCATATCTCTTAAATGTCAACATATACACGTTTGATTTTGTTTATGAAGATTTTCCAATGCCGAGAACCTCGATCAGAGAGTAAAAAAGGCGTAAGGTTCACAATGGAGTAAAATTAAAATGGGATATACCGGGCTAGGATTCGAGTTACAGGAACAAGGGCCAAACCAACCACCCAAGAATGGAATCGTCGAGCGAAAACACTTGACAACCTCCTAGAAGCAGCTTTTCTTGCCACCAGACATTTCTACATCAATTAGGAATCTGATGCCGTCACTAAACACATTCCTTAAATTGTAGCCATTTGTTGAGTGTTTTTTTTGGTGTCTAATCCGCATATATATCACCATTGCCCTTGATTTTCTTGACTGTATATCTCTTAAATGTCAACATATACACGTGTGATTTAGTTTACGAAGATTTTTCAATACCGAGAACCTCGATCAGAGAGTAAAGAAGGCGTAAGGTTCACAATGGTGTAAAATTAAAATGGGATATACCGGGCAAGGATTCGAGTTACAGAAACAAGGGCCAAACCAACCACCCAAGAATGGAATCGTCGAGCGAAAACACTTGACAACCTCCTAGAAGCGGCTTTTCTTGTCACCAGACCTTTCTCCATCTATTAGGAATCTGATGCCGTCACTAAACACGTTCCTTAAATTGTAGCCATTTGTTGAGTGTTTATTTTTTTTGGTGTCGAATCCGCATATATATCACCATTGCCCTTGATTTTCTTGACTGTATATCTCTTAAATGTCAACATATACACGTGTGATTTAGTTTACCAAGATTTTTCAATGCCGAGAACCTCGATCAGAGAGTAAAAAAGGCGTAAGGTTCACAATGGTGTAAAATTAAAATGGGATATACCGGGCTAGGAATCGAGTTACAGGAACAAGGGCCAAACCCGCCACCCAAGAATGGAATCATCGAGCGAAAACACTTGACAACCTCCCAGAAGCAGCTTTTCTTGCCACCAGACCTTTCTCCATCAATTAGGAATCTGATGCCGTCACTAAACACATTCCTTAAATTGTAGCCATTTGTTGAGTGTTTTTTGTTATGTCTAATCTGCATATATATCACCATTGCCCTTGATTTTCTTGACTGTATATCTCTTAAATGTCAACATATACACGTGTGATTTAGTTTACGTAGATTTTTCAATGCCGAGAACCTCGATCAGAGAGTAAAAAAGGCGTAAAGTTCAGAATGGTGTAAAGTTAAAATGGGATATACCGGGCAAGGATTCGTGTTACAGGAACAAGGGCCAAACCTACCACCCAACAATGGAATCGTCGAGCGAAAACACTTAACAACCTCCTAGAAGCAGCTTTTCTTGCCTCCAGACCTTTCTCCATCAATTAGGAATCTGATGTCGTCAAGTAAACACATTCATTAAAATGTAGCCATTAGTTGAGTGTTTTTTTTGGTGTCTAATCCGCATATATATCACCATTGCCCTTGATTTTCTTGACTGTATATCTCTTAAATGTCAACATATACACGTGTGATTTAGTTTATGAAGATTTTCCAATGCTGAGAAGCTCGATCAGAAAGAAAAAGAGGCGTAAGGTTCACAATGGAGTAAAATTAAAATGGGATATACCGGGCTAGGATTCGAGTTACAGGAACAAGGGCCAAACCAACCACCCAAGAATGGAATCGTCGAGCGAAAACACTTGACAACCTCCTAGAAGCAGCTTTTCTTGCCACCAGACATTTCTACATCAATTAGGAATCTGATGCCGTCACTAAACACATTCCTTAAATTGTAGCCATTTGTTGAGTGTTTTTTTTGTGCCTAATCCGCATATATATCACCATTGTCCTTGATTTTCTTGACAGTATATCTCTTAAATGTCAACATATACACGTGTGATTTAGTTTACGAAGATTTTTCAATGCCGAGAACCTCGATCTGAGATGAAAAAAGGCGTAAGGTTCACAATGGTGTAAAATTAAAATGGGATATACCGGGCAAGGATTCGAGTTACAGGAACAAGGGCCAAACAAACCACCCAATAATGGAATCGTCGAGCGAAAACACTTGACAACCTCCTAGAAGCAGCTTTTCTTGCCTCCAGACCTTTCTCCATCAATTAGGAATCTGATGCCGTCACTAAACACATTCCTTAAATTGTAGCCATTTGTTGAGTGTTTATTTTTTTTGGTGTCGAATCCGCATATATATCACCATTACCCTAGATTTTCTTGAATGTATATCTCTTAAATGTCAACATATACACGTGTGATTCAGTTTACGTAGATTTTTCAATGCCTTGAACCTCGATCAGAGTAAAAAATGTGTAAGGTTCACAATGGTGTAAAATTAAAATGGGATATACCGGGCTAGGATTCGAGTTACAAGAACAACGGCCAAACCAACCACCCAAGAATGGAATCGTCGAGCGAAAACACTTGACAACCTCCTAGAAGCAGCTTTTCTTGCCACCAGACCTTTCTCCATCAATTAGGAATCTGATGTCGTTAAGTAAACACATTCATTAAATTGTAGCCATTTGTTGAGTGTTTTTTTTGGTGTCTAATCCGCATATATATCACCATTGCCATTGATTTTCTTGACTGTATATCTCTTAAATGTCAACATATACATGTGTGATTTTGTTTATGAAGATTTTCCAATGCCGAGAACCTCGATCAGAGAGTAAAAAAGGCGTAAGGTTCACAATGGAGTAAAATTAAAATGGGATATACCGGGCTAGGATTCGAGTTACAGGAACAAGGGCCAAACCAACCACCCAAAAATGGAATCGTCGAGCGAAAACACTTGACAACCTCCTAGAAGCAGCTTTTCTTGCCACCAGACATTTCTACATCAATTAGGAATCTGATGCCGTCACTAAACACATTCCTTAAATTGTAGCCATTTGTTGAGTGTTTTTTTTTGTGTCTAATCCGCATATATATCACCATTGCCCTTGATTTTCTTGATTATATATCTCTTAAATGTCAACATATACACGTGTGATTTAGTTTACGAAGATTTTTCAATACCGAGAACCTCGATCAGAGAGTAAAAAAGGCGTAAGGTTCATAATGGTGTAAAATTAAAATGGGATATACCGGGCAAGGATTCGAGTTACAGGAACAAGGGCCAAACCAACCACCCAAGAATGGAATCGTCGAGCGAAAACACTTGACAACCTCCTAGAAGCGGCTTTTCTTGTCACCAGACCTTTCTCCATCAATTAAGAATCTGATGCCGTCACTAAACACATTCCTTAAATTGTAGCCATTTGTTGAGTGTTTTTTTTTATGTCTAATCTGCATATATATCACCATTGCCCTTGATTTTCTTGACTGTATATCTCTTAAATGTCAACATATACACGTGTGATTTAGTTTACGAAGATTTTTCAATGCCGAGAACCTCGATCAGAGAGTAAAAAAGGCGTAAAGTTCAGAATGGTGTAAAATTAAAATGGGATATACCGGGCAAGGATTCGTGTTACAGGAACAAGGGCCAAACCTACCACCCAACAATGGAATCGTCAAGCGAAAACACTTGACAACCTCCTAGAAGCAGCTTTTCTTGCCTCCAGACCCTTCTCCATCAATTAGGAATCTGATGTCGTCAAGTAAACACATTCATTAAATTGTAGTCATTAGTTGAGGGTTTTTTTTGGTGTCTAATCCGCATATATATCACCATTGCCCTTGATTTTCTTGACTGTATATCTCTTAAATGTCAACATATACACGTGTGATTTAGTTTATGAAGATTTTCCAATGCCGAGAACCTCGATCAGAAAGAAAAAGAGGCGTAAGGTTCACAATGGAGTAAAATTAAAATGGGATATACCGGGCTAGGATTCTAGTTACAGGAACAAGGGCCAAACCAACCACCCAAGAATGGAATCGTCGAGCGAAAACACTTGACAACCTCCTAGAAGCAGCTTTTCTTGCCACCAGACATTTCTACATCAATTAGGAATCTGATGCCGTCACTAAACACATTCCTTAAATTGTAGCCATTTGTTGAGTGTTTTTTTTTGGTGTCTAATCCGCATATATATCACCATTGCCCTTGATTTTCTTGACTGTATATCTCTTAAATCTCAACATATACACGTGTGATTTAGTTTACGAAGATTTTTCAATACCGAGAACCTCGATCAGAGAGTAAAAAAGGCGTAAGGTTCACAATGGTGTAAAATTAAAATGGGATATACCGGGAAAGGATTCGAGTTACGGGAACAAGGGCCAAACCAACCACCCAAGAATGGAATCGTCGAGCGAAAACACTTGACAACCTCCTAGAAGCGGCTTTTCTTGTCACCCGACCTTTCTCCATCAATTAGGAATCTGATGCCGTCACTAAACACGTTCCTTAAATTGTAGCCATTTGTTGAGTGTTTATTTTTTTTGGTGTCGAATCCGCATATATATCACCATTGCCCTTGATTTTCTTAACTGTATATCGCTTAAATGTCAACATATACATGTGTGATTTAGTTTACCAAGATTTTTCAATGCCGAGAACCTCGATCAGAGAGTAAAAAAGGCGTAAGGTTCACAATGGTGTAAAATTAAAATGGGATATACCGGGCTAGGAATCGAGTTACAGGAACAAGGGCCAAACCAGCCACCCAAGAATGGAATCATCGAGCGAAAACACTTGACAACCTCCCAGAAGCAGCTTTTCTTGCCACCAGACCTTTCTCCATCAATTAGGAATCTGATGCCGTCACTAAACACATTCCTTAAATTGTAGCCATTTGTTGAGTGTTTTTTTTTTGTGTCTAATCCGCATATATATCACTATTGCCCTTGATTTTCTTGACTGTATATCTCTTAAATGTCAACATATACACCTGTGATTTAGTTTACGAAGATTTTTCAATGCCGAGAACCTCGATCAGAGAGTAAAAAAGGCGTAAAGTTCACAATGGTGTAAAATTAAAATGGGATATACCGTGCAAGGATTCGTGTTACAGGAACAAGGGCCAAACCTACCACCCAACAATGGAATCGTCGAGCGAAAACACTTGACAACCTCCTAGAAGCAGCTTTTCTTGCCTCCAGACCATTCTCCATCAATTTGGAATCTTATGCCGTCACTAAACACATTCCATAAATTGTAGCCATTTGTTGAGAAATTTTTTTTTGGTGTCGAATCCGCATATATATCACCATTACCCTTGATTTTCTTGACTGTATATCTCTTAAATGTCAACATATACACGTGTGATTTAGTTTACGAAGATTTTTCAATGCCTAGAACCTCGACCAGAGAGTAAAAAATGTGTAAGGTTCACAATGGTGTAAAATTAAAATGGGATATACCGGGCTAGGATTCGAGTTACAGGAACAAGGGCCAAACCAACCACCCAAGAATGGAATCGTCAAGCGAAAACACTTGGCAAGCTCCAAGAAGCAGCTTTTCTTGCCACCAGACCTTTCTCCATCAATTAGGAATCTAATGCCGTAACAAAACACATTCCTTAAATTGTAGCCATTTGTTAAGTGTTTTTTTTTGGTGTCTAATCCGCATATATATCACCATTTCCCTTGATTTTCTTGACTGTATATCTCTTAAATGTCAACATATACACGTGTGATTTAGTTTACGAAGTTTTTTCAATGCCGAGAACGTCGATCAGAGAGTAAAAAAGGCGTAAGGTTCACAATGGTGTAAAATTAAAATGGGATATACCGGGCTAGGATTCGAGTTACAGAAACAAAGGCCAAACCAACCACCCAAGAATGGAATCGTCGAGCGAAAACACTTGACAACCTCCTTCAAGCAGCTTTTCTTACCACCAGACCTTTCTCCATCAATTAGGAAAATGATGCCGTCACTAAACACATTCCTTAAATTGTAGCCATTTGTTGGGTGTTTTTTTTTGGTGTCTAATCCGCATATATATCACCATTGCCCTTGATTTTCTTGACTGTATATCTCTTAAATCTCAACATATACACGTGTGATTTAGTTTACGAAGATTTTTCAATACCGAGAACCTCGATCAGAGAGTAAAAAAGGCTTAAGGTTCACAATGGTGTAAAATTAAAATGGGATATACCGGGAAAGGATTCGAGTTACGGGAACAAGGGCCAAACCAACCACCCAAGAATGGAATCGTCGAGCGAAAACACTTGACAACCTCCTAGAAGCGGCTTTTCTTGTCACCCGACCTTTCTCCATCAATTAGGAATCTGATGCCGTCACTAAACACGTTCCTTAAATTGTAGCCATTTGTTGAGTGTTTATTTTTTTTGGTGTCGAATCCGCATATATATCACCATTGCCCTTGATTTTCTTAACTGTATATCGCTTAAATGTCAACATATACACGTGTGATTTAGTTTACCAAGATTTTTCAATGCCGAGAACCTCGATCAGAGAGTAAAAAAGGCGTAAGGTTCACAATGGTGTAAAATTAAAATGGGATATACCGGGCTAGGAATCGAGTTACAGGAACAAGGGCCAAACCAGCCACCCAAGAATGGAATCATCGAGCGAAAACACTTGACAACCTCCCAGAAGCAGCTTTTCTTGCCACCAGACCTTTCTCCATCAATTAGGAATCTGATGCCGTCACTAAACACATTCCTTAAATTGTAGCCATTTGTTGAGTGTTTTTTTTTTGTGTCTAATCCGCATATATGTCACCATTGCCCTTGATTTTCTTGACTGTATATCTCTTAAATGTCAACATATACACCTGTGATTTAGTTTACGAAGATTTTTCAATGCCGAGAACCTCGATCAGAGAGTAAAAAAGGCGTAAAGTTCACAATGGTGTAAAATTAAAATGGGATATACCGTGCAAGGATTCGTGTTACAGGAACAAGGGCCAAACCTACCACCCAACAATGGAATCGTCGAGCGAAAACACTTGACAACCTCCTAGAAGCAGCTTTTCTTGCCTCCAGACCATTCTCCATCAATTTGGAATCTTATGCCGTCACTAAACACATTCCATAAATTGTAGCCATTTGTTGAGAAATTTTTTTTTGGCGTCGAATCCGCCTATATATCACCATTACCCTTGATTTTCTTGACTGTATATCTCTTAAATGTCAACATATACACGTGTGATTTAGTTTACGAAGATTTTTCAATGCCTAGAACCTCGATCAGAGAGTAAAAAATGTGTAAGGTTCACAATGGTGTAAAATTAAAATGGGATATACCGGGCTAGGATTCGAGTTACAGGAACAAGGGCCAAACCAACCACCCAAGAATGGAATCGTCAAGCGAAAACACTTGGCAACCTCCAAGAAGCAGCTTTTCTTGCCACCAGACCTTTCTCCATCAATTAGGAATCTAATGCCGTAACAAAACACATTCCTTAAATTGTAGCCATTTGTTAAGTGTTTTTTTTGGTGTCTAATCCGCATATATATCACCATTTCCCTTGATTTTCTTGACTGTATATCTCTTAAATGTCAACATATACACGTGTGATTTAGTTTACGAAGTTTTTTCAATGCCGAGAACGTCGATCAGAGAGTAAAAAAGGCGTAAGGTTCACAATGGTGTAAAATTAAAATGGGATATACCGGGCTAGGATTCGAGTTACAGAAACAAAGTCCAAACCAACCACCCAAGAATGGAATCGTCGAGCGAAAACACTTGACAACCTCCTTCAAGCAGCTTTTCTTACCACCAGACCTTTCTCCATCAATTAGGAAAATGATGCCGTCACTAAACACATTCCTTAAATTGTAGCCATTTGTTGGGTGTTTTTTTTTTTGGTGTCTAATCCGCATATATATCACCATTGCCCTTGATTTTCTTGACTGTATATCTCTTAAATGTCAACATATACACGTGTGATTTAGTTTACGAATATTTTTCAATGCCGAGAACCTCGATAAGAGAGTAAAAAAGGCGTAAGGTTCACAATGGTGTAAAATTAAAATGGGATATACCGGGCTATGATTCGAGTTACCGGAACAAGGGCCAAACCAACCACCCAGTAATGGAATCGTCGAGCAAAAACACTTGACAACCTCCCAGAAGCAGCTTTTCTTGCCACCAGACCTTTCTCCATCAATTAGGAATCTAATGCCGTAACAAAACACATTCCTTAAATTGTAGCCATTTGTTGACTGTTTTTTTTGGTGTCTAATCCGCATATATATCACCATTGCCCTTGATTTTCTTGACTGTATATCTCTTAAATGTCAACATATACACGTGTGATTTAGTTTACGAAGATTTTTCAATGCCAAGAACCTCGATCAGAGAATAAAAATGACGTAAGGTTCACAATGGTGTAAAATTAAAATGGGATATACCGGGTTAGGATTCGAGTTACAGGAACAAGGGCCAAACCAACCACCCAAGAATGGAATCGTCGAGCGGAAACACTTGACAACCTCCTAGAAGCGGCTTTTCTTGTCACCGAACCTTTCTCCATCAATTAGGAATCTGATGCCGTCACTAAACACATTCTTTAAATTGTAGCCATTTGTTGAGTTTTTTTTTGGTGTCTAATCCGCATATATATCACCATTGCCCTTGATTTTCTTGACTATATCTCTTAGATGTCAACATATACACGTGTCATTTAGTTTACGAATATTTTTCAATGCCGAGAACCTCGATCAGAGAGTAAAAAAGGTGTAAGGTTCACAATGGCGTAAAATTAAATGGGATATACCGGGCTAGGATTCGAGTTACAGGAACAAGGGCCAAACCACCCACCCAAGAATGGAATCGTCAAGCGAAAACACTTGGCAACCTCCAAGAAGCAGCTTTTCTTGCCACAAGACCTTTCTCCATCAATTAGGAATCTAATGCCGTAACAAAACACATTCCTTAAATTGTAGCCATTTGTTGAGTGTTTTTTTTGGTGTCTAATCCGCATATATATCACCATTGCCCTTGATTTTCTTGACTGTATATCTCTTAAATGTCAACATATACACGTGTGATTTAGTGTACGAAGATTTTTCAATGCCGAGAACCTCGATCAGAGAGTAAAAAAGGCGTAAGGTTCACAATGGTGTAAAATTAAAATGGGATATACCGGGCTAGGAATCGAGTTACAGGAACAAGGGCCAAACCAGCCACCCAAGAATGGAATCATCGAACGAAAACACTTGACAACCTCCCAGAAGCAGCTTTTCTTGCCACCAGATCTTTCTCCATCAATTAGGAATCTGATGCCGTCACTAAACACATTCCTTAAATTGTAGCCATTTGTTGAGTGTTTTTTTTTTGTGTCTAATCCGCATATATATCACCATTGCCCTTGATTTTCTTGACTGTATATCTCTTAAATGTCAACATATACACGTGTGATTTAGTTTACGAAGATTTTTCAATGCCGAGAACCTCGATCAGAGAGTAAAAAAGGCGTAAAGTTCACAATGGTGTAAAACTAAAATGGGATATACCGGGCAAGGATTCGTGTTACAGGAACAAGGGCCAAACCTACCACCCAACAATGGAATCGTCGAGCGAAAACACTTGACAACCTCCTAGAAGGAGCTTTTCCTGCCTCCAGACCTTTCTCCATCAATTAGGAATCTGATGCCGTCACTAAACACATTCCTTAAATTGTAGCCATTTGTTGAGAATTTTTTTTTTGGTGTCGAATCCGCATATATATCACCATTACCCTTGATTTTCTTGACTGTATATCTCTTAAATGTCAACATATACACGTGTGATTTAGTTTACGAAGATTTTTCAATGCCTAGAACCTCAATCAGAGAGTAAAAAAGGCGTAAAGTTCACAATGGTGTAAAATTAAAATGGGATATACCGGGCTAGGATTTGAGTTACAGGAACAAGAGCCAAATGTAGGACCGGTTTTGACTCCGAAACGATTGCGAAACGAACGTGAAACGTGCGGAATCCGTACACGAACGCGACCTAAACACACATGACGTAATATAAACGTGATTCTATTAGAAATATGAAATCGTACAATCACTTGAATCACTTAGAGACTTTCTCTCTCTAGTTTCTCTCTCTAGAACTAGAGCTCTTCAAATCTCTAAAATGCCAAAAGTTCTAAATGAGAAACCCTAGAGATCTATTTATAGGCCAAGGGATTAATGAGGAATCTCATTAATTACAGTTATGCCACCTTGCCTTTTTGACTAACTAATTCTAAAATAACAATGTAACTCTCGTTTTCTTCAGTTTTTTACTACGGACTAGATTGATGGAGGCGATAAACAGATAATACACTAACAGACTCCCTCTTGGATATTGCTGTAGTCAATCTGTATCATTGAGTCAAACTCGTAGCGTCTTCTTTTTCTCTTTTAGACTTCTTAAACAGAATCCCGGTGGATCTGTCTTCAGCTTCAGCTTCTCCTTTCTATAGACTCTTTTCTTCATCAGGCTCCCCCTTTCGTCAAGCTTCCGTGCTTTAGGGATCGACACCTTGCTTTTCAATTACAAGCTCCCCCTTGCTTTGAGCTCGTCTTCAGACTCCCCCTTAGACTCAGCTTCCGGGATCGTAATCTGGAATCTCATCTGCAATCACTCAAACATTTATAAGTAACAGCATTTCAAATTTTAGCTATCCAGGAATTGTAACCTGGCTTACTCAACATTCTAAACAAACAATTTTCATGAATTTGGCAGTTTCATCGAATCGAATCGGAAACTAGCTCTATAACAATATAAGCATCCAAATCCCCCACAGTTAATCATCCAAGTCCAACTTAATGACCTTGGAGATATCACAAACTGTTTTTGAAATTTTTTTTATTTTAATTCAAGTTTCAATTTAATGAACTTGTTTTATTTTCAGAAACACAATTAGCTTACTTAGATTTTAAAACTCGGCACTCAGACATCGGTTGTCGAAAATAAAGCAGAATCAAAAATATTTTTGTATTTTCTGAAAATATAAAGCAATAAAGAAATATGTACAAACATATTTACAGACCATATTTTTGTTTGAGTATGCGTCAGAGGATCATATCAGTTTTCGACAAGTCACACGTACCGTTGAGCTTCGTATTCAGCTTTATCTTCTCTGGAAAACTTCTTGAACACAAGATCTTCGCCTTTATCGTCTTTTGGTTTTTCATAACCATACTCCAAGCAAAACCAACTTTCATGAGCATACGCTTTCGCCCAGTTGATGAAACGTTCTTTCCACCAGGTATAATCCTCAATGCTATCAAGAGTTGGTGGCTTTGAGTGAGTTCCATAAAAATTATCATGCTTGATGTTCTCATTTAGCACCTTAGAAATGGTTTTTGGTGTAATATTTGTAACCTCAGACGATTCGGTTGCGAATGCGTTGAAAAACGTGTTGTAAAATTCCTCAGCCATGATGTAAACCTGAATTATCTTGACTATCTCGAATTTCAACACCTGACCAAAATTGGAGGTTCAATACAAATAAGTTTGCTTCAAATCAAAATTGGAAATCAAACCAGAACAGGTTCGATTCAAGACAGACATGGAATTCTCACACACCCAGATTCAGAACAACACAGAGTTGGAAAACTACAGTTGATATGACAAAACCTCAAGAGTTTTGGAAACCAAGAGTTGTTGTTCAAAATCAAAATGTTCAAAAAGTTTCACATTTTTACAAACGAGGAACACCAAAAGGTCAAACATGGAGTGTTAAGAAACATGTTGATTTGGTAAAAGATGAGAAAGTTGAAATTAAAATTGAGAAAGTTTTTGTGAAAAAAGACAAAGAATTTCCAGCATTGAATGAAAATTATTGTGTTGAAATGCCTAAGGTTCAACAGACCTGGGCTAAATTGTTCAAGTAATTGAGTAGTTTGTTTGTGCAGGTGCTCATGAAATTCAAAGATTGTGAGAATGGAGATTGGAGCAGCCTGGCACAACAAGGAGAGGAGGCTGCTGGATCCTGTATTGGTTGAAACAGGAAGTTTATATGTTTTCTGTACATAAATAAACAATATTTCAAAAACCCTAAAAATTGAAAAAATTTGTAAAACCAAAAATATGTTTGTTTTTTAATTTTTGTCAAATATTAAAAAATACAAAAATATGTGTTGATTGAATATGCCGAAACCCTCACGGCTGAACAAACATGATTACTTTCATCAGATTGAAATACGGTTTTCAAACTGTTAAGATCAATGGGTTGTAAATCATGGGGGTACGTTATATTTTCTGCAAATCAGAGCACTTGAAGCAGAAAATGGATGGCGAGACAAAGCTATCAGTGTTGGTTGTCAAATTTTCTTTATATGATTTTGCATTTTAGGGGGAGTAATATTGTTAGAAAATACAAAAACATTTGAAAATTTGAAAATGACAAAAACATGATAAAATTCAAAAAATTGAGTTTTTGCGTAAAAAGAGGAAATGATAGTACATCAGTAGACAGTTACAGTACGCTAAAGAAATGGAAAGTTTAAATGTGTTAAACGATCTCACCGTGGATGTGTCGATAGGTTTTTATACATTTAGTAAATTTTTTCGGGATATAAACCTAAATTTCACACTTGCTTATTTTGTGGGGAACACTACTTGGATATATAGGTAACCCCTGAAATCTCGTTTGAAAGGTCTCATAATCTGATATACTAGGTCTTTATACTCAATGATGTCTGGGGTATTATTCCGGGACTTCTGCTGAACGGTAGTTCTGACCTAGTCCTTGGATAATGCTTTCTGAAATGCTTGAAACATAGCATTAAACCCTCAGTATGCCGATGAAACAATAAAATTGATAGTCGCTGCTGTTGTAAGCAAAAAGATCCTCTAAAGGGGACATACCGTAAAGTTGAAGCTGATATCTCTCTGCGTATACGGAAGTATCGACCTGAGATCCCTCGGCCCTCGCATACCTAATTTATATACAGATATCATTGTAGTATACTCACCTGTATGACTGATTATTGGGATTCTGGATACGGGAGTATATTCAAGAGGTGGGACACATGAATGAGTTTAAGTTCTTAAAACATCTAATTCGTATCCTGAATCAGTTGAACTTTGTGTGAAAATTTAAGAGGATCAGTATATCGACAATCTAAGTGAATTGTTTAATACTTACTGTGTAACTAAGCTCTGATACCACTTGTAGGACCGGTTTTGACTCCGAAACGATTGCGAAACGAACGTGAAACGTGCGGAATCCGTACACGAACGCGACCTAAACACACATGACATAATATAAACGTGATTCTATTAGAAATCTGAAATCGTACAATCACTTGAATCACTTAGAGACTTTCTCTCTCTAGTTTCTCTCTCTAGAACTAGAGCTCTTCAAATCTCTAAAATGCCAAAAGTTCTAAATGAGAAACCCTAGAGATCTATTTATAGGCCAAGGGATTAATGAGGAATCTCATTAATTACAGTTATGCCACCTTGCCTTTTTGACTAACTAATTCTAAAATAACAATGTAACTCTCGTTTTCCTCAGTTTTCTACTACGGACTAGATTGACGGAGGCGATAGACAGATAATAGACTAACACCAAACCAACCACCCAAGAATGGAATCGTCAAGAGAAAACACTTGGCAACCTCCAAGAAGTAGCTTTTCTTGCCACCAGACCTTTCTCCATCAATTAGGAATCTAATGCCGTAACAAAACACATTCCGTAAATTGTAGCCAATTGTTGAGTGTTTTTTTTGGTGTCTAATCCGCATATATATCACCATTGCCCTTAATTTTCTTGACTGTATATCTCTTAAATGTCAGCATATACACGTGTGATTTAGTTTACGAAGTTTTTTCAATGCCGAGAACCTCGATCAGAGAGTAAAAAAGGCGTAAGGTTCACAATGGTGTAAAATTAAAATGGGATATACCGGGCTAGGATTCGAGTTACATGAACAAAGGCCAAACCAACCACCCAAGTATGGAATCGTCGAGCGAAAACACTTGACAACCTCCTAGAAGCAGCTTTTCTTACCACCAGACCTTTCTCCATCAATTAGGAAAAAGATGCCGTCACTAAACACATTCCTTAAATTGTAGCCATTTGTTGGGTGTTTTTTTTTGGTGTCTAATCCGCATATATATCACCATTGCCCTTGATTTTCTTGACTGTATATCTCTTAAATGTCAACATATACACATGTGATTTAGTTTACGAAGATTTTTCAATGCCGAGAACCTCGATCAGAGAATAAAAATGGCGTAAGGTTCACAATGGTGTAAATTTTTTTGGTGTCTAATCCGCATATATATCACCATTGCCCTTGATTTTCTTGACTGTATATCTCTTAGATGTCAACATATACACGTATGATTTAGTTTACGAATATTTTTCAATGCCGAGAACCTCGATCAGAGAGTAAAAAAGGCGTAAGGTTCACAATGGTGTAAAATTAAAATGGGATATACCGGGCAAGGATTGGAGTTACAGGAGCAAGGGCCAAACCAACCACCCAACAATGGAATCGTCGAGCGAAAACACTTGACAACCTCCTAGAAGCAGCTTTTCTTGCCTCCAGACCATTCTCCATCAATTAGGAATCTGATGCCATCACTAAACACATTCCTTAAATTGTAGCCATTTGTTGAGTGTTTATTTTTTTTGGTGTCGAATCCGCATATATATCACCATTACCATTGATTTTCTTGACTGTATATCTCTTAAATGTAAACATATACACGTGTGATTTAGTTTACGAAGATTTTTCAACGCCTAGAACCTTGATCAGAGAGTAAAAAAGGCGTATGGTTCACAATGGTGTAAAATTAAAATGGGATATACCGGGCTAGGATTCGAGTTACAGGAACAAGGGCCAAACCAACTACCCAAGAATGGAATCGTCGAGCGAAAAGACTTGAAAACCTCCTAGAAGCAGCTTTTCTTGCCACTAGACCTTTCTCCATCAATTAGGAATCTAATGCCGTAACAAAACACATTCCTTAAATTGTAGCCATTTGTTGAGTGTTTTTTTGGTGTCTAATCCGCATATATATCACCAGTGCCCTTGATTTTCTTTACTGTATATCTCTTAAATGTCAACATATACACGTGTGATTTAGTTAAGAAGATTTTTCAATGCCGAGTACCTCGATCAGAGAGTAAAAAAGGCGTAAGGGTCACAATGGTGTAAAATTAAAATGGGATATACCGGGCTAGGATTCGAGTTACAGGAACAAGTGCCAAACCAACCACCCAAGAATGGAATCGTCGAGCGAAAACACTTGACAACCTCCTAGAAGCAGCTTTTCTTGCCACCAGATCTTTCTCCATCAATTAGAAATCTGATGCCGTCACTAAACACATTCCTTAAATTGTAGCCATTTGTTGAGTTTTTTTTTTGGTGTCTAATCCGCATATATATCACCATTGCCTTGATTTTCTTGACTGTATATCTCTTAGATGTCAACATATACACGTGTGATTTAGTTTACGAAGACTTTTCAATGCCGAGAACCTCGATCAGAGAGTATAAAAGGCGTAAGGTTCACAATGGTGTAAAATTAAAATGGGATATACCGGGCAAGGATTCGAGTTACAGGAACAAGGGTCAAACCAACCACCCAACAATGGAATCATCGAGCGAAAACACTTGACAACCTCCTAGAAGCAGCTTTTCTTGCCTCCAGACCTTTCTCCATCAATTAGGAATCTGATGTCGTCACTAAACACATTCCTTAAATTGTAGCCATTTGTTGAGTGTTTATTTTTTTTAGTGTCGAATCCGCATATATATCACCATTACCCTTGATTTTCTTGACTGTATATCTTTTAAATGTCAACATATACACGTGTGATTTAGTTTACGAAGATTTTTCAATGCCTAGAACCTTGATCAGAGAGTAAAAAAGGCGTATGGTTCACAATGGTGTAAAATTAAAATGGGATATACCGGGCTAGGATTCGAGTTACGGGAACAAGGGCCAAACCAACCACCCAAGAATGGAATCGTCGAGCGAAAACACTTGATAACCTCCTAGAAGCAGCTTTTCTTGCCATCAGACCTTTCTCCATCAATTAGGAATCTAATGCCGTAACAAAACACATTCCTTAAATTGTAGCTATTTCTTGCTTGTTTTTTTGGTGTCTAATCCGCATATATATCACCACTGCCCTTGATTTTCTAGACTGTATATCACTTAAATGTCAACATATACACGTGTGATTTAGTTTACGAAGATTTTTCAATGCCGAGTACCTCGATCCGAGAGTAAAAAAGGTGTAAGGTTCACAATGGTGTAAAATTAAAATGGGATATACCGGGCTAGGATTCGAGTTACAGGAACAAAGGCCAAACCAACCACCCAAGAATAGAATCGTGGAGCGAAAACACTTGACAACCTCCTAGAAGCAGCTTTTCTTACCACCAGACCTGTCTCCATCAATTAGGAAAATGATGCATGTGAAGTGTTATATATATTAGGTGTATATTTTAAGCCCCTTTAACACTTTTTTTAGCCAAGTTTTAAATTTATAAAACACGATATTTTACTAACACTAAACACATATATGGGCAAGTGCACCCATCGTGAGCGTAGTATAGTGTTGGCAAGATACCGAGGTCGTCCAAGGACACAAGAGCTTTTAGTACCGGTTTTTCCTCAACGTCTAATCAAATCAAAAAGTTTAGAAAAATGTTTTAAACTAAGAAAAATAAAAACTAACTTAAAATGCTGAAAATAAAAATAAAATAAAAAACAGATAGACAAGATGAATCACTTGGTTCTGACTCGTATCTAGTTTAACCTTTGATTATTTCCGCACTTTTGCACTTATTTAAGAGATTATCTTAGTTATTGTAGTAGGCCCCTCTTTTGAAGGTGACGTTACCCTCACCCCAGTAGTTTGAGTCAGCAAGGATACAATCCTAAAAGGGTGGATTATTGGAAGATAATTAATTAAGTTATTAATGCAAATTATGGTAGGCCCCTCTTTTGGAGGTGACGTTACCCTCGACTAAGTAGTCTGAGTCAGCAGGGATACAGTCCTAAATAGCCGGGTTATAGTATTAATAGTAGTTAACTTATAAGGGGATCAAAGAGTTTGGACCCCCGCCATCCAATACCGTTAGGTATTGAAGGAGGTCCTACTAAATTTGACCAAGGTCCATTGCAGGACCTCTAAACGCAGAACAATGGCAAGACTCTTAACAAACCATTCCCTTAACCCCCGACCAGGTAGCCAACATACCTCCATATAGACCGTGGAGATATGAATGGTGTAAGTCTTTTATTTTATATAGACATTAAAATAATGCCAAGACACCACGGACAAACGATAAGGAAGAATCACCTTCAACATAAGAAACTAGTTATTAAAGTCATTAATACAAAACCAAGTAAAAAGTGTGAAAATATTAGAAATAAAAAGTATTACACTAGACACTTGTCTTCACCAAGTGATGTAAGAGACTTAGGAAAACATGGCCTTGATTGTCAAGAACTCTTACGATCAATCTTGGATCCCGAGATGACTCACACACTCTATGATGGACAATGGATGATGGTGGTGGATGATGGTGTTATGGTGGTGGTGGGTGGTGGGTGAAGTGTGAGAGAGGTGGTGTGCCAAGGGATGGTTTGAGCTTGAGCCAAGCACTCCTATTTATAGGATGAACAGAAGCTCGGGCACGGCCCCGTGTCCAGTGGGCACGGTCCCGTGCTCAATGAGCACGGCCCCGTGTTCAACTTTCTGCAGATTTTTAGAACAACCTATCTTGGAGTTTTAAATTATTTTCTTAACTTATGAAGCTTTTTTGAGCAGAAATAACTTAAAACAATGTTGTGTAACTTATCTTTAACAAGATTCCTTGAACAAAAATTCAATAAACATCACCATAAAGCTTGAAATCAAGCTTTAATGGAGTTGTTGGTGCAAGAAAGGTGAAGAAGAAGGTAATGGATAAAAGAGGAAAGGACAAGATGTTTGTCAGAACCTTCTTTTAGAACATACCTAGGATGGAATGTTAGAAAATCCTTTCAAATCTTTGTCCCTGGATGGTCCAAATGTGCAGGATTCTTGGCTGCATTTATAGAAAATGACAGCATGCTGGACACGGCCCCGTGTCGGCTGGACACGACCCCGTGTGCAGGCAATATCCTAACACGTTTTGTCCGTATTCTGACAAAAGTCAGAAAGGAATCTTTCGGTGGACACAGGGGCGTGTTGACCTGGGCACGGCCCCGTGTCGAAAGGCTATTTTATGAAGTGTGTCTATTTTTAAAGAAATTTTCCGGATTGGGTGGTTCCTTACTGGATGGAACAACCCTAAAGTGCCTAAGATACCTTAATTGTTCTAGATTAAGACGAGAATGCAAGAGGTTGTCGGTGAGGGTGATTCCTATGCTATATGTAGGAGGACAAGTCCAACCCTTTTCCGGGCTCTCGTTAAAGAAGGTGTATGTCGAATCGCTCAGGTCTATGTATGCATCAAACGAAGTTGATGGGGAGTCCTTCACGGCAAAATCGACACAGGGATGACTATCGCTCAAGTCCTCACTAGAGTTAGAAGTATCGTCGGAAACAACGAAGTTGTTTGAATGCGGTTCCAACCTTTCTTCTTGGCTATTGTCTTGGAAAAGATCATTGAAATCTTTCCTAAGCTCTTTTAACCAATCAATAATTAGATCTTATAGTTGAAATAATTCATCAAGAAGCATTTCTCCTAGAAAATCCGGTTGGGAGCATTCGAGGGAGAGATAGGGATTATTTTTTTACTTTCGCCCCTCTTAAGGATACTAGGAAACGATGTGTCTATATAGTGGGGTTTATAATTTAGAAAATAACATTCAAATTCCTTATGTTTACCACCACATAATTGACACCACATGGTACCATAAGAGTGCCGAAAGTAAAAAGTATCAGTATCACTCATGTTTGTGTCAGAAATTACCAACCGTCGGGACCTTACGGTTCTGTTTTCAGTAACTGAAACTTGGGCACGGGGGCGTGTTGAGTGGGCACGGCCCCGTGTTCAGCTTACTGTCTGACTTAAAACAGGATTGCCAGTTCCAATGATTGGGCACGGGGCGTGTTCAGCGGGCACGGCCCGTGCTGAGTTCTGCAGAAGCTGAAAAATTAAGAAAAATCCTAAAAAAAATGAAAAATAAGAAAAACGATTAGGCGGTTGATTCTTAACTTTCTTAAAATCCATGTGTCCCCGGAAACGGCGCCAAAAACTTGATGCGTGTGAAGTGTTATATATATTAGGTGTATATTTTAATCCCCTTTAACACTTTTTTTAGCCAAGTTTTAAATTTATAAAACACGATATTTTACTAACACTAAACACACATATGGGCAAGTGCACCCATCGTGAGCGTAGTATAGTGTTGGCAAGATACCGAGGTCGTCCAAGGACACAAGAGCTTTTAGTACCGGTTTATCCTCAACGTCTAATCAAATCAAAAAGTTTAGAAAAATGTTTTAAACTAAGAAAATTAAAAACTAACTAAAAATGCTGAAAATAAAAATAAAAGAAAAAACAGATAGACAAGATGAATCACTTGGTTCCGACTCGTATCTAGTGTAACCTTTGATTATTTCCGCACTTTTGCATTAATTTAAGAGATTATCTTAGTTATTGTAGTAGGCCCCTCTTTTGAAGGTGACGTTACCCTCACCCTAGTAGTTTGAGTCAGCAAGGATACAATCCTAAAAGGGTGGATTATTGGAAGATAATTAATTAAGTTATTAATGCAAATTATGGTAGGCCCCTCTTTTGGAGGTGACATTACCCTCGACTAAGTAGTCTGAGTCAGCAGGGATACAATCCTAAATAGCCGGGTTATAGTATTAATAGTAGTTAACTTATGAAGGGATCAAAGAGTTTGGACCCCCGCCATCCAATACCGTTAAGTATTGAAGGAGCTCCTACTAAATTTGACCCAGGTCCATTGCAGGACCTCTAAACGCTGAACAATGGCAAGACTCTTACCAAACCGTTCCCTTAACCCCCGACCAGGTAGCCAACATACCTCCATATAGACCGTGGAGATATGAATGGTGTAAATCTTTTATTTTATATAGACAGTAAAATAATGCCAAGACACCACGGACAAACGATAAGGAAGAATCACCTTCAACATAAGAAACTATTTATTAAAGTCATTAATACAAAACCAAGTAAAAAGTGCGAAAAGATTTGAAATAAAAAGTATTACACTAGACACTTGTCTTCACCAATTGATGTAAGAGACTTAGGCAAACATGGCCTTGATTGTCAAGAACTCTTACGATCAATCTTGGATCCCGAGACGACTCACACACTCTATGATGGACAATGGATGATGGTGGTGGATGATGGTGTTATGGTGGTGGTGGGTGGTGGGTGAAGTGTGAGAGAGGTGGTGTGCCAAGGGATGGTTTGAGCTTGAGCCAAGCACTCCTATTTATAGGCTGAACAGAATCTCGGGCACGGCCCCGTGTCCACATCCTTCTCTTTCTTCATTTAATGCAGCTTGTCTTATTAGTTGACCACGCCCCCGTGTCCGCTGAGTACGACCCCGTGTGCAGAAGAATCTTTGTACTATGAAGATTTGCTTAGATTGTGCGAATCTTATAGTTGACCACGGCCCCGTGTCCGCTGAGCACGGCCCCGTGGTGGGCAATAGAAGCTTCTACCACTTTGTCTTTTCTGCTGATACTTGGGCACGCCCTCGTGCTGGCTGAGCACGGGGCGTGTTCAGTCTTCTGTTATCTTGTTTTGCATGGGAAGATGCTGTCGTGGGGTCGGGCATGTCACGTCTTGTTCCTTTTCTTGTATTTATGTTAGATTTTGATGTCTTTTTGCTTCTTTTGTTAATTTGAGCTCATTTAATCCTGAAAATACAAAAGGAAGACAAAAGCACACTTTTTCCAACATTAATACTAAAAAAGGGGTAGTTTATGCCACAATTGATGTAATTTATATGTTGCATTTTGCACACATCAAATACCCCCACACTTGAATCTTTGCTTGTCCTCAAGCAAAACTCTTTAATATGTGGCTATTACACTCCCAAATGGAATGGGTAGAAAAGAAAGTTTTTGGGCTTGTCATAGAGTGTCGGGATTTCCAAGATTCTTTATTTAGTTTTATTTTTATTTATTTACAATCCTATTCGTCATGATTTATTTAAAACTTTTCATAAGATAAATTACTTATTAGGGCATAACATGCCTCTTTAAAATTTTATTTATATACAAGTTCACATACCTCACGGGGATCACTCAACACTCGGCCGAAAATGTATTTTTGTGGATCACTCGAGAGCGGCATGGAACTTACTCCTACCATAGGCTTGCCAAGCAATCAATCTTCCTCCTTTTTAACTTATATACCTTTGTAAATATCAAGAGGACTTTGTGGGTGAAGGGTTAGGCTTGGGTTAAAGGTAGGTGGTTGGGTTAGTGGTTAGTAGAAAAAGGGCGAAAAGCGTAACAAGCGTCGGTTTTCGTAAGACTTTTTTTTTGTAACTTTTATTTTGATGAAGCTATTATTCAAACAAAGCTATTTTTGATGAACTTGTTTGTTTATTTTCTTTTGCTTCATCACCAACACACAATTTTTTTTTGTTTTAAAGTCATACGAAAAATCGAACTCGTTACTAAAACAAAGGGTTAAAAATAAAAAAGGTTTTGGTGGGTAAAAGGGTGTTTGGTTTGGGTTATGAAATGAAAAGGTTTAGGCTCAAAGGGGCTAACTAGGGGGATTTTGGGTAGGTGGTAAAAAAAAATAATGGTGTAAAATAAAAAGGGTTAGTCCTAATGCCTCCATCATTTACTTACTCGGGTTTAAGTTGGTAAGGACCGGGAATGTATCGTCATGGCAAGTTCTAGAGTCGTAAGAACCAAGCGGCTATTCACACAAGAAACGAAAAATGAGCATTTAGTTTAAAGATTTATATTTGTATGCTCAATAAAGGCTCAAAAATCACTTTTGTGGGAATGGGTTTTTATGTGATCAAGTATATATAATTGAATTTTAACTAAGCTTGTCATGCCTTTTCATAATTTTCTTATGTTGGTTCTTTTTATCACGACGCTATCGGTTGTAAATTCGTAAAAATATAACCTTTTTGAGAACTTGAATTTCCCGAGTTAAACCCAGACAAGTAAAAAAAATGAAAATTTTTGAAAAAATTTGGGGTGATTAGCGGTTCCAATAGAGTTTTGTGTAAGGCTTGTATTTAGGACTTGCAAGATTCAAGGTTTTAGCATCCCCCCACACTTAAATTACACATTGTCCTCAATGTGTCCCAAAAATAAGTTTTTAGGTTGATTGAATGTGTAAAAAGGTGTAAAAAGCAAAAATTTTGTGTTACTGGGCACTGAACACGGCCCCGTGTTGTCCGGGCACGGCCCCGTGTTCAAGTGCCAGTAACAAAATTAAATCAAGAGAAACAGATGTCTGGACACGGGGGCGTGTTGGGTGAACACGACCCGTGTCCAGTTACTTGAACTGGGTCTTTTTTTGCAGACTGTGCAGCACGGGGCCATGTTGAGTGGACACGGCCCGTGCCGAACTTACTGTAAACGAAGAATTTTGTCGGACGGTTCTGTTTTCCTGTATGGGGTGCTGGTCCAAGCTTCCCTTGTATCATTTGTCATCTCAAGTGTGTTTTATTCATTTCAACACCACCCAAACACCAAATTAACTAAAACCATCATTCATTAGTCATAGAGAATTACATGATAGTCCTAAAAATTAAAATAGTTAGGTCAAAGAAACACAAGAAATCCAAACCAAGAAGTTCTAGCCTACTATTTATTCTACTAGCAAAATTTCCGAAAAGATAAATCTCTCGGTTAAAAGTGGCTTGACAAAATTCTTCCTCCGGGTATGGGTTCCTCACACGTCGGCGAGCCACTCTTCGATCTCCCTAGGGAGAAGAAAAGCGGGCTCATGAGCATTGGTTTGAGGAGGTGCAAGTTCCACCGGGATTTCTTGGAGTTCTTCAAGAGGAGGTTCCGCCGGAATGTCGTCCCAACCGGTAGGATTTTGGATTCCAAGTGCGAGGTTCCAATCCTCTTGAGGGAGGATTGGTTCCATGGGAGGTGTTACCAGAATGTTTAACCTCTGTTGCAAGAGGTTTATTTCTTGTAAACTGTTTTCCAACCCCACCGAGAGATAGTTTATACGGTCTATGAGGACCTCCTCCACTGAAGTCATCTCGTCTAGGGCTTCACGTAGCGCCATTACGTATCTTACGAGAGTTGCTTCAATCGATGGCCTCCTTTCCCGCCGACTGCTCCTTGAGTGCGCAGAAGAGGTTCCACTGTTTTGGCTAGATATTCTACAAAAACAAACCAAAAATATTTTGGTTCAATGAAACAGTACAACCGACATGGCCCCGTGCTCAATGAGCACGGCCCCGTGTTCAACTTTCTGCAGATTTTTAGAACAAGGAATCTTGGAGTTTTAAATTATTTTCTTAACTTATGAAGCTTTTTTGAGCAGAAATAACTTAAAAGAATGTTGTGTAACTTATTTTTAACAAGATTCCTTGAACAAAAATTCAATAAACATCACCATAAAGCTTGAAATAAAGCTTTAATGGAGTTGGTGCAAGAAAGGTGAAGAAGAAGGTAATGGATAAAAGAGGGAAGGACAAGATGTTTGTTAGAACCTTCTTTTAGAACATACCTAGGATGGAATGTTAGAAAATCCTTTCAAATCTCTGTCCCTGGATGGTCCAAATGTGCAGGATTCTTGGCTGCATTTATAGAAAACGACAGCATGCTGGACATGGCCCCATGTCGGCTGGACACGGCCCCGTGTGCAGGCAAGATCCTGACACGTTTTGTCCGTATTCTGACAAAAGTCAGAAGGGAATCTTTCGGTGGACACAGGGGCGTGTTGACCTGGGCACGGCCCCGTGTCGAAAGGCTGTTTTATGAAGTGTGTCTATTTTTAAGGAACTTTTCCGAATCAGGTGGTTCCTTACTGGATGGAACAACCCCAAAGTGCCTAAGATACCTTAATTGTTCTAGATTAAGACGAGAACGCAAGAGGTTGTCGGTGAGGGTGATTCCTATGCTATATGTAGGTGGACAAGTCCAACCCTTTTCTGGGCTCTCGTTAAAGAAGGTGTATGTCGAATCGCTCAGGTCTATGTATGCATCAAATGAAGTTGATGGGGAGTCCTTCACGGTACAATCGACACAGAGACGACTATCGCTCAAGTCCTCACTTGAGTTAGAAGTATCGTCGGAAACAACGAAGTTGTTTGAATTCGGTTCCAACCTTTCTTCTTGGCTATTGTCTTGGAAAAGATCATTGAAATCTTTCCTAAGCTCTTTTAACCAATCAATAATTAGATCTTCTAGTTGAAATAAGTCATCAAGAAGCATTTCTCCTAGAAAATCCGGTTGGGAGCATTCGAGGGAGAGATAGGGATTATTTTTACTTTCGCCCCTCTTAAGGATACTATGAAACGATGGTCTATATAGTGGGGTTTATAATTTAGAAAATAATATACTAATTCCTTATGTTTACCACCACATAATTGACACCACATTGTACCATAAGAGTGCCGAAAGTAAAAAGTATCAGTATCACTCATGTTTGTGTCAGAAATTACCAACCGTCGGGATCTTACGGTTCTGTTTTCAGTAACTGAAACTTGGGCACGGGGGCGTGTTGAGTGGGCACGGCCCCGTGTTCAGCTTACTGTCTGACTTAAAACAGGATTGCAAGTTCCAATGATTGGGCACGGGGCGTGTTCAGCGGGCACGGCCCGTGCTGAGTTCTGCAGAAGCTGAAAAATTAAGAAAAATCCTAAAAAAAATGAAAAATAAGAAAAACGATTAGGCCGTTGATTCCTAACTTTCTTAAAATCCTTGTGTCCCCGGCAACGGCGCCAAAAACTTGATGCGTGTGAAGTGTTATATATATTAGGTGTATATTTTAAGCCCCTTTAACACTTTTTTTTACCCAAGTTTTAAATTTATAAAACACGATATTTTACTAACACTAAACACACATATGGGCAAGTGAACCCATCGTGAGCGTTATATAGTGTTGGCAAGATACCGAGGTCGTCCAAGGACACAAGAGCTTTTAGTACCGGTTTATCCTCAACGTCTAATCAAATCAAAAAGATTAGAAAAATGTTTTAAACTAAGAAAAATAAAAACTAACTAAAAATGTTGAAAATAAAAATAAAAGAAAAAACAGATAGACAAGATGAATCACTTGGTTCCGACTCGTATCCAGTGTAACCTTTGATTATTTCCGCACTTTTGCACTTATTTAAGAGATTATCTTAGTTATTGTAGTAGGCCCCTCTTTTGAAGGTGACGTTACCCTCACCCCAGTAGTTTGAGTCAACAAGGATACAATCCTAAAAGGGTGGATTATTGGAAGATAATTAATTAAGTTATTAATGCAAATGATGGTAGGCCCCTCTTTTGGAGGTGACGTTACCCTCGACTAAGTAGTCTGAGTCAGCAGGGATACAGTCCTAAATAGCCCGGTTATAGTATTAATAGTAGTTAACTTATGAGGGGATCAAAGAGTTTGGACCCCCGCCATCCAATACGGTTAAGTATTGAAGGAGGTCCTACTAAATTTGACCCAGGTCCATTGCAGGACCTCTAAACGCTGAACAATGGCAAGACTCTTACCAAACCGTTCCCTTAACCCCCGACCAGGTAGCCAACATACCTCCATATAGACCGCGGAGATATGAATGGTGTAAATCTTTTATTTTATATAGACAGTAAAATAATGCCAAGACACCACAGACAAACGATAAGGAAGAATCACCTTCAACATAAGAAACTAGTTATTAAAGTCATTAATACAAAACCAAGTAAAAAGTGCGAAAAGATTAGAAATAAAAAGTATTACACTAGACACTTGTCTTCACCAAGTGATGTAAGAGACTTAGGAAAACATGGCCTTGATTGTCAAGAACTCTTACGATCAATCTTGGATCCCGAGACGACTCACACACTCTATGATGGACAATGGATGATGGTGGTGGATGATGGTGTTATGGTGGTGGTGGGTGGTGGGTGAAGTGTGAGAGAGGTGGTGTGCCAAGGGATGGTTTGAGCTTGAGCCAAGCACTCCTATTTATAGGCTGAACAGAAGCACGGGCACGGCCCCGTGTCCAGTGGGCACGGCCCCGTGTCCACATCCTTCTCTTTCTTCATTTAATGCAGCTTGTCTTATTAGTTGACCACGCCCCCGTGTCCGCTGAGTACGACCCCGTGTGCAGAAGAATCTTTGTACTATGAAGATTTGCTTAGATTGTGCGAATCTTATAGTTGACCACGGCCCCGTGTCCGCTGAGCACGGCCCCGTGGTGGGCAATAGAGGTTTCTACCACTTTGTCTTTTCTGCTGACACTTGGGCACGACCCCGTGCTGGCTGAGCACAGGGCGTGTTCAGTCTTCTGTTATCTTGTTTTGCTTGGGAAGATGCTGTCGTGGGCTCGGGCATGTCACGCCTTGTTCCTTTTCTTGTATTTATGTTAGATTTTGATGTCTTTTTGCTTCCTTTGTTAATTTGAGCTCATTTAATCCTGAAAATACAAAAGGAAGACAAAAGCACACTTTTCCCAACATTAGTACTAAAAAGGGTTAGTTTTATGCCACAATTGATGTAATTTATATGTTGCATTTTGCACACATCAGATATACCGGGCTAGGATTCGAGTTACAGGAACAAGGGCCAAACCAACCACCCAAGAATGGAATCGTCGAGCGAAAACACTTAACAACCTCCTAGAAGCAGCTTTTCTTGCCACCAGACCTTTCTCCATTAATTAGGAATCTTATGCCATAACAAAACACATTCCTTAAATTGTAGCCATTTGTTGAGTGTTTTTTTTGGTGTCTAATACGCATATATATCACCATTGCCCTTGATTTTCTTAACTGTATATCTCTTAAATGTCAACATATACACGTGTGATTTAGTTTACGAAGATTTTTCAATGCCGAGAACCTCGATCAGAGAGTAAAAAAGGCGTAAGGTTCACAATGGTGTAAAATTAAAATGGGATATACCGGGCTAGTATTCGAGTTACAGGAACAAGTGCTAAACCAACCACCCCAGAAAGGAATCGTCGAGCGAAAATACTTGACAACCTCCTAGAAGCATCTTTTCTTGCCACCAGAAATTTCTCCATCAATTAGGAATCTGATGCCGTCACTAAACACATTCCTTAAATTGTAGCCATTTGTTGGTTTTTTTTTTTGGTGTCTAATCCGCATGTTTATCACCATTGCCCTTGATTTTCTTGACTGTATACTCGTAAATGTCAACATATACACGTGTGATTTAGTTTACGAAGATTTTTCAATGCCGAGAACCTCGATCAGAGAGTAAAAAAGGCGTAAGGTTAACAATGGTGTAAAATTAAAATGGGATATACCGGGCTAGAATTCCAGTTACAGGAAAAAGGGCCAAACCAACCACCCAAGAATGGAATCATTGAGCGAAAACACTTGACAATCTCCTAGAAGCAGCTTTTCTTGCCACCAGACCTATCTCCATCAATTAGGAATCCGATGCCGTCACTAAACACATTCCTTAAATTGTAGCCCTTTGTTGAGTGTTTTTTTTTTGTGTCTAATCCGCATATATATCACCATTGCCCTTGATTTTCTTGACTTTATATCTCTTAAATGTCAACATATACACATGTGATTTAGTTTACGAAGATTTTTCAATGCCGAGAACCTCGATCAGAGAGTAAAAAAGGCGTAAGGTTCACAATGGTGTAAAATTAAAATGGGATATACAGGGCTAGGATTCGAGTTACAGGAACAACGGCCAAACCAACCACCCAAGAAGGGAATCGTCGAGCGAAAACACTTGACAACCTCCTAGAAGCAGCTTCTCTTGCCACCAGACCTTTCTCCGTCAATTAGGAATCTGATGGCGTCACTAAACACATTCCTTAAATTGTAGCCATTTGTTGAGTGTTTTTTTTGTGTCTAATCCGTATATATATCACCATTGCCCTTGATTTTTATGACTGTATATCTCTTAAATGTCAACATATACACATGTGATTTAGTTTACGAAGATATTTCAATGCCGAGAACCTCGATCAGAGAGTAAAAAAGGCGTAAGGTTCACAATGGTTTAAAATTAAAATGGGATATACCGGGCTAGGATTCGAGTTACAGGAACAAGGGCCAAACCAACCACCCAAGAATGGAATCGTCGAGTGAAAACACTTGATAACCTCCTAGAACCAGCTTTTCTTGCCACCAGACCTTTCTCCATCAATTAGGAATCTGATGCCGTCACTAAACACATTCCTTCAATTGTAGCCATTTGTTGAGTGTTTTTTTTGGTGACTAATTCGCATATATATCTCCATTACCTTTGATTTTCTTGACTGTATATCTCTTAAATGTCAACATATACACATGTGATTTAGTTTACGAAGATTTTTCAATGCCGAGAACCTCGATCAGAGTGTAAAAAAGGCGTAGGGTTCACAATGGTGTAAAATTAAAATGGGATATATCGGGATAGGATTCGATTTACAAGAATAAGGGCCAAACCAACCACCCAAGAATGTAATCGTGGAGCGAAAACACTTGACAACCTCCTAGAAGCAACTTTTCTTGCCACCCGACCTTTCTCCGTCAATTAGTAATCTGATGCCGTCACTAAACACATTCTTTAAATTGTAGCCATTTGTTGAGTGTTTATTTTTTGGTGTCTAATCCGCATATATATCACCATTGCTCTTGATTTTCTTGACTGTATATCTCTTAAATGTCAACATATACACGTGTGATTTAGTTTACGAATATTTTTCAATGCCGAGAAACTCGATCAGAGTGTAAAAAAGGCGTAAGGTTCACAATGGTGTAACATTAAAATGGGATATACCGGGATAGGATTCGAGTAACTGGAACAAGGGCCAAACCAACCACCCAAGAATGGAATCGTAGAGCGAAAACACTTGACAACCTCCTAGAAGCAGCTTTTCTGGCCACCAGACCTTTCTCCATCAATTAGGAATCTGATGCCGTCACTAAACACATTCCTTTAATTGTAGCCATTTGTTAAGTGTTTTTTTTTGGTGTCTAATCCGCATATATATAACCATTGCCCATGATTTTCTTAACTGTATATCTCTTAAATGTCAACATATACACGTGTGATTTAGTTTACGAAGATTTGTCAATGCCGAGAACCTCGATCAGAGAGTAAAAAAAGGCGTAAGGTTCACAATGGTATAAAATTAAAATGGGATATACCGGGCTAGGATTCGACTTACAGGAACAAGTGCCAAACCAACCACCCAAGAATGGAATCGTCGAGCGAAAACACTTGACAACCTCCTAGAAGCAGCTTTTCTTGCCACCAGACCGTTCTCCATCAATTAGGAATCTGATACCGTCACTAAACACATTCCTTAAATTGTAGCAATTTGTTGGTTTTTTTTTTTGGTGTCTAATCCGCATATATATCACCATTACCCTTGATTTTCTTGACTGTATATCTCTTAGATGTCAACACATACACGTGTGATTTAGTTTACATAGATTTTTCAATGCCCAGAACCTCGATCAGAGAGTAAAAAAGGCGTAAGGTTTACAATGGTGTAAAATTAAAATGGGATATACCGGGCTAGGATTCGAGTTACAGGAACAAGGGCCAAACCAACCACCCAAGATTGGAATCTTCGAGCGAAAACCCTTGACAACCTCCTAGAAGCAGCTTTTCTTGCCACCAGACCTTTCTCCATCGATTAGGAATCTGATGCCGTCACTAAACACATTCCTTAAATTGTAGCCATTTGTTGTGTGTTTTTTTTGTGTCTAATCCGCATATATATCCCCATTGCCCTTGATTTTCTTGACTGTATATCTCTTAAATGTCAACATATACACGTGTGATTTAGTTTACGAAGATTTTTCAATGCCGAGAAACTCGATCAGAGAGTAATAAAGGCGTAAGGTTCACAGTGGTGTAAAATTAAAATGGGATATACCGGGCAAGGATTCGAGTTACAGGAACAAGGGCCAAACCAACCACCCAACAATGGAATCGTCGAGCGAAAACACTTGACAACCTCCTAGAAGCAGCTTTTCTTGCCTCCAGACCTTTCTCCATCAATTAGGAATCTGATGCCGTTACTAAACACATTCCTTAAATTGTAGCCATTTGTTGAGTGTTTATTTTTTGGTGTCTAATCCGCATATATATCACCATTGCCCTTGATTTTCTTGACTGTATATCTCTTAAATGTCAACATATACACGTGTGATTTAGTTTACGAAGATTTTTCAATGCCGAGAACCTCGATCAGAGAGTAAAAAAAGGCGTAAGGTTCACAATGGTGTAAAATTAAAATGGGATATACGGGGCTAGGATTCGAGTTACAGGAACAAGTGCCAAACCAACCACCCAAGAATGGAATCGTCGATCGAAAACACTTGACAACCTCCTAGAAGCAGCTTTTCTTGCCACCAGACCCTTTTCCATCAATTAGGAATCTGCTGCCGTCACTAAACACATTCCTTAAATTGTAGCCATTTGTTGAGTGTTTTTTTTTGGTGTCTAATCCGCATATATATCACCATTGCCCTTGATTTTCTTGACTGTATATCTCTTAAATGTCAACATATACACGTGTGATTTAGTTTACGAAGATTTTTCAATGCCGAGAAACTCGATCAGAGAGTAAAAAAGGCGTAAGGTTCACAGTGGTGTAAAATTAAAATGGGATATACCGGGCAAGGATTCGAGTTACAGGAACAAGGGCCAAACCAACCACCCAACAATGGAATCGTCGAGCGAAAACCCTTGACAACCTCCTAGAAGCAGCTTTTCTTGCCACCAGACCATTCTCCATCGATTAGGAATCTGATGCCGTCACTAAACACATTCCTTAAATTGTAGCCATTTGTTGTGTGTTTTTTTTTGTGTCTAATCCGCATATATATCACCATTGCCCTTGATTTTCTTGACTGTATATCTCTTAAATGTCAACATATACACGTGTGATTTAGTTTACGAAGATTTTTCAATGCCGACAACCTCGATCAGAGAGTAAAAAAAGGCGTAAGGTTCACAATGGTGTAAAATTAAAATGGGATATACGGGGCTAGGATTCGAGTTACAGGAACAAGTGCCAAACCAACCACCCAAGAATGGAATCGTCGATCGAAAACACTTGACAACCTCCTAGAAGCAGCTTTTCTTGCCACCAGACCCTTTTCCATCAATTAGGAATCTGCTGCCGTCACTAAACACATTCCTTAAATTGTAGCCATTTGTTGAGTGTTTTTTTTTGGTGTCTAATCCGCATATATATCACCATTGCCCTTGATTTTCTTGACTGTATATCTCTTAGATGTCAAAACATACACGTGTGATTTAGTTTACGTAGATTTTTCAATGCCCAGAACCTCGATCAGAGAGTAAAAAAGGCGTAAGGTTTACAATGGTGTAAAATTAAAATGGGATATACCGGGCTAGGATTCGAGTTACAGGAACAAGGGCCAAACCAACCACCCAAGATTGGAATCTTCGAGCGAAAACCCTTGACAACCTCCTAGAAGCAGCTTTTCTTGCCACCAGACCTTTCTCCATCGATTAGGAATCTGATGCCGTCACTAAACACATTCCTTAAATTGTAGCCATTTGTTGTGTGTTTTTTTTGTGTCTAATCCGCATATATATCACCATTGCCCTTGATTTTCTTGACTGTATATCTCTTAAATGTCAACATATACACGTGTGATTTAGTTTACGAAGATTTTTCAATGCCGAGAAACTCGATCAGAGAGTAATAAAGGCGTAAGGTTCACAGTGGTGTAAAATTAAAATGGGATATACCGGGCAAGGATTCGAGTTACAGGAACAAGGGCCAAACCAACCACCCAACAATGGAATCGTCGAGCGAAAACACTTGACAACCTCCTAGAAGCAGCTTTTC
Source organism: Helianthus tuberosus (assembly GCA_030545235.1). Classification (NCBI taxonomy): domain Eukaryota; kingdom Viridiplantae; phylum Streptophyta; class Magnoliopsida; order Asterales; family Asteraceae; genus Helianthus; species Helianthus tuberosus. Next base: position 123,976,626 of record CM060426.1, on the reverse strand, counting down.
TTGCCTCCAGACCTTTCTCCATCAATTAGGAATCTGATGCCGTTACTAAACACATTCCTTAAATTGTAGCCATTTGTTGAGTGTTTATTTTTTGGTGTCTAATCCGCATATATATCACCATTGCCCTTGATTTTCTTGACTGTATATCTCTTAAATGTCAACATATACACGTGTGATTTAGTTTACGAAGATTTTTCAATGCCGAGAACCTCGATCAGAGAGTAAAAAAAGGCGTAAGGTTCACAATGGTGTAAAATTAAAATGGGATATACGGGGCTAGGATTCGAGTTACAGGAACAAGTGCCAAACCAACCACCCAAGAATGGAATCGTCGATCGAAAACACTTGACAACCTCCTAGAAGCAGCTTTTCTTGCCACCAGACCCTTTTCCATCAATTAGGAATCTGCTGCCGTCACTAAACACATTCCTTAAATTGTAGCCATTTGTTGAGTGTTTTTTTTTGGTGTCTAATCCGCATATATATCACCATTGCCCTTGATTTTCTTGACTGTATATCTCTTAGATGTCAACACATACACGTGTGATTTAGTTTACGTAGATTTTTCAATGCCCAGAACCTCGATCAGAGAGTAAAAAAGGCGTAAGGTTTACAATGGTGTTAAATTAAAATGGGATATACCGGGCTAGGATTCGAGTTACAGGAACAAGGGCCAAACCAACCACCCAAGATTGGAATCTTCGAGCGAAAACCCTTGACAACCTCCTAGAAGCAGCTTTTCTTGCCACCAGACCTTTCTCCATCGATTAGGAATCTGATGCCGTCACTAAACACATTCCTTAAATTGTAGCCATTTGTTGTGTGTTTTTTTTGTGTCTAATCCGCATATATATCACCATTGCCCTTGATTTTCTTGACTGTATATCTCTTAAATGTCAACATATACACGTGTGATTTAGTTTACGAAGATTTTTCAATGCCGAGAAACTCGATCAGAAAGTAATAAAGGCGTAAGGTTCACAGTGGTGTAAAATTAAAATGGGATATACCGGGCAAGGATTCGAGTTACAGGAACAAGGGCCAAACCAACCACCCAACAATGGAATCGTCGAGCGAAAACACTTGACAACCTCCTAGAAGCAGCTTTTCTTGCCTCCAGACCTTTCTCCATCAATTAGGAATCTGATGCCGTTACTAAACACATTCCTTAAATTGTAGCCATTTGTTGAGTGTTTATTTTTTGGTGTCTAATCCGCATATATATCACCATTGCCCTTGATTTTCTTGACTGTATATCTCTTAAATGTCAACATATACACGTGTGATTTAGTTTACGAAGATTTTTCAATGCCGAGAACCTCGATCAGAGAGTAAAAAAAGGCGTAAGGTTCACAATGGTGTAAAATTAAAATGGGATATACGGGGCTAGGATTCGAGTTACAGGAACAAGTGCCAAACCAACCACCCAAGAATGGAATCATCGATCGAAAACACTTGACAACCTCCTAGAAGCAGCTTTTCTTGCCACCAGACCCTTTTCCATCAATTAGGAATCTGCTGCCGTCACTAAACACATTCCTTAAATTGTAGCCATTTGTTGAGTGTTTTTTTTTGGTGTCTAATCCGCATATATATCACCATTGCCCTTGATTTTCTTGACTGTATATCTCTTAAATGTCAACATATACACGTGTGATTTAGTTTACGAAGATTTTTCAATGACGAGAAACTCGATCAGAGAGTAAAAAAGGCGTAAGGTTCACAGTGGTGTAAAATTAAAATGGGATATACCGGGCAAGGATTCGAGTTACAGGAACAAGGGCCAAACCAACCACCCAACAATGGAATCGTCGAGCGAAAACCCTTGACAACCTCCTAGAAGCAGCTTTTCTTGCCACCAGACCTTTCTCCATCGATTAGGAATCTGATGCCGTCACTAAACACATTCCTTAAATTGTAGCCATTTGTTGTGTGTTTTTTTTGGTGTCTAATCCGCATATATATAACCATTGCCCTTGATTTTCTTGACTGTATATCTCTTAAATGTCAACATATACACGTGTGATTTAGTTTACGAAGATTTTTCAATGCCGACAACCTCGATCAGAGAGTAAAAAAAGGCGTAAGGTTCACAATGGTGTAAAATTAAAATGGGATATACGGGGCTAGGATTCGAGTTACAGGAACAAGTGCCAAACCAACCACCCAAGAATGGAATCGTCGATCGAAAACACTTGACAACCTCCTAGAAGCAGCTTTTCTTGCCACCAGACCCTTTTCCATCAATTAGGAATCTGCTGCCGTCACTAAACACATTCCTTAAATTGTAGCCATTTGTTGAGTGTTTTTTTTTGGTGTCTAATCCGCATATATATCACCATTGCCCTTGATTTTCTTGACTGTATATCTCTTAAATGTCAACATATACACGTGTGATTTAGTTTACGAAGATTTTTCAATGCCGAGAACCTCGATCAGAGAGTAAAAAAAGGCGTAAGGTTCACAATGGTGTAAAATTAAAATGGGATATACGGGGCTAGGATTCGAGTTACAGGAACAAGTGCCAAACCAACCACCCAAGAATGGAATCATCGATCGAAAACACTTGACAACCTCCTAGAAGCAGCTTTTCTTGCCACCAGACCCTTTTCCATCAATTAGGAATCTGCTGCCGTCACTAAACACATTCCTTAAATTGTAGCCATTTGTTGAGTGTTTTTTTTTGGTGTCTAATCCGCATATATATCACCATTGCCCTTGATTTTCTTGACTGTATATCTCTTAAATGTCAACATATACACGTGTGATTTAGTTTACGAAGATTTTTCAATGACGAGAAACTCGATCAGAGAGTAAAAAAGGCGTAAGGTTCACAGTGGTGTAAAATTAAAATGGGATATACCGGGCAAGGATTCGAGTTACAGGAACAAGGGCCAAACCAACCACCCAACAATGGAATCGTCGAGCGAAAACCCTTGACAACCTCCTAGAAGCAGCTTTTCTTGCCACCAGACCTTTCTCCATCGATTAGGAATCTGATGCCGTCACTAAACACATTCCTTAAATTGTAGCCATTTGTTGTGTGTTTTTTTTTGTGTCTAATCCGCATATATATCACCATAGCCCTTGATTTTCTTGACTGTATATCTCTTAAATGTCAACATATACACGTGTGATTTAGTTTACGAAGATTTTTCAATGCCGACAACCTCGATCAGAGAGTAAAAAAAGGCGTAAGGTTCACAATGGTGTAAAATTAAAATGGGATATACGGGGCTAGGATTCGAGTTACAGGAACAAGTGCCAAACCAACCACCCAAGAATGGAATCGTCGATCGAAAACACTTGACAACCTCCTAGAAGCAGCTTTTCTTGCCACCAGACCCTTTTCCATCAATTAGGAATCTGCTGCCGTCACTAAACACATTCCTTAAATTGTAGCCATTTGTTGAGTGTTTTTTTTTGGTGTCTAATCCGCATATATATCACCATTGCCCTTGATTTTCTTGACTGTATATCTCTTAGATGTCAACACATACACGTGTGATTTAGTTTACGTAGATTTTTCAATGCCCAGAACCTCGATCAGAGAGTAAAAAAGGCGTAAGGTTTACAATGGTGTAAAATTAAAATGGGATATACCGGGCTAGGATTCGAGTTACAGGAACAAGGGCCAAACAAACCACCCAAGATTGGAATCTTCGAGCGAAAACCCTTGACAACCTCCTAGAAGCAGCTTTTCTTGCCACCAGACCTTTCTCCATCGATTAGGAATCTGATGCCGTCACTAAACACATTCCTTAAATTGTAGCCATTTGTTGTGTGTTTTTTTTGTGTCTAATCCGCATATATATCACCATTGCCCTTGATTTTCTTGACTGTATATCTCTTAAATGTCAACATATACACGTGTGATTTAGTTTACGAAGATTTTTCAATGCCGAGAAACTCGATCAGAGAGTAATAAAGGCGTAAGGTTCACAGTGGTGTAAAATTAAAATGGGATATACCGGGCAAGGATTCGAGTTACAGGAACAAGGGCCAAACCAACCACCCAACAATGGAATCGTCGAGCGAAAACACTTGACAACCTCCTAGAAGCAGCTTTTCTTGCCTCCAGACCTTTCTCCATCAATTAGGAATCTGATGCCGTTACTAAACACATTCCTTAAATTGTAGCCATTTGTTGAGTGTTTATTTTTTGGTGTCTAATCCGCATATATATCACCATTGCCCTTGATTTTCTTGACTGTATATCTCTTAAATGTCAACATATACACGTGTGATTTAGTTTACGAAGATTTTTCAATGCCGAGAACCTCGATCAGAGAGTAAAAAAAGGCGTAAGGTTCACAATGGTGTAAAATTAAAATGGGATATACGGGGCTAGGATTCGAGTTACAGGAACAAGTGCCAAACCAACCACCCAAGAATGGAATCGTCGATCGAAAACACTTGACAACCTCCTAGAAGCAGCTTTTCTTGCCACCAGACCCTTTTCCATCAATTAGGAATCTGCTGCCGTCACTAAACACATTCCTTAAATTGTAGCCATTTGTTGAGTGTTTTTTTTTGGTGTCTAATCCGCATATATATCACCATTGCCCTTGATTTTCTTGACTGTATATCTCTTAGATGTCAACACATACACGTGTGATTTAGTTTACGTAGATTTTTCAATGCCCAGAACCTCGATCAGAGAGTAAAAAAGGCGTAAGGTTTACAATGGTGTTAAATTAAAATGGGATATACCGGGCTAGGATTCGAGTTACAGGAACAAGGGCCAAACCAACCACCCAAGATTGGAATCTTCGAGCGAAAACCCTTGACAACCTCCTAGAAGCAGCTTTTCTTGCCACCAGACCTTTCTCCATCGATTAGGAATCTGATGCCGTCACTAAACACATTCCTTAAATTGTAGCCATTTGTTGTGTGTTTTTTTTGTGTCTAATCCGCATATATATCACCATTGCCCTTGATTTTCTTGACTGTATATCTCTTAAATGTCAACATATACACGTGTGATTTAGTTTACGAAGATTTTTCAATGCCGGGAAACTCGATCAGAAAGTAATAAAGGCGTAAGGTTCACAGTGGTGTAAAATTAAAATGGGATATACCGGGCAAGGATTCGAGTTACAGGAACAAGGGCCAAACCAACCACCCAACAATGGAATCGTCGAGCGAAAACACTTGACAACCTCCTAGAAGCAGCTTTTCTTGCCTCCAGACCTTTCTCCATCAATTAGGAATCTGATGCCGTTACTAAACACATTCCTTAAATTGTAGCCATTTGTTGAGTGTTTATTTTTTGGTGTCTAATCCGCATATATATCACCATTGCCCTTGATTTTCTTGACTGTATATCTCTTAAATGTCAACATATACACGTGTGATTTAGTTTACGAAGATTTTTCAATGCCGAGAACCTCGATCAGAGAGTAAAAAAAGGCGTAAGGTTCACAATGGTGTAAAATTAAAATGGGATATACGGGGCTAGGATTCGAGTTACAGGAACAAGTGCCAAACCAACCACCCAAGAATGGAATCATCGATCGAAAACACTTGACAACCTCCTAGAAGCAGCTTTTCTTGCCACCAGACCCTTTTCCATCAATTAGGAATCTGCTGCCGTCACTAAACACATTCCTTAAATTGTAGCCATTTGTTGAGTGTTTTTTTTTGGTGTCTAATCCGCATATATATCACCATTGCCCTTGATTTTCTTGACTGTATATCTCTTAAATGTCAACATATACACGTGTGATTTAGTTTACGAAGATTTTTCAATGACGAGAAACTCGATCAGAGAGTAAAAAAGGCGTAAGGTTCACAGTGGTGTAAAATTAAAATGGGATATACCGGGCAAGGATTCGAGTTACAGGAACAAGGGCCAAACCAACCACCCAACAATGGAATCGTCGAGCGAAAACCCTTGACAACCTCCTAGAAGCAGCTTTTCTTGCCACCAGACCTTTCTCCATCGATTAGGAATCTGATGCCGTCACTAAACACATTCCTTAAATTGTAGCCATTTGTTGTGTGTTTTTTTTGGTGTCTAATCCGCATATATATCACCATTGCCCTTGATTTTCTTGACTGTATATCTCTTAAATGTCAACATATACACGTGTGATTTAGTTTACGAAGATTTTTCAATGCCGAGAACCTCGATCAGAGAGTAAAAAAAGGCGTAAGGTTCACAATGGTGTAAAATTAAAATGGGATATACGGGGCTAGGATTCGAGTTACAGGAACAAGTGCCAAACCAACCACCCAAGAATGGAATCGTCGATCGAAAACACTTGACAACCTCCTAGAAGCAGCTTTTCTTGCCACCAGACCCTTTTCCATCAATTAGGAATCTGCTGCCGTCACTAAACACATTCCTTAAATTTTAGCCATTTGTTGAGTGTTTTTTTTTTGGTGTCTAATCCGCATATATATCACCATTGCCCTTGATTTTCTTGACTGTATATCTCTTAGATGTCAACACATACACGTGTGATTTAGTTTACGTAGATTTTTCAATGCCCAGAACCTCGATCAGAGAGTAAAAAAGGCGTAAGGTTCACAATGGTGTAAAATTAAAATGGGATATACCGGGCTAGGATTCGAGTTACAGGAACAAGGGCCAAACCAACCACCCAAGAATGGAATCTTCGAGCGAAAACACTTGACAACCTCCTAGAAGCAGCTTTTCTTGCCACCAGACCTTTCTCCATTAATTAGGAATCTGCTGCCGTCACTAAACACATTCCTTAAATTGTAGCCATTTGTTGAGTGTTTTTTTTGGTGTCTAATCCGCATATATATAACCATTGCCCTTGATTTTCTTGACTGTGTATCTCTTAAATGTCAACATATACACATGTGATTTAGTTTACGAAGATTTTTCAATGCCGAGAACCTCGATCAGAGAGTAAAAAAAGGCGTAAGGTTCACAATGGTGTAAAATTAAAATGGGATATACGGGGCGAGGATTCGAGTTACAGGAACAAGTGCCAAACCAACCACCCAAGAATGGAATCGTCGATCGAAAACACTTGACAACCTCCTAGAAGCAGCTTTTCTTGCCACCAGACCCTTCTCCATCAATTAGGAATCTGCTGCCGTCACTAAACACATTCCTTAAATTGTAGCCATTTGTTGAGTGTTTTTTTTTGTGTCTAATCCGCATATATATGACCATTGCCCTTGATTTTCTTGACTGTATATCTCTTAGATGTCAAAACATACACGTGTGATTTAGTTTACGTAGATTTTTCAATGCCCAGAACCTCGATCAGAGAGTAAAAAAGGCGTAAGGTTCACAATGGTGTAAAATTAAAATGGGATATACCGGGCTAGGATTCGAGTTACAGGAACAAGGGCCAAACCAACCACCCAAGAATGGAATCCTCGAGCGAAAACACTTGACAACCTCCTAGAAGCAGCTTTTCTTGCCACCAGACCTTTCTCCATCAATTAGGAATCTGCTGCCGTCACTAAACACATTCCTTAAATTGTAGCCATTTGTTGAGTGTTTTTTTTTGGTGTCTAATCCGCATATATATAACCATTGCCCTTGATTTTCTTGACTGTATATCTCTTAAATGTCAACATATACACGTGTGATTTAGTTTACAAAGATTTTTCAATGCTGAGAACCTCGATCAGAGAGTAAAAAAAGGCGTAAGGTTCACAATGATGTAAAATTAAAATGGTATATACCGGGCTAGGATTCGAGTTACAGGAACAAGTGCCAAACCAACCTCCCAAGAATTGAATCGTCGAGCGAAAACACTTGACAACCTCCTAGAAGCAGCTTTTCTTGCCACCAGACCTTTCTCCATCAATTAGGAATCTGATGCCGTCACTAAACACATTCCTTAAATTGTAGCCATTTGTTGGTTTTTTTTTTGGTGTCTAATCCGCATATATATCACCATTGCCCTTGATTTTCTTGACTGTATATCTCTTAGATGTCAACACATACACGTGTGATTTAGTTTACGTAGATTTTTCAACGCCCAGAACCTCGATCAGAGAGTAAAAAAGGCGTAAGGTTCACAATGGTGTAAAATTAAAATGGGATATACCGGGCTAGGATTCGAGTTACAGGAACAAGGGCGAAACCAACCACCCAAGATTGGAATCTTCGAGCGAAAACCCTTGACAACCTCCTAGAAGCAGCTTTTCTTGCCACCAGACCTTTCTCCATCGATTAGGAATCTGATGCCGTCACTAAACACATTCCTTAAATTGTAGCCATTTGTTGTGTGTGTTTTTTTTGTGTCTAATCCGCATATATATCACCATTGCCCTTGATTTTCTTGACTGTATATCTCTAAAATGTCAACATATACACGTGTGATTTAGTTTACGAAGATTTTTCAACGCCGAGAAACTCGATCAGAGAGTAAAAAAGGCGTAAGGTTCACAGTGGTGTAAAATTAAAATGGGATATACCGGGCAAGGATTCGAGTTACAGGAACAAGGGCCAAACCAACCACCCAACATTGGAATCGTCGAGCGAAAACACTTGACAACCTCCTAGAAGCAGCTTTTCTTGCCTCCAGACCTTTCTCCATCAATTAGGAATCTGATGCCGTTACTAAACACATTCCTTAAATTGTAGCCATTTGTTGAGTGTTTATTTTTTTGGTGTCGAATCCGCATATATATCACCATTACCCTTGATTTTCTTGACTGTATATCTTTTAAATGTCAACACATACACGTGTGATTTAGTTTACGTAGATTTTTCAATGCCCAGAACCTCGATCAGAGAGTAAAAAAGGCGAAAGGTTCACAATGGTGTAAAATTAAAATGGGATATACCGGGCTAGGATTCGAGTTACTGGAACAAGGGCCAAACCAACCACCCAAGAATCGAATCTTCGAGCGAAAACACTTGACAACCTCCTAGAAGTAGCTTTTCTTGCCACCAGACATTTCTCCATCAATTAGGAATCTGCTGCCATCACTAAACACATTCCTTAAATTGTAGCCATTTGTTGAGTGTTTTTTTTTGGTGTCTAATCCGCATATATATAACCATTGCCCTTGAGTTTCTTGACTGTATATCTCTTAAATGTCAACATATACACGTGTGATTTAGTTTACGAAGATTTTTCAATGCCGAGAACCTCGATCAGAGAGTAAAAAAAGGCGTAAGGTTCACAATGGTGTAAAATTAAAATGGGATATACTGGGCTAGGATTCGAGTTACAGGAATAAGTGCCAAACCAACCACCCAAGAATGGAATCGTCGAGCGAAAACACTTGACAACCTCCTAGAAGCAGCTTTTCTTGCCGCCAGACCTTTCTCCATCAATTAGGAATCTGCTGTCATCACTAAACACATTCCTTATATTGTAGCCATTTGTTGAGTGTTTTATTTTTGGTGTCTAATCCGCATATATATAACCATTGCCCTTGATTTTCTTGACTGTATATCTATTAAATGTCAACATATACACGTGTGATTTAGTTTATGAAGATTTTTCAATGCCGAGAACCTCGATCAGAGAGTTAAAAAAGGCGTAAGGTTCACAATGGTGTAAAATTAAAATGGTAAATACCGGGCTAGGATTCGAGTTACAGGAACAAGTGCCAAACCAACCACCCAAGAATGGAATCGTCAAGCGAAAACACTTGACAACCTCCTAGAAGCAGCTTTTCTTGCCACCAGACCTTTCTCCATCAATTAGGAATCTGATGCCGTCACTAAACACATTCCTTAAATTGTAGCCATTTGTTGGTTTTTTTTGGTGTGTAGGTCCTCTATTCGTATGGATCTTTCACATAATTGTCTTTCTAATCAAGAGTGCGGAATCCTCTTGATCAGAATAAGCAGAAACCGTGTAGGAAACAGAAACAACAATTCACTTTCAAACTGGTCTTTATTGATTATCAATCTTAACGAATTACAATCAATCAAGACCACAAATTCGTCCAAACCCTAGAGCCTTCACGAATTCTCTCACACAAACTGTTTTGGCTGATTAACCTAAACCCTAAAGCCTAACCTTGTTTATATAACACAAGGTTTCTACTTGGGCCAAGGTTAAACATCATGGACCGCGAATTGGACAAGCCCAATTCGCCCTCCATCACCCAATGTGGGTTTTGTTTAGCCCAAACTCTATTATCTCACTAATACAAAGCTAAACCCGCTAACTGTTTATCGTTTAACAAATTACAAGATATCCAAAGACCAAATCTAAGCTGTTGTCACAAACATGCACCAACAAACTCCCCCTTAACAATAGCTTCATAAAATAACTTTGTCTTCAGTCTTCTTGCAATCTTCATGTAGTCTCGCACTGTCTTTGGTCTTTGGATAGCTTCAGTTTCAATAGCTTCTGTCAGCAACAGACTCCCCCTAAGCTGATGCATCCAATCACCAAATCTTCAAAACTTTAGCGTTTGAGTAAACTCCAGTTCAGCATTTGTATAACAATCTTCAAACTCTTCAACTTTGTCTGCAATATAGAAAGGAGGTTCTACCATGCATCCAATCAAACTCTCATCTTCACAGCAACTCAGCAACTTTAACTTCTCAGCAACATACCGCTTCAATCTGTATACTATAAAACAAACATCTCGAGAAACCATAAGAATTTTTCAACAAAGTTAAATAAATTATTATTATTTCAAGAGATAGTTAAGCTGTATCACAGATTAAGCATTTTCAACTTATCACCAACAAGCAAAACTTTTCAATCACACACCCTATAACCCGCATGATATAAAATTTTTGTGTTTTTGTATTTTCTGAAAGCAAATAAATACGAAAAAGCAATAAACACTCTATTTTTGTGAGAATCACTGGTAAGAAGATCATATCAGCACAATCAAACTGTTTTCACACTATTAGATAATTCTTTATTTAATTTTTCGTGAAAAGCAATTCAAGACGATTACCAGTATGTTTGTCCACTTAAACAAAATGCATGAACATTTCAAGTACCATTACCGTATGATACGTTAAGGTAATTTTAATTACTGATATACTAGTGTGTCCCACTTCAGGATATACCCCCACGATCAAGGTATGCACAAAGATTCATCGTAGTAGGTGAGTATACTGAATTCATCCTTTAAGATATCCTGACAGTCTAAGTCTGCATATAATCTGTTTAATCATGTTTTAATTGCTTAACAATGAACACCCAAATAAATACTAATCAAATCCTGGAAATATAAACAACACACTCTATCATGTAAGTATCTTCCCTACCACATATTTCACAAGTCCAATCCAGATTTCTGAAATCTTAACTGGGAATAGGTTGAGAGGAGAACAGAAGAGATCTTTAGGAGAGATGGTATAATATACAGATCAAATGAGTTTTTCTCAGTTTGATATAGGTTTCTTGGGTTTCTTTTGGGCATTTGAGGGCCTCTTTCGGGTGTATTAGATATATAGCGCGACAACGTACAGCTAGGTCAGCATGTATCTGGATGCAGCAGAAGCTGTCGTTGCCTAGCACCTCCAGGTCAGCATATATCTGGATGCAGCAGAGGAGGTACACGATTTTTTTCAGAGAAGATTTCAGAATCAGATCAAAATTGTGTTTATCGGGACACATACAGACATTCAAATAGAAATGAGCTAATTCCAAGTGACTTTCTTTACTGGGGTCATGTATAAGTTTAGTTCTAAACAGAAAAACAGCCAAGATATCCCCAGATGAAATAACAGTATAAAGACCCAAAACTTCAGGTTTTGACAATCTATCAACGCAAGATTTAAGGTCATTAAACCATACACCACTGATGTGTTCCCCACTCATATTCAGTTCATTTAGGTTTATATCACATTGGTAAGTTGATTATTTCATGCTTTTTGCCTACTGGTACATCATATGATGAAGCTGCTATCACACTTAAGCAATTTAATTTCAGTTTCAGTGTGACAGTCTAACTTGCTGATGTACTATCATTTCTTCTTTTTCACACAGTGATAACTCATTTTTTGATTTTCTATTTTTTTTATGTTTTTGATTTTTCAATTTTTCTTTTTATTTTTGATGTTTAAGAAAAGCAGTAAACTATTTACAAAAATTCTTATGAAAAATCAGTTATTCAGGATTCCTCATCCCGTTGAGTTCGACTAAATGTTCAAAGCGAGCTCGATCAAAAGCTTTAGTGTAAAGATCTGCCAGGTTATCTTCTGTGTCAACTCGATGTAATTCAATTAGTCGTTTTTCAGCACAATCCCGTATAAAATGATGACGTATGTCAATATGTTTTGTGCGACTGTGTTTCACGGGATTATTAGTTATTGAAATTGTGGCATTATTGTCTATCATAATAGGAGTACGAGTGAAATCCAAACCGTAATCGCGCATCTGCTGTTGTATCCAGAGAACCTGAGAGCAGCAGCTACCCGCAGCAATATATTCAGCTTCACACGTAGATGTAGAAACACAGGATTGCTTCTTGCATTGCCAAGACACGATCCTGCCTCCTAAGAACTGACAACCACCTGTTGTAGACTTTCTGTTCGACTTGCATCCTCCAAAGTCTGAGTCAGTGTAAGCGACAAAATTCAGATCACTATCAGCTGGATACCACAACCCAAGTTTAGGTTTCCCCTTCAAGTAACGAAGAATACGCTTCACCGCCTTCATGTGTGACTCCTTAGGATTAGCCTGATATCTGGCACACAAGCATACTGCAAACATAATGTCAGGTCTTGAAGCAGTCAAGTACATTAGAGAACCAATCATTGCCCTGTATTGAGTAGGATCAACGTCTTCAGTACTTTCATGATCTGGGCCAAGATTGTGATTTTCACATATGGGTGTGTTGAAAGTAGAGCAATCATTCATCTTGAACCGACTCAAAATGTCATACACATACTTTGTTTGATGAATAAACATCCCATCCTCTTTCTGTTCAACTTGTAATCCCAGAAAGTAAGACAGCTCACCCATAGCACTCATTTCGAACTTGCTCTTCATCACCTGCTCGAACTCTTTACACATACTCTCATCTGATGACCCAAAGATGATGTCATCCACGTACACCTGTACCAGCAGAAAATCTTCCTTCTTCCTCTTGATGAACAGTGTACTGTCAATCTGACCTCTTTCGAAACCATTCTTGATCAGATGTGTAGACAGTGTCTCGTACCACGTCCTGGGAGCTTGATGTAACCCATACAAAGCCTTATCAAGTTTGTACACTCGATCTGGATAGTCTGGATCAACGAACCCATCTGGTTGTGAGACATACACCACTTCTTGAACTTTCCCGTAAAGAAATGCACTCTTCACATCTAGTTGGTAAACTTTGAAGCCCTTGAATGTTGCGAAAGCTAGAAACAAACGAATTGCCTCCAACCTTGCCACTGGTGCAAACACTTCATTGTAATCAATCCCTTCCTGTTGATTGAAACCTTTTACCACCAATCGAGCCTTGTTTCGCGTCACTATCCCTCTGTCATCCTTCTTGCACTTAAACACCCACTTAGTGCCAATCTCTCTTTCACCTTTAGGAAGGTCAACTAACTCCCAAACCTTCAACTTAGCAAACTGGGCCAATTCCTCTTGCATAGCTTCAACCCATGAATTGTCTTTAAGAGCCATGTGAATGTTCTTCGGCTCCTCTTGGGAAATAAAGCAGCTATATAAGCACTCGTTCACAATCCCAGTCTTCTCAATCGAAACAAATAAACCAGAATTCGCTGCTATGCTCCTTCTCGTCTGAACACCTGCATTAGGATCCCCAAGTATCATGTCAACTGGATGATCTCTATTTGCTCGTGTAGTAGCAACGGTATCAACTTCAAGATTCTCACCCAGTTTTGATCCAACCTCCCCCTGAATGTTCTGATCTGCAAATGGATTAATGAAATCCTCCCCCTCAATGGGTTCAGAGTCACTATCACTTGAATCAGGATCAGCCGCACTTTGGGAAGTTTCTGGAACATCTGTCATATCAACATTCAATCTAGGCATGAACTCGCCTTCATCGTCTCCACCAATCATTGTTTGAATCAACTGAGAATCATCTGCATTTGGAAACTCAGGAATATTAAATGATTTAAAAGTGCTTTCATAATCATATAATATAGCAGGACCACTCGTTGATTGTTGAGGTTTGTATGAAGTAATTTCAACATTAAAGACAACCTCAATTTTACCAGTTTTTAGATTAAAAACCCTTTTATTCGGTGCGCCAGGTACGTAACCTAGAAAGTAGCCTTCGTCAGCCAGCTCACCGAATTTTTGTTTATCTTTATTACGCACAATGGTGCAGGGTAATCCAAATGGTTCAAAGCCTTCTAAGTTTGGTTTCTTGTTAAACATTAATTCATGACATGTTTTGTTAAAACGTTTAACAGTCAAAACTTTGTTTAGGACATAGCAAGCTGTATTCACAGCCTCTCCCCAGAAAAGAACAGGTAGCTTTGAATCTGAAAGCATCGTCCTAGCGGCTTCAATCAACGTCCTGTTTTTCCTCTCAGCAACTCCATTTTGTTTAGGTGTATAAGGAGCAGAATATTGATGTTCAATTCCCTTGCGAAGACAATAGAGATCCAGAACTCGATTCTTGAACTCCGTGCCATTATCACTCCTTATCCTCTTTACCCTTGCATCATGAACGTTTTCCAATTTCGTAAAAAGATCTATCAGCATCTCCGCCGTCTCATCTTTTGTACCTAAAAAGAAAACCCATGAATAACGTGAGTAATCATCAGTGACAACACAACAATAGTACTTTCCACCTATGCTCCTCACGTTCACTGGACCAAATAAATCCATGTGAAGTAATTCATAAGGGGCATTTATGGAATTTACTGTTTTAGATTTGTGAGGTTTCTTATGTTGTTTTCCCTTTTGACATGGAAGACATTTATCTTCCACGTGAAACCTCTGCATTGGAACCCCTTTCACTAGCTCATTTTTAACAAGGTAATTCATTTTTCGATAGTGAATATGAGCCATGCGTCTGTGCCACAACATCGATTCAGCTTCAGATGCTTTTGATAGAAAACATGCCACCACAGCAGTTGGATCCTTAGCACCCATGTCCATGACATAAGTGTCATTTCTCCTTGGCGCTCGCATCACTATCCAATCGTCTGGAATCTTCAAACCTGGTTTCAACACAAATGCTTCATTCTTGGTAAAATGGACCGAGTGTCCCTTGTCGCAGACTTGTGACACGCTCATCAGATTATGTTTAAGCTGCTCCACATAGTTCACTTTGTCCAGTGTGATCTTCCCATTGGTCACTTTTCCTCGTCCTGTAATTCTACCACCTTTAGCACCCGCAAAATTCACTTTTCCACCATCATAATCTTCAAATTCAGTCAACAATCTCGCATCCCCCGTCATGTGCCTGGAGCAGCCACTATCAACATACCATAAGTTGATCTAATTCGCATATATATATCACCATTACGTTTGATTTTCTTGACTGTATATTTCTTAAATGTCAACATATACACGTGTGATTTAGTTTACGAAGATTTTTCAATGCCGAGAACCTCGATCAGAGCGTAAAAAAGGCGTAAGGTTCACAATGGTGTAAAATTAAAATGGGATATACCGGGATAGGATTCGAGTTACAGGAACAAGGGCCAAACCAACCACCCAAGAATGGAATCGTCGAGCGAAAACACTTGACAACCTCCTAGAAGCAGCTTTTCTTGCCACCAGACCTTTCTCCATCAATTAGGAATCTGATGCCGTCACTAAACACATTCCTTAAATTGTAGCCATTTGTTGAGTCTTTTTTTTGGTGTCTAATCCGAATATATATCACCATTGCCCTTGATTTTCTTGAGTGTATATCTCTTAAATGTCAACATATACACGTGTGATTTAGTTTACGAAGATTTTTCAGTGCCGAGAACCTCGATCAGAGAGTAAAAAATGCGTAAGGTTCACAATGGGGTAAAATTAAAATGGGATATACCGGGCTAGGTTTCGAGTTACACGAACAAGGGCCAAACCAACCACCCAAGAATGGAATCGTCGAGCGAAAACACTTGACAACCTGCTAGAAGCAGCTTTTCTTGCCACCAGACCTTTCTCCATCAATTAGGAATCTACTGCCGTCACTAAACACATTCCTTAAATTGTAGCCATTTGTTGAGTGTTTTTTTTGTGTCTAATCCGCATATATATCACCATTGCCCTTGATTTTCTTGACTGTATATCTCTTAAATGTCAACATATACACGTGTGATTTAGTTTACGAAGATTTTTCAATGCCGAGAACCTCGATCAGAGAGTAAAAAAGGCGTAAGGTTCACAATGGTGTAAAATTAAAATGGGATATACCGGGCAAGGATTCGAGTTACAGGAACAAGGGCCAAACCAACCACCCAACAATGGAATCGTCGAGCGAAAACACTTGACAACCTCCTAGAAGCAGCTTTTCTTGCCCCCAGCCCTTTCTCCATCAATTAGGAATCTGATGCCATTACTAAACACATTCCTTAAATTATAGCCATTTGTTGAGTGTTTATTTTTTTGGTTTCGAATCCGCATATATATCACCATTACCCTTGATTTTCTTGACTGTATATCTCTTAAATGTCAACATATACACGTGTGATTTAGTTTACGAAGATTTTTCAATGCCTAGAACCTCGATCAGAGAGTAAAAAAGGCGTAAGGTTCACAATGGTGTAAAATTAAAATGGGATATACCGGGCTAGAATTCGAGTTACAGGAACAAGGGCCAAACCAACCACCCAAGAATGGAATCGTCGAGCGAAAACACTTGACAACCTCCTAGAAGCGGCTTTCTTGCCACCAGACCTTTCTCCATCAATTAGGAATCTAATGCCATAACAAAACACAAACCTTAAATTGTAGCCATTTGTTGAGTGTTTTTTTTGGTGTCTAATCCGCATATATATCACTATTGCCCTTGATTTTCTTGATTGTATATCTCTTAAATGTCAACATATACACGTGTGATTTAGTTTACGAAGATTTTTCAATGCCGAGAACCTCGATCAGAGAGTAAAAAAGGCGTAAGGTTCACAATGGTGTAAAATTAAAATGGGATATATCGCGCTAGGATTCGAGTTACAGGAACAAGTGCCAAACCAACCACCCCAGAATGGAATCATCTAGCGAAAACACTTGACAACCTCCTAGAAGCAGCTTTTCTTGCCACCAGACATTTCTCCATCAATTAGGAATCTGATGCCGTCACTAAACACATTCCTTAAATTGTAGCCATTTGTTGGTTTTTTTTTATTGTCTAATCCGCATATATATCACCATTGCCCTTGATTTTCTTGACTGTATATCTCTTAGATGTCAACATATACACGTGTGATTTAGTTTACGAAGATTTTTCAATGCCGAGAACCTCGATCAGAGAGTAAAAAGGGCGTAAGGTTCATAATGGTGTAAAATTAAAATGGGATATACCGGGCTAGGATTCGAGTTACAGGAACAAGGGCCAAACCAACCACCCAAGAATGGAATCTTCGAGCGAAAACACTTGACAACCTCCTAGAAGCAGCTTTTCTTGCTACCAGACCTTTCTCCATCAATTAGGAATCCGATGCCGTCACTAAACACATTCCTTAAGTTGTAGCCCTTTGTTGAGTGTTTTTTTGGGTGTCTAATCCGCATATATATCAGCATTGCCCTCGATTTTCTTGACTGTATATCTCTTAAATGTCAACATATACACATGTGATTTAGTTTACGAAGATTTTTCAATGCCGAGAACCTCGATCAGAGAGTAAAAAAGGCGTAAGGTTCACAATGGTGTAAAATTAAAATGGGATATACCGGGCTAGGATTCGAGTTACAGGAATAAGGGCCAAACCAACCACCCAAGAATGGAATCGTCGAGCGAAAACACTTGACAACCTCCTAGAAGCAGTTTCTCTTGCCACCAGACCTTTCTCCATCAATTAGGAATCTGATGGCGTCACTAAACACATTCCTTAAATTGTAGCCATTTGTTGAGTGTTTTTTTTGTGTCTAATCCGCATATAGATCACCATTGCCCTTGATTTTCATAACTGTATATCTCTTAAATGTAAGCATATACACATGTGATTTAGTTTACGAAGATATTTCAATGCCGAGAACCTCGATCAGAGAGTAAAAAAAGGCGTAAGGTTCACAATGGTTTAAAATTAAAATGGGATATATCGGGCTAGGATTCGAGTTACAGGAACAAGGGCCAAACCAACCACCCAAGAATGGAATCGTCGAGCAAAAACACATGATAACCTCCTAGAAGCAGCTTTTCTTGCCACCAGACCTTTCTCCATCAATTAGAAATCTGCTGCCGTCACTAAACACATTCCTTAAATTGTAGCCATTTGTTGAGTGTTTTTTTTTTGGTGTCTAATCCGCATATATATCACCATTGCCCTTTATTTTCTTGACTGTATATCTCTTAAATGTCAACATATACACGTGTGAGTTAGTTTACGGAGATTTTTCAATGCAGAGAACCTCGATCAGAGAGTAAAAAAGGCGTAAGGTTCACAATGGTGTAAAATTAAAATGCGATATAACGGGCTAGGATTCGAGTTACAGGAACAAGGGCTAAACCAACCACCCAAGAATGGAATCGTCGAGTGAAAACACTTGATAACCCCCTAGAAGCAGCTTTTCTTGCCACCAGACCTTTCTCCATCAATTTGGAATCTGATGCCGTCACTAAACACATTCCTTAAATTGTAGCCATTTGTTGAGTGTTTTTTTTTTTGTGTCTAATCTGCATATATATAACCATTACCATTGATTTTCTTGACTGTATATCTCTTAAATGTCAACTTATACACATGTGATTTAGTTTACGAAGATTTTTCAATGCCGAGAACCTCAATTAGAGAGTATAAAAGGCGTAAGGTTCACAATGGTGTAAAATTGAAATGAGATATACCGGGCAAGGATTCGAGTTACTGGAACAAGGGCCATACCAACCACCCAAGAATGTAATCGTCGAGAGAAAACACTTGATAACCTCCTAGAAGCAGCTTTTCTTGCCACCAGACCTTTCTCCATCAATTAGGAATCTGATGTCGTCGCTAAACACATTCCTTAAATTGTAGCCATTTGTTGAGTGTTTTTTTTTTGTGTCTAATCCGCATATATATCACCATTGCCCTTGATTTTCTTGACTGTATATCTCTTAAATGCCAGCATATATATGTGTGATTTAGTTTATGGAGATTTTTCAATGCCGAGAACCTCGATCAGAGAGTAAAAAAGGCGTAAGGTTCACAATGGTTTAAAATTAAAATGGGATATACCGGGCTAGGATTCGAGTTACAGGAACAAGTGCCAAACCAACCACCCAAGAATGGAATCGTCGAGTGAAAACACTTGTCAACCTCCTAGAAGCAGCTTTTCTTGCCACCAGACCTTTCTCCATCAATTAGGAATTTGATGCCGTCACTAAACACATTCCTTAAATTGTAGCCATTTGTTGAGTGTTTTTTTTTGGTGTCTAATCCGCATATATATAACCATTGCCCTTGATTTTCTTGACTGTATATCTCTTAAATGTCAACATATACACGTGTGATTTAGTTTACGAAGATTTTTTCAATGCCGAGAACTTCGATCAAAGAGTAAAAAAGGCGTAAGGCTCACAATGGTGTAAAATTAAAATGGGATATTACGGGCTAGGATTCGAGTTAGAGGAACAAGGGCCAAACCAACCACCCGAGAATGGAATCGTCGAGCGAAAACACTTGACAACCTCCTAGAAGCAGCTTTTCTTGCCACCAAACCTTTCTCCATCAATTAGGAATCTGAAGCCGTCACTATACACATTCCTTAAATTGTAGCCATTTGTTGTGTGTTTTTTTGGTGTCTAATCCGCATATATATCACCATTGCCCTTGATTTTCTTGACTGTATATCTCTTAAATGTCAACATATACATGTGTGATTTAGTTTACGAAGATTTTTCAATGCCGAGAACCTAGATAAGAGAGTAAAAAAGGCGTAAGGTTCACAATGGTGTAAAATTGAAATGGGATATACCGGGTAGGATTCGAGTTACAGGAACATGGGCCAAACCAACCACCCAAGAATGGAATCGTCTAGCGAAAACACTTGACAACCACCTAGAAGCAGCTTTTCCTGCCACCAGATCTTTCTCCATCAATTAGGAATCTGATGCCGCTACTAAACACATTCCTTAACTTTGTCTTAATCGAGTATTTTTTTTGCTGTCTAATCCGCATATATATCACCATTGTGTTGGTGCATCTAGTGTCTGTTAACTTTGTCTTAATCGAGTATTTTGTCTAGTTAGAATGAACGAGCACACAACAGGATAAAAATTAGGGTTTGTACATGTGTAAGTAGGTGATTCTGCTTGAAGGTGACACGGACCAGTTCAAGCGAAATCATATCATGTAATTTCGCTTGAAGTGGGATGTGACATGTTCAAGAGAAATACCTTATTTCGCTTGAAATCCATGTCATGTTCAAGAGAAATCTCCAAGTCTATATATAGGTGTGTGCTGCTGTAACACCCCGAAAATTTACGTCCTATAATGTCTTGACACGTGTCATAAAGTTTGAACGTGTGAATGAATGTTATAAAAGGACTAGAGTTGACAAACATGGAAAGTATGTGTTTATACGGATTCTAAGTGTCAACTGTCAATAAATATAATGAACATTTACCCTGCACAATGTTCATACCTTCAAACGAATGAATCATGGATCATACGAAGCTAAAAGTGAGAGATTACAAACTACAGGGGTTAAATGTGTCAACATGTTAAAGATATACCTCTGAGTGACCTTTTGACAAACCCGAAGCTTTGTAAATGTAAATTATGCTCACTAGAATGCACGATATAAATTTCATAAAGTTTCGTTATCGTATGAGAAAGTTGTGATCAAATTCGTGTGCGAGGGGTTAAAGCGTAAACGTTGAAATTTATGACTTTTCGGGTAACCATAAAGTTAACCAAGGACTTAACAAAGTTTGGTTATGTCTTAAGGTCCTTAAAAGTCAAGTTAGAGGGCTCAAAGTGCAAGAAATCATGTTAAGATCAAGTATAGAAGGATCAGGGACTAAAAGCGTCAAAAAGTGCATAAGTTTGCATTTTCGCGCATAACCTACGTTCTGAATACATCTGGACATCCAAAAATTTATGTAAGCATGACTACATTATATTTTAGTGTTCGCCTTAAGAAAAATCCATTCGTCGCGTCATTTGGTTCGTTTTTCGCGCTTATGCGCATTCCGTCGTAATTAAGCGAACATCGCGTTCGTACGGCCAAACGAACCGACATCCAACATATTTTTGAACACATTTTAAGTTCCCTATACTTTAACTTCATTTTAGAGCTTTGAAATGGGGTTAACGGGCCTTAAACGTGTCAAAAATGGGCTTATTGCACTGCAGGGACCAAAACTGACATTCTGCCAAAGTTGTTACCTTACGGACCTCAACATTGCCAGCTTTGAGGTCCGTAAAGCAGTCCCCAGCACAACAGAATGTTCTAAACCAGCTGTTAACAGCTGCAAACCACTCCTTAATCCCTTGCCATGTGTCTAACTCTTATGGTGAGTGGCCAATTAACCTACCATAACATTCCGACACTTGTACGGGTGAGATCAAGGCACGTTATTCGATAAACGATCTTAACGGTTGTCCATTTACTATAAATACCCAACCCCTCACAACTCAAAAACCCACAAATCTGATCCAAATGCTCTAAGTTGAGGCCTTCGCTTCATACCTGAGCTCTTCGATCTAGATTAGCATTCGGGGACCCTTCGTAAGTATTCTTTCGTTCTTTTATCGCTTTTCGAGTCCGAAAGTCAAACTTTGTTTGACTTTCTGCATTGACCAGTTTATGGTCGATGCGAAGTTCGTTTGAACTTCATAACGTGAGCGTGATCACGATGGTTATAGTCCCTAGTGACTATACCTACTGATTACCACGTTATCTAGGCTCAGTGACGAGCCGTAGTTTCGGCCAGAATACGTATTCTTGCGTATTTTGTAACCAAACTACTTATGGGTATCAAAACCGTTTGTTTTGATACCAAACTTGTTTTCTAACTTAGTTAAGCATGTTTCAACATGCTTAGCTCGTCACTTTTAGTTTAGTGCTTATATAGGGTCGTAAAGGTAAGCGATCTAAACAATCGCTTATACTTTCGAACCCGACCCGTTTGGTCGATCATTAGGATCCGACCAAACACATTAAGTGACCTTATGGTCACATCGTTCGAGTAGTTGTATGACAGGTAGTATATATGCCTTAGGTAAATGACCAAAATACCCCTATGGGGCTTAATTAGAGATTAAACTCGTTTTGGGCATAATGGAAGGTATCCTACTGATATCACAACATATTTAAGGCATATTAACTTAGGAAACCTGTTCGCGACCTATTCGGTTACCCGTTACGCGTTATTCGCGTTCGGATCGGTTTATATAACTAGTTTATATAAGTTAGCCGAAACGGGTCAAACCTTATCGGTTTTATCTCAAAATCTAGAATGTGAATAATGAACCCATATTAAACAAGTCTCCAAACTTGTCGGGTCTAAATCACATTCTATTCCGGTCTTCGCTTAATCGTGCGTACGAACCGTATCTTCCTGTAAGACTAACCGGTCTAAGCTTAGGCTTAATTAAAGACCCGTTAGCATTCTAATTAATTATTTATACCATCATTCCAGACTAGAGCTTTCCGGTAAAATTGTACCTACGCTTACTTAAGCGACTACGGCTGAGTTATTAGATTCTTGCTATTTAAGACAGAAGCTAGCTCAGGTAAATACTCTTAACTTATTTTCCCTATTACGGGCTTGGGATACGGTAATATAAATACCGCATGTTCAGGTATGGGATTCAAAGACCAATGAGTCGGGAAATCCAAATAACCTGTTTTAATTCGTATTGCTTGACTGAAACATTGGGGATTAATGCGACCGTGTCCTGGATATCCTTGACTCATGATTTGCAATGGCCACGACCTAAGCACGGGGTGTAGGCATACACCTGACAGATGCCATATGTTTATACCAATATGGAATTCCCAATAGGGGAATAGTGGTGTGTCGGTTAATCATGAACCGACATAGTTTCGGGCCCCACATGTAGAGCAAGTTATGTAAAACTGATAACATGAAAAATAGTTTGTCTCAAGTATAAAATATAAATTTTGCCTTGTGCATTCTAATCAAAGTGTCGAAACATTTACGTGTCTTGTGCACCTAAACAATTTTCATAAACATTTTCAAAAGAGTCGGTTGAGTGTATTTACCAGTGAAAACTGACGTATTTTCAAAAGTCTAAGTGGCAGGTACAAGTACGTAATAGGCTGGAAGCGACTCAGGACGTTAATAAGGAATCTTGCAAGTTCTAGGCGTCTAAAGTCTGTTGAACAATGTTTACGTTTATGATCCGCCTGTGGATCCTTTACCTTCCGTTGTAATACTTGGATATTACTTTATATTCGGATTGTAATATATTTATCTTTTGCTTCCGCTGTGCATTATTATATTGTGTTGTTTGACTATTATGTTGCCAACCACGTCACGATACTCCCCCACCGGGCCCACCGGTGACACGTGGAAATTCGGGGTGTGACAGGTTGGTATCAGAGCCAACACTGAGTGAATTAAACACTAGCCTTTTGTGTTTAATCTCAGTTACACAATTGCACATTCTTGAGTCTAGACAAGAACATAGGACAGATTCTAAAATTCGTTTTATTTTGTCCTTATTTGATTCCTTTGTTATTTTTCTGACTTGCCTATGCATAGAATATGGAAAGTATTCTTCAAGTCAATTGTTGTAGAAGTCCCGTTTAGGGCAACCATATACTTATTATATTTTAAAGGAACGATTATATTTAAAGTATCATTCCTATATTATAAGATCTACCATTATAATAAAATGGCAAAATTTAAAAAGGACAAAACCTAGCCATGTGTCACATTAAGACAGGGCCAAGATGGTAGTTCCATAATTAGATTCAGATCCTTGTTAACAGTTCAATGTAGGATTGCTCTGCGTTAATTATTAAAAAGAATCTTAAAGGTAAAACCTAGCCTAAATGTCACGGCATACAAGGCCAAGATGGTAGAACCTATTCAAGAGATTCAAATCCTTATTAAACATAAAAAAATGGTGGAACTGACCGTCCCCGGAATCGAACCCGGGTCTAGGCCGGCCGCACCCTTTCGCGCGCCTAGCCAACTGAGCTAGTGCCTAGTATTGTGAAAATCTCCATTCTAATTAATTATAAGCACTTGTACAATAAACTTCCTTATCATTTATCAATGATAATTTCTACTAAGTGTCCTGTTTTAAATACAGGCAATAATAAATCTTCATGAACCATAAACTTAGCAAAATTTTTTTCATCCACAAGGTATAACTACCAAGGAAACCATAGTAACCAATTCTTATAGATCGGCAAGGAATTCTTCCGAAATCTAAGAGCACTCTTTCTTTGCATAGAGTGCGACAACATATGTTATTTTAATTATCTTCTTCATTGTTTTCTATCGCCTGCGAATGCCAAACTATGTTTGATAAAAGTGTCATATGAGGATTGGCGTATCCTAGTGTGTCCCATAGATTATTTCCATGTCTGATCAGCATGGAGGTTTAATACATGGAACCCCTGAGATATCCCAATGGTCATATTGTACTAATGTCGACTAGTAGTATTCAAGGGAAATATCCGGAATAGAATTATCCAAATAAATATTCCTTGGTAACGGAATATGTGGACTCATAACATGAATGTGTCACTTATTAGACACAAGCGTCGATGAGTGAACTGGAGCTTGAGATATGGAAAATCTCTGTAACCTCCTTGTATCTGGACTATCTTCTTCTAAGTTTACCCTGTTTACCTCTCTAGAGGCAGGTAGAGTTAAGATTAACATCCCACTTTGGGTTAGAGTGTTGTAAGAACTCCATGTTGATTATGGAATAACCGAAAACCTGATTAAGTAAATTTTAAGATAGGAGATTCATAGCCTAACTCAATATCCTGAGAATTCGGTATAGGAAATTTTGAAAGACGGTTCATTTTGCTAAGGCATTGTTCACCGCAACCCTAATTAGGTAACGATTAAGAATTTGCCATCAACTGCCCAGGATCGTCGATCTTTTCGACTAACGGTAAGGATTAGCTATTCCCTACACATTAGCTAAGCAGTGATTGGAATAACCATCTCACCTTAAAAATAAAGCTTTCTATAATAATGGATATGTAAGTATTAAGGCTACTCCTTTGGAGACCTTGTATAGATGGAATGTTAAATATCTAGTGATAGATAGAGAATTGGTAAGTCCAATGATCAAGATCTGAAAGTTGCCTGGGGAACAACAAATAAGATTATACAAATCCATAATCGATTGTAGGTTGCCAGTATATGGCAAGAAATCGAGGAGTTATGAAAATAGCAAACTTCCTAAGTTCTTGTTAAGGAATATGGTTTAACAAAAGATATCACCCAGGAAGGGTGTACCAAATTTGTGAAATTATCAGGCTAGTTAATCTCTGAATATATGGAAGGCATTCGAAGGAAATTGAATGTATCAAGATCAAGTAGCTTGTAAGCTAAAACCTACTTAAGGAGTTTGACGGAGCTCGCAATACATTGCAGAATAGTGACTGGAGGATGTGTTCCGCCAATAAGTCAAGAAGCACTATCACATAATGATATGCAGAATTATGATGTGATGAGCATCCTGTATCGATTGAGGATCGACAGGTGAGGAAGCTTCGAAGGAAGCGTATACCTTTTGTAAAGGTCAAATGGGATGCCCGTAGAGGTCCCGAGTATACGTGGGAGGTTGAGTCCACCATGAAAGAAAAAAAAAATACCCTTACTTGTTTCAGTAAATCTCGGGTCGAGATTTCTTTTAAGGGGGTGAGGATGTAACACCCCGAAAATTTACGTCCTATAATGTCTTGACACGTGTCATAAAGTTTGAACGTGTGAATGAATGTTATAAAAGGACTAGAGTTGACAAACATGGAAAGTATGTGTTTATACGGATTCTAAGTGTCAACTGTCAATAAATATAATGAACATTTACCCTGCACAATGTTCATACCTTCAAACGAATGAATCATGGATCATACGAAGCTAAAAGTGAGAGATTACAAACTACAGGGGTTAAATGTGTCAACATGTTAAAGATATACCTCTGAGTGACCTTTTGACAAACCCGAAGCTTTGTAAATGTAAATTATGCTCACTAGAATGCACGATATAAATTTCATAAAGTTTCGTTATCGTATGAGAAAGTTGTGATCAAATTCGTGTGCGAGGGGTTAAAGCGTAAACGTTGAAATTTATGTCTTTTCGGGTAACCATAAAGTTACCCAAGGACTTAACAAAGTTTGGTTATGTCTTAAGGTCCTTAAAAGTCAAGTTAGAGGGCTCAAAGTGCAAGAAATCATGTTAAGATCAAGTATAGAAGGATCAGGGACTAAAAGCGTCAAAAAGTGCATAAGTTTGCATTTTCGCGCATAACCTACGTTCTGAATACATCTGGACATCCAAAAATTTATGTAAGCATGACTACATTATATTTTAGTGTTCGCCTTAAGAAAAATCCATTCGTCGCGTCATTTGGTTCGTTTTTCGCGCTTATGCGCATTCCGTCGTAATTAAGCGAACATCGCGTTCGTACGGCCAAACGAACCGACATCCAACATATTTTTGAACACATTTTAAGTTCCCTATACTTTAACTTCATTTTAGAGCTTTGAAATGGGGTTAACGGGCCTTAAACGTGTCAAAAATGGGCTTATTGCACTGCAGGGACCAAAACTGACATTCTGCCAAAGTTGTTACCTTACGGACCTCAACATTGCCAGCTTTGAGGTCCGTAAAGCAGTCCCCAGCACAACAGAATGTTCTAAACCAGCTGTTAACAGCTGCAAACCACTCCTTAATCCCTTGCCATGTGTCTAACTCTTATGGTGAGTGGCCAATTAACCTACCATAACATTCCGACACTTGTACGGGTGAGATCAAGGCACGTTATTCGATAAACGATCTTAACGGTTGTCCATTTACTATAAATACCCAACCCCTCACAACTCAAAAACCCACAAATCTGATCCAAATGCTCTAAGTTGAGGCCTTCGCTTCATACCTGAGCTCTTCGATCTAGATTAGCATTCGGGGACCCTTCGTAAGTATTCTTTCGTTCTTTTATCGCTTTTCGAGTCCGAAAGTCAAACTTTGTTTGACTTTCTGCATTGACCAGTTTATGGTCGATGCGAAGTTCGTTTGAACTTCATAACGTGAGCGTGATCACGATGGTTATAGTCCCTAGTGACTATACCTACTGATTACCACGTTATCTAGGCTCAGTGACGAGCCGTAGTTTCGGCCAGAATACGTATTCTTGCGTATTTTGTAACCAAACTACTTATGGGTATCAAAACCGTTTGTTTTGATACCAAACTTGTTTTCTAACTTAGTTAAGCATGTTTCAACATGCTTAGCTCGTCACTTTTAGTTTAGTGCTTATATAGGGTCGTAAAGGTAAGCGATCTAAACAATCGCTTATACTTTCGAACCCGACCCGTTTGGTCGATCATTAGGATCCGACCAAACACATTAAGTGACCTTATGGTCACATCGTTCGAGTAGTTGTATGACAGGTAGTATATATGCCTTAGGTAAATGACCAAAATACCCCTATGGGGCTTAATTAGAGATTAAACTCGTTTTGGGCATAATGGAAGGTATCCTACTGATATCACAACATATTTAAGGCATATTAACTTAGGAAACCTGTTCGCGACCTATTCGGTTACCCGTTACGCGTTATTCGCGTTCGGATCGGTTTATATAACTAGTTTATATAAGTTAGCCGAAACGGGTCAAACCTTATCGGTTTTATCTCAAAATCTAGAATGTGAATAATGAACCCATATTAAACAAGTCTCCAAACTTGTCGGGTCTAAATCACATTCTATTCCGGTCTTCGCTTAATCGTGCGTACGAACCGTATCTTCCTGTAAGACTAACCGGTCTAAGCTTAGGCTTAATTAAAGACCCGTTAGCATTCTAATTAATTATTTATACCATCATTCCAGACTAGAGCTTTCCGGTAAAATTGTACCTACGCTTACTTAAGCGACTACGGCTGAGTTATTAGATTCTTGCTATTTAAGACAGAAGCTAGCTCAGGTAAATACTCTTAACTTATTTTCCCTATTACGGGCTTGGGATACGGTAATATAAATACCGCATGTTCAGGTATGGGATTCAAAGACCAATGAGTCGGGAAATCCAAATAACCTGTTTTAATTCGTATTGCTTGACTGAAACATTGGGGATTAATGCGACCGTGTCCTGGATATCCTTGACTCATGATTTGCAATGGCCACGACCTAAGCACGGGGTGTAGGCATACACCTGACAGATGCCATATGTTTATACCAATATGGAATTCCCAATAGGGGAATAGTGGTGTGTCGGTTAATCATGAACCGACATAGTTTCGGGCCCCACATGTAGAGCAAGTTATGTAAAACTGATAACATGAAAAATAGTTTGTCTCAAGTATAAAATATAAATTTTGCCTTGTGCATTCTAATCAAAGTGTCGAAATATTTACGTGTCTTGTGCACCTAAACAATTTTCATAAACATTTTCAAAAGAGTCGGTTGAGTGTATTTACCAGTGAAAACTGACGTATTTTCAAAAGTCTAAGTGGCAGGTACAAGTACGTAATAGGCTGGAAGCGACTCAGGACGTTAATAAGGAATCTTGCAAGTTCTAGGCGTCTAAAGTCTGTTGAACAATGTTTACGTTTATGATCCGCCTGTGGATCCTTTACCTTCCGTTGTAATACTTGGATATTACTTTATATTCGGATTGTAATATATTTATCTTTTGCTTCCGCTGTGCATTATTATATTGTGTTGTTTGACTATTATGTTGCCAACCACGTCACGATACTCCCCCACCGGGCCCACCGGTGACACGTGGAAATTCGGGGTGTGACAGCTGCGTCATTTAAAACGGAATCTGGTCATTAGTTCTGAGTCGAGGTGCTGTCCGTTTGTCATCTGAATTGTGTAAAAGCTCAGGATTGATTAATAGAAGGATAATTAGAAAGAAACAAGTTGTTTGACATTGTTTGCATTGATCCCGCCTTTGTAAATTATGATGAACTACTCAACTTGACTGTTTAGGGTCACCGGAATGATCCAATAAGTGGTATCAGAGCTCAGGACGAGGAGTTCATACCAATTCATCTTGATTTTACCGGATTCTCTCACTTCTACTCATTCTTTTCTGATTTGAACGAAATTTCACAGTTGAAATGGCTTATAACTCACACATATCAAGCGAAACATAGTGTTAACTAATCCCTGAAAGTTTTGAACCTTAATTCGAACAAAATCTGATAAAATTTGATAATTCCGCTTGAAAATCTATTCGAATTGCTGATGTCATCTTGATTTCGCTTGAATATATTGTCTGATTTCGTTTCAAGTGACCTGATTTCGCTTGAACTTGAGTTGTTATTCCGCTTGAAAAGCATATTTCGCTTGAACTAAGTGATTTCGCTTGAAAAGTCTTATCTCACTTGAAAGCTGTTTCGCTTCAACTGATTTCGCTTGAAATTGCTGTTTTCAAAATATAAAAATATTTCTAAGTGTTTGTTGACTGTTTCAGGTACGTGAAAGATGGATGAGTTCAGAAATCCATTTTATGGTGTGTTTGCTTTTACTGGTGGTTCAGGAGATGACACTTCAAATAACACGAATGAAACTCCACCAGCATCGAGTGCGAAGAAAATTTTTCAGGATACTATGAGCGTAGATAGTGCATACAGAACATACAATAAGCTACCCAAGTTGACAGCGATTGAAGATTACAACAGGTAGGCTAAAAGATTTGAGGAATGGCTTAAAGCGTTTGCTTATCAGAGTTGGAAAAGTTTGAAAAATGGATATGATTTGGGAAAAGATGATTATGAGAACTTGGAAGACAATCAAATTGAAAGATATGTATCGGAACAAAAGTGTATTGCTTTGCTTCATCAATCTGTTCGAGATGATATTATCGCACTGATCGAGTACAAAGATTTGAGAGATCTTTAGGACAAATTAAAAACAAAATGTATTGGTAGTGCTGAAATAGTTAAGAACAAAAAGAAACTGTTACGAAAAGAGTTTGATTTGTTTGGTTGTTTAAAGAACGAGTCTGTTTCCAAGATGATCGAAAGATTTGGACATCTGAAGATGGAGCTTGCTAGACATGAGATCGTTTACACTCAGGAAGAGCTGGTAGACAAGTTGTTTGATGCACTTCCGAATGAGCAAGACTGGCAGTATTTTGCATTGATGCTGAAGAATACGAAAAAGCCTGCTGATATGAAAGTTGATCTACTTATTGAAAGACTGGAGAGTCACGAGTTGGAGATCAAGAAATCTAACAAAGTCAATAACACATCCTATCAGCAGAATGTGGAGTTGTACTACAGAGGAAATCTACCAAAAACTAGTTCTCCAAGAACAACATTTTCTGCAGAGAGTTCAAATACTGTGAATCAAGAAACTCCCAGCAGTGGCTATCATGGTGGATCAACATCAACGAGTCAAAGTCAATCTGCATCAAAGAATCTGTTCCAATGTAATATTGTTGTTGATCTGAAGAATGGTCAGAATTTCAGTGAAGAGTCTGCTAAACAACAGATGGTGTTCTTAGCCTCTGTGTTAGAGTCGTACGAAAGCCTCGTTGCAGGAAAGATAGGCAACACCAACCTAACAAAGGAAGACTACAATCAAATCGATCCTGAGGAGATGGAGTTGATCGATATAAGGTGGTGTATGGCCAGTGCAGTGAGAAGAGCGCAGCGTTTCATGGGATTTACAGGAAGACAGTCTATTGGTGGACCTTTTACCAAGTTAGGCTTTGACAAGTCAAAAGTGACGTGTTTCAAGTGTAAACAGAAAGGTCACTTTAAGCGTGAGTGCAGAAATGCTTACACGGATGATACTGCAAATCCTTTTTAGGAGGATTATTATAAGAGAGCGATCTGTCATCAGAATAAATCAGAACCTCCTAGAATGAAGCAGATAGAGGAGGTACCCAAAGAGAAATCCAGGGCACTTGCAGTTTTTCATGACGATGAGGGTTATGATTGGAGTGATGTTTTGCCGGAGGAAGACGCAGTTGGTTATGCGTTCACAGCAGCAAAGATTGTTCCGTTTAAAGATAAAAGATCTGAGAAAGTGAAGTATGTGAACAGGAGGGAAACAACTCATTTCATGAAGAGCAAAATCTATCGCATATACAAAGAAGCTAAACAGGCAAAAAGATGGGATCCTGATAGAGAATGTTATCTTGATCAAAATGGAAACATAGCTGTAGATCCAGATACCATTGATATTGAAGTTCTTACCAAACAAATAATTGCTGATGAAGAAGAAGCCAGACAGAGAGAATGGTGGGGAGGAGTAGAAGATATTGAGAAAGAAAAAGAAAAAGAGACAACAAAAGAACCGGAGCCAAAGAAGATTGATGACGGAGTTATTGATATGTCACAAGAACTCACAGCTGAAAATTTGAAGAAGATGGCTGACAAAGTTCTAGCTGCAAAAGAACTAGAGGTAGTTTCTGGTTCTGGAACTGAGTCCAAAGATAAGGTCAGTACAAATGATACACATGTGTCAGGTAAGAATGGTAAATCTGAGAATAACTGCAAAAATTGCATGAAAGGGTGCAAAGTTTGTAGTACAAATGCTTACCTCAGTGGTAAGAAAGTTGAAGATCTGACTAGTAGAGTCAGAAGTGTTGAAGATCAAATCTTAAACCGTGATAAACTGTTGAAAGCTTCGAATGACAAATTAAAAGAATTAACTGAGAAAATTGAAAACGATAAAATTGACGTAGAAAGAATTAGGAAAGAAAATGAAAAATTGATTCTTGAAAATCGTCAAATCTCAGAAAATTTTGAGAAGCTTAAATGAACGGTTAAAGATTGTGATGAAAGAAATGGTAAGACAGACAAGGAAAATCTTCAACTGACCGGTGTTCTTAGAGTGAAAGAAGAGTTAATCAACCAGCAATTGGATGAAATTGCTAAGTTGAAGCTTCAATTCCAAGAAGCCAAAATTGAAAATGAACGCATCCAGTTGAAATTAACCAGTTACAACTCCGCAAACCCATCGGGAAAAACAAAGTAGGCGAAGATGTTTACTCGGATGGAACTGGGGTTGGGTTTCATCAAGTTCCACCGCCAGTGTTAAACAATTATTCAAAGAAAAAGTCCGGGTTGGTTAATGATGAAGATGAAACAAATGAAATAAAACTTCCTGAGTTAATTGATGTTACATTTTATTCATCTGATGATAGTGTTCAAACTGAGATTGTTAAAGGCATGGATGAAAGTGTTTTGGATAGTGATTCAACTGAGGATGAAGAGTGTTTTCTGGACAATTACATTCCGAAACTAAAATCCAAAAACGACTTAGGTGATGAACCGGGTCTTGTGATGTACAAGATGGTTGGATCTGATAAGTTGTATTCGGATTCTGAGTTTCCACTGGAGAATGTTAATGTGAACAAGTTGAAAAATGTTTTCAAATTGATTGAAATTGATCTGTCTGAAGTAAAAACTTTGAATCAGGCAAAGAGGCAAATGAATTTTGAAAAAGATAAAGCTTACTACAAGAAACCTGTTGTTCCACCGCGTTTTTATAACAACAATCGAAACAGATGGTCGGGTGGATATCAGGGTGGTAAGAACTATCAAAGAAGAAATGTTCAAAACAAGAAGTTTGCTGAGAAAAAGGTGTTTGTGAACGGTTCAAGTTCACTTTCTGATGAAGAATCTGAAATTTTTTCGAAATCAAACAAAGAGTTCTTTGAGAAGAAAGCATCGCAGTCTCAGTCTGAAGGCACAAGTCGGGTAGTTGACACCCGAACATGCTTCAAATGTAATCAAGTTGGACATATTGCACGGAAGTGTACCAACTTGAAGCCTAAGACTGAAGTTGTGATGAACTCAAGAAAGAAAGTTGATGTGAAAGGAAAAGCTCCATTGGTTGTTGAGAAAAAGGTTTTGAAAAATGACAACACCAAGATCAAAACTGAACCTGTTAAGAATTTGGTAAATAAAAATGACAAGTTTTACAAACGGGTTGCATCGTCTCAACAAACATGGAAGCTAAAAGTGGTTGAAAAGAATTTAAGTTCTCCAAAACCAAAAGTTACTGAGACTACAAAAACATCATCTTCAACTGAGAAGATGTATGTACCTGTGGATTACTATGAGAAGCTTGACAAACAGGAGTCTGTTACTTCTGAGAAAAAGATTTTTTTCGAAAAAGGACCAACCATCTGGTCAATCTCAAAAAGACGAATTTTTCTTATATAAAGAGGTTGAGGTTGGGTCTGCTGAGAGCTTAAAGATGAATGATAAAAATTTCTGCCACTTTACACAATTAAATCTCACCTCAAAGTCCAGTTACCCGAGTCGAAAGAGGCTTTCGTAGCATCAAAATCTCATTAAGTGTTTGTGATATGTGCAGGAGCTTCCAAGATCCGTTTCACGTTGGATTATGGATAGTGGAGCTTCTCGGCACATGACAGGGAAGACAGCATTGCTGTATGATGTTAGAAATTTTAATGGTGGTTATGTGGGTTTCGCTGGAAATCAAGGAGGTCGAATAGTTGGAGAAGGAACGTTATCCAATGGAATCGTCACGTTTGAAAGAGTTAACTACATTGCTGAGCTTGAGAATAATCTTCTAAGCATATCTCAGATCTGTTATAGGATGTATACCACTCACTTCACAGACAAAGAATGTTTGATATTGAAACCAGGATTTGTTATCCCTGAAGAATGGATTATCATGAGAGCGCCCAGAGTGAATGATCTGTACATATTATACATGAGTGTAGCAACAACAACAACGTGTTAGGCTCATTGTTTTGTGTCAAGAGAAACTGAGAAGGAATCTCAATTGTGGCACCGGAAGATGGGTCATATACATCTTAGAAAAATGAATCACTTGGTGCATAATGACTTGGTTACTGGTGTACATTTGAAAGGTTTTCATCTTGAGTGGGAGTGCATTAGCTGCATCAAAGGAAAGCAGAAGAAGAAATCTCACCCCAGGAAGAAAGAAAACTCAATCTCGAGACCTTTAGAGAGACTTCACATGGATCTGTTTGGTCCAGTAAACGTCAAAAGCATTACTGGGGATCTCTATTGTCTAGTTGTCACAGATGATTTCTCAAGGTTTTCATGGGTTTCATTTTTGCAATCAAAAGATCAAACATTTGGGAGTTTAATCACGTTGATCAAAAAGCTTGAAAGCTTGTACCAAACTCGTGTTCGAAGAATAAGAAGTGACAACGGTACAGAGTTCAAAAGTAGCAAAATGGAAGTGTTTTGTGATGAAAAAGGTATTTTTCATGAATTTAGTGCTCCTTATACTCCGCAGCAGAATGGAGTAGCTGAAAGAAAGAACAGGACGCTAATTGAAACGGCTAGGACGATGCTTGCTGATTCAAAGCTACCAGTTAATTTTTGGGCAAAAGCAGTATCCGCCGCATGTTATACACTCAATCGGGTTCTCACTGTCAAGAAATTCAATAAGACGTGTTTCGAGCTGATCAATAACTGCAAACCGAACCTGAAGTATTTAGAACCGTTTGGGTCTCCCTGCACAGTTCTAGAGCATTTTGGAAAGTTTGGTGTAAAGAGCATTGAAGGAATTTTCGTGGGTTACTCAAGTCCATTGAAACGAGTCTTTGTTCCAAGCTTGAGGCGGATTATTGAAGCACACAATGTTGAGTGTCAAGGTTTCACAATGCCACCGCAGAATCCAGGCGACTCATGGCATTTTAATTACGATAAATTGTGGGATTCGTTTGACATGGAAGAAGAAGAACAAGATTTCTTTGACGAGTTGGATATTTTGAGAGAGTATGAGTCTTTGCAGGAAAGGTTCGCAACTGAGTATTCAAAGCGACCGCAACAAACTTCAAATGATGATGAAGCAGGTCCAAGAAATGCTGGAGAACATGATGATATACAACAAAATGAAGTTGCTCATGATAATCAGATAGTACAGAATGGTGATCAAGAATCTGAGAACAGACCAGTATTTGATCATGGTGATTCAGATTCTGAGGGGGAGCAAATTCAGATTTCAAGTAAAACAAACCCAGTCAGTGAACAAGGTGCAAATCAGAATATTACTAATCTGGAAGGCGAAGTAGATGTTTCAGGCGAAGTGATGCCAAGAACTCTTTCATACCATCCAGAGGAGCTGATCATTGGAGAATTGCAATCAGGCGTTCGCACTAGACGTCAAATTGACCAATACCTTACTTGTTTTTATTCTACAGTAGCACCTTTTCAAACTGAGTTTTCACTTAGTTGTTTTATTTCGCAGATCGAACCGCGTACATATAAAGAGGCGCTAACTGAAGATTTTTGGGTCAATGTTATGCAAGAAGAGTTGAGTCAGTTTGAGAAGTTAGTAGTGTGGAAGTTTGTAGACTTGCCTGATAGTCAAAGGAAGATCAACACCAAGTGGGTGTTTAAGTGCAAGAGGGATGATCGAGGGGTGATTATTCGCAACAAAGCTCGACTCGTACTCCAGGGATTCAGTCAGCAGGAGGGTATAGATTTCACTGAAGTGTATGCTCCGGTTGCTCGACTTGAAGCGATCAGAATCTTCCTAGCATTTGCATCTTGGAAAAATTTCAAAGTTTATCAGCTAGATGTTAAATCGGCGTTTCTCTATGGGAAGGTAAAAGAGGAGGTATATGTCGGACAGCCATCGGGCTTTGCCGATCCAATCCACAAAGATAAGGTTTACTTGCTAGATAAAGCGCTGTATGGTTTACACCAGGCCCCGAGAGCTTGGTACGAGACATTGTCTCAACACTTGCTAGCCAACAGCTTTATTCGTGGAAAAGTGGATGCCACTCTCTTCACCAAAGAGGTCGACGGACATCTTCTGATTGTTCAAATTTATGTGGACGACATTATATTTGGGTCAACAAATGAAGATTTGTGCAAAGATTTTGAACAAGTTATGAAGCAGAAATTCGAAATGTCATCAATGGGTGAGATGAAATTCTTCATGGGATTACAAGTTGATCAACTGCCTAAGGGAATATTCATATATCAAACGAAGTATGTTCATGATATCTTAGATAAATTTGGGATGTCAGGTTCTACTCCAGCTTCCACCCCATTAGCGACAAACCATGGGATAAACCCTGATCTCACCGGAGAGAAGGTAGATGAAACGTTATATCGTTCCATGATTGGATCGCTGATGTATTTGAGAGCTTCAAGACCCGATATTATGTATCCCACCTGCCTCGCAGCAAGATTTCAATCTAACCCGAGAGCTTCGCATATGGTGATTGTGAAGAGGATATTACGCTACCTGAAAGGAACTCCATCATTGGGGTTGTGGTATCCAAAAGATGGCGAATTCATGCTCGAAGGGTATTCCGATTCCGATTTCGGATGCTGCAAAGTCAACGCTAAATCAACAACAGCGGGGTGCCAGTTCTTTGGATCAAGATTGGTTACCTGGCAATGCAAAAAGCAAACCTCTGTGGCTTTATCCACATGTGAAGCGGAGTATGTATCTGCTAGCAGCTGCTGCTCTCAGATCTTGTGGATCCAGCAATAGATGCGCGACTACGGTTTGCAATTTCTAAACACCTCTATCTTTGTTGATAATGAGGCAGCAATTAACATTACTAAAAATCCTGTTCATCACGCTAAAACTAAACACATTGAAATTCTTCATCACTTCATTCGCGACTGTTTCGAGAAGAAGTTGATACGAATTGAGAAAATCCACACTGACAATCAAAAAGCTGATTTACATACCAAAGCGTTTGATAAAACTCGTTTTCAATACTTGTTAAAATTGAACGGTATGAAGCTTTTATCGGTGTTGGAGGAGATTCTTGGCATTGATGAAGGTACCGATCTAGATGATGTTGAGAAGCAATCTGCAATGGTTTGTCGATTTTTTACTTGTTTTGGTATTTAGGGGGAGAATATAGGGGGGTAAATATTTTCAGATAATACAAAAACAGTAAAAAATTTCAAAAATCCAAAAAAATAGAAAATTGAAAAAGAGCTTGTGTAAAAATAGAAAATGATAGTACATCGGCTTGACGGTTACAGTACGCTAAAGAAATGTAAAGTTTAAAAGGTTAAACAGTCTCGCTGATGATGTGCCGATAGGTTTTTGCACATTTAGTAAGTTTGTTCGGGATATAAACCTAAATCTTTACTTGCTTATTTCGTGGGGAACACTACTTGGATATATAGGTAACCCCTGAAATCTTGTTTGAAAGGTCCCTTTTTCTGAGATACTATGTCTTTATACTTAGTGATACCTGGGGTATTATCCCGGGACTTCTGCTGAACGGAAGTTCT
Organism: Helianthus tuberosus; assembly: GCA_030545235.1. Taxonomy (NCBI): domain Eukaryota; kingdom Viridiplantae; phylum Streptophyta; class Magnoliopsida; order Asterales; family Asteraceae; genus Helianthus; species Helianthus tuberosus. Next base: position 123,939,254 of record CM060426.1, on the reverse strand, counting down.
GACCTAGTCCCCATATAATACTTTCCGCATTGCTTAAAACATAGCACCGCCCTCAGCTAAAAAATGATGAAACATTGAAAAATGCTAATCATGGCTGTTGTAAAAAAGATCCTCTAAAGGGGACACACCTTAATTCGAAGCCGTCATCTCTCTGTTGAACGGAACTTCTGACCTGAGCTCTCACGGTTCTTCGCAATTTAACCCCTTACAGATATCATCTGTGGTATACTCAACTGTAAGACTGAATATTGGGATTTGGATACGAGAGTATATTCAAGAGGTGGGACACACGTATAAGTTTAAGTCTTTAAAACACTAAATCCGTATCCTGGACAGATTGAAAATTGTGTGAGAATTTAAGTGGATCAGTATATCGACAATCTAAGTGAATTGTTTAATTCTGAATATGTAATCAAAGCTTAACGGTACTTGTGACTTGTCGAATAGCTGATATGATTCCCTAACACGCTCATCAAAAATATGTTTGTAAATAGTTTACATTTACTGCATTTTATTTCTGTTATTCATTTCTAGTTTAGAAACTTTATTAAAAATGCAAAATGATTTTACACTTCTGCTTTATTTTTGACAAACCAATGTGGAAAGTTGATCTTCAGATTCGAATTGAAGCAGATGCAGGAAGTTTCTGAACTGGAGGATGAGTCGTGAGCTTAACATGATAAGTTTGTGATATTTGAAAAGTTAAAGCAAGTTCATTAATTTGAAACTTGTAAATTTTCAGAAAATGTTTGAACAAATGTCAGTGTGAATTGTCTCAGATCAACCAAGGTCATTAAGTTGGACTTGGTAGATTAATTGAGTAATCAGGGTCATTAACTTGGACCTGAATACTTAAGTGGATTTCTGATTCTGACAAGATCATTGAATGAATTTGAATGGTAAGTTTTGGATTGAAACTGTTATTGTCATATATCTTATATTTAGGTAAAGATTATGCAGGAAACAAAAATCCCCATGGCAATGAAAATGTCAAAGTTTAAACCAGAATTCAAGCCCTAGCTTATCGAGAGGGGGAGTCTGCGAAAGGGGGAGTCAGAATTCTGGATCAGCACTCAAAGGGGAGATTGAAGATTAAAGTTTGAAGATAAAGATTGAAGGGAGCTTTACAATGTCAAGACATTTCAGAAATAGACAAAGACTAAAGACTTGACGCCGAAGACTTCGTCAACCTCCAAGGGGGAGTCTGTTGGTGCATCTAGTGTCTGTTAAATTCATCTTAATCGAGTATTTTGTCTAGATAGAATGAACGAGCACACAACAGGATAAAAATTAGGGTTTGTACATGTGTAAGTGGGTGATTCTGCTTGAAGGTGACACGGACCAGTTCAAGCAAAATCATATCATGTAATTTCTCTTGAAGTGGGATGTGACATGTTTAAGTGAAATACCTTATTTCGCTTGAAATCCATGTCATGTTCAAGCGAAATCCCCAAGTCTATATATAGGTGTGTGCTGCGTCATTTCTAACGGATTCTGGTCATTAGTTCTGAGTCGAGGTGCTGTCCGTTAGTCATCTGAATTGTGTAAAAGCTCAGGATTGATTAATAGAAGGATAATTAGAAAGAAACAAGTTGTTTGACATTGTTTGCATTTATTCCGCCTTTGTAAATGATGATGAACTACTCAACTTGACTGTTTAGGGTCACCGGAACGATCCAACACATTGCCTTTGATTTTCTTGACTGTATATCTCTTAAATGTCAACATATACACGTGTGATTTAGTTTACGAAGATTTTTCAATGCCGAGAACCTCGATCAGAGAGTTAAATGGCGTAAGGTTCACAATGGTGTAAAATTAAAATGGGATATACCGGGCTAGGATTCGAGTTACAGGAACAAGGGCCAAACCAACCACCTAACAATGGAATCGTCGAGCGAAAACACTTGACAACCACCTAGAAGTAGCTTTTCTTGCCACCAGACCTTTCTCAATCAATTAGGAATCTGATGCCGTCACTAAACACATTCCTTAAATTGTAGCCATTTGTTGAGTGTTTTTTTTGGTGTCTAATCCTCATATATAACACAATTGCCCTTGATTTTCTTGACCGTATATCTCTTAAATGTCAACATATACACGTGTGATTTAGTTTACGAAGATTTTTCAATGCCGAGAACCTCGATCAGAGAGTAAAAAAGGCGTAAGGTTCACAATGGTGTAAAATTAAAATGGGATATACCGGGCTAGGATTCGAGTTACAGGAACAAGGGCCAAACCAACCACCCAAGAATGGAATCGTCAAGCGAAAACACTTGACAACCTCCTAGAAGCAACTTTTCTTACCACTAGACCTTTCTCCATCAATTAGGAATCTGATGCCGTCACTAAACACATTCCTTAAATTGTAGCCATTTGTTGAGTGTTTTTTTTTTGTCTAATCCGCATATATATCACCATTGCCCTTGATTTTCTTGACTGTATATCTCTTAAAGGCCAACATATACATGTGTGATTTAGTTTACGGAGATTTTTCAATGACGAGAACCTCGATCAGAGAGTAAAAAAGGCGTAAGGTTCACAATTGTGTAAAATTAAAATGGGATATACCGGGCTAGGATTTGAGTTACAGGAACAAGGGCCAAACCAACCACCCAAGAATGGAATCGTCGAGTGAAAATACTTGATAACCTCCTATAAGCAGCTTTTCTTGCCACCAGACCTTTCTCCATCAATTAGGAATCTGATGCCGTCACTAAACACATTCCTTAAATTCTAGCCATTTGCTGAGTGTTTTTTTTGGTGTCTAATCCGCATATATATAACCATTTCCCTTGATTTTCTTGACTGTATATCTCTTAAATGTCAACATATACACGTGTGATTTAGTTTACGAAGATTTTTCAATGCCGAGGACCTCGATCAGAGAGTAAAAAAGGCGTAAGGTTCACAATGGTGTAAAATTAAAATAGGATATACCGGGCTAGGATTCGAGTTACAGGAACAAGGGCCAAACCAACCACCCAAGAATGGAATCGTCGAGCGAAAACACTTGAGAACCTCCTAGAAGAAGCTTTTCTTGCCACCAGACCTTTCTCCATCAATTAGGAATCTGATGCCGTCACTAAACACATTCCTTAAATTGTAGCCATTTGTTGAGTGTTTTTTTGGTGTCTAATCCGCATATATATCACCATTGCCCATGATTTTCTTGACTGTATATCTCTTAAATGTCAACACATACACGTGTGATTTAGTTTACGAAGATTTTTCAATGCCGAGAACCTCGATCAGAGAGTAAAAAAGGCGTAGGGTTCACAATGGTGTAAAATTGAAATGGGATATACCGGGTAGGATTCGAGTTACAGGAACAAGGGCCAAACCAACCACCCAAGAATGGAATCGTCGAGCGAAAACACTTGACAACCACCTAGAAGCAGCTTTTCTTGCCACCAGATCTTTCTCCATCAATTAGGAAGCTGATGCCGCTACTAAACACTTTCCTTAAATTCTAGCCATTTGTTGAGTATTTTTTTTGGTGTCTAATCCGCATATATATCACCATTGCCCTTGATTTTCTTGACTGTATATCTCTTAAATGTCAACATATACACGTGTGATTTAGTTTACGGAGATTTTTCAATGCCGAGAACCTCGATCAGAGAGTAAAAAATGCGTAAGGTTCACAATGGTGTAAAATTAAAATGGGATATACCGGGCTAGGATTCGAGTTACAGGAACAAGGGCCAAACTAACCACCCAAGAATGGAATCGTCGAGCGAAAACACTTGACAACCACCTAGAAGCAGCTTTTCTTGCCACCAGACCTTTCTCCATCAATTAGGAATCTGATGTCTTCACTAAACACATTCCTTAAATTGTAGCCATTTGTTGAGTGTTTTTTTTGGTGTCTAATCCGCATATATATCACCATTGCCCTTGATTTTCTTGACTGTATATCTCTTAAATGTCAACATATACACGTGTGATTTAGTTTACGAAGATTTTTCAATGCCGAGGACCTCGATCAGAGAGTAGAAAAGGCGTAAAGTTCACAATGGTGTAAAATTAAAATGGGATATACCGGACTAGGATTCGAGTTACAGGAACAAGGTCCAAACCAACCACCCAAGAATGGAATCGTCGAGCGAAAACACTTGACAACCACCTAGAAGTAGCTTTTCTTGCCCCCAGACCTTTCTCCATCAATTAGGAATCTGATGCCGTCACTAAACACATTCCTTAAATTGTAGCCATTTGTTGAGTGTTTTTTTGGTGTCTAAACCGCATATATATAACCATTGCCCTTGATTTTCTTGACTGTATATCTCTTAAATGTCAACATATACACGTGTGATTTAGTTTACAAAGATTTTTCAATGCCGAGAACCTCGATCAGAGAGTAAAAAAGGCGTAAGGTTCACAATGGTGTAAAATTGAAATGGGATATACCGGGTAGGATTCGAGTTACAAGAACAAGGGCCAAACCAACCACCCAAGAATGGATTCGTCGAGCGAAAACACTTGACAACCACCTAGAAGCAGGTTTTCTTGCCACCAGATCTTTCTCCATCAATTAGGAATCTGATGCCGCTACTAAACACATTCCTTAAATTCTAGCCATTTGTTGAGTATTTTTTTTGGTGTTTAATCCGCATATATATCTCCATTGCCCTTGATTTTCTTGACTGTATATCTCTTAAATGTCAACATATACACGTGTGATTTAGTTTACGAAGATTTTTCAATGCCGAGAACCTCGATCAGAGAGTAAAAAATGCATAAGGTTCACAATGGTGTAAAATTAAATGGGATATACTGGGCTAGGATTCGAGTTACAGGAACAAGGGCCAAACCAACCACCCAAGAATGGAATCGTCGAGCGAAAACACTTGACAACCACCTAGAAGCAGCTTTTCTTGCCACCAGACCTTTCTCCATCAATTAGGAATCTGATGCCGTCACTAAACACATTCCTTAAATTGTAGCCATTTGTTGAGGGTTTTTTTGTGTCTAATCCGCATATATATATATATATCACCATTCCGCTTGATTTTCTTGACTGTATATCTCTTAAATGTCAACATATACACGTGTGATTTAGTTTACGAAGAGTTTTCAATGCCGAGAACTTCGATCAGAGAGTAAAAAAGGCGTAAGGTTCACAATGGTGTAAAATTAAAATGGGATATACCGGGCTAGGATTTGAGTTACAGGAACAAGGGCCAAACCAACCACCCAAGAATGGAATCGTCGAGCGAAAACACTTGACAACCTCCAAGAAGCAGCTTTTCTTGCCACTAGACCTTTCTCCATCAATTAGGAATCTGATGCCGTCACTAAACACATTCCTTAAATTGTAGCCATTTGTTGAGTGTTTTTTTGTGGTGTCTAATCCGCATATATATCATCATTGCCCTTGATTTTCTTGACTGTATATCTCTTAAATGTCAACATATACATGTGTCATTTAGTTTACGAAGATTTTTCTATGCCGAGAACCTTGATCAGAGAGTAAAAAAGGCGTAAGGTTCACAATGGTGTAAAATTAAAATGGGATATACCGAGCTAGGATTCGAGTTACAGGAACAAGGGCCAAACCAACCACCCAAGAATGGAATCGTCGACCGAAAACACTTGACAACCTCCTAGAAGCAGCTTTTCTTGCCACCAGACCTTTCTCCATCAATTAGGAATCTGATGCCGTCACTAAACACATTGCTTAAATTGTAGCCATTTGTTGAGTGTTTTTTTTGGTGTCTAATCCGTATATATATCACCATTGCCCTTGATTTTCTTGACTGTATATCTCTTAAATGTCAACATATACACGTGTGATTTAGTTTACGAAGATTTTTCAATCCCGAGAACCTCGATCAGAGAGTAAAAAAGGCGTAAGGTTCACAATGGTGTAAAATTAAAACGGGATATACCGGGCTAGTATTCGAGTTACAGGAACAAGGGCTAAACCAACCACCCAAGAATGGAATCGTCGAGTGAAAACACTTGACAACCACCTAGAAGCAGCTTTTCTTGCCACCAGACCTTTCTCCATCAATTAGGAATCTGATGCCGTCACTAAACACATTCCTTAAATTGTAGCCATTTGTTGAGTGTTTTTTTTGGTGTCTAATCCGCATATATATCATCATTGCCCTTGATTTGCTTGACTGTATATCTCTTAAATGTCAACATATACACGTGTGATTTAGTTGACGAAGATTTTTCAATGCCGAGAACCTCGATCAGAGAGTAAAAAAGGCGTAAGGTTCACAATGGTGTAAAATTAAAATGAGATATACCGGGCTAGGGTTCGAGTTACAGGAACAAGGGCCAAACCAACCACCCAAGAATGGAATCGTCGAGCGAAAACACTTGACAACCTCCTAGAAGCAGCTTTTCTTGCCACCAGACCTTTCTCCATCAATTAGGAATCTGATGCCGTCACTAAACACATTCCTTAAATTCTAGCCATTTGTTGAGTGTTTTTTTTGGTTTCTAATCCGCATATATATCACCATTGCCCTTGATTTTCTTGACTGTATATCTCTTAAATGTCAACATATACACGTGTTATTTAGTTTACGAAGATTTTTCAATGCCGAGAACCTCGATCAGAGAGTAAAAAAGGTGTAAGGTTCACAATGGTGTAAAATTGAAATGGGATACACCGGGTAGGATTCGAGTTACAGGAACAAGGGCCAAACCAACCACCCAAGAATGGAATCGTCGAGCGAAAACACTTGACAACCACCTAGAAGCAGCTTTTCTTGCCATCAGATCATTCTCCATCAATTTGGAATCTGATGCCGCTACTAAACACATTCCTTAAATTCTAGCCGTTTGTTGAGTATTTTTTTTGGTGTCTAATCCGCATATATATCACCATTGCCCTTGATTTTCTTGACTGTATATCTCTTAAATGTCAAAATATACACGTGTGATTTAGTTTACGAAGATTTTTCAATGCCGAGAACCTCGATCAGAGAGTAAAAAAGGCGTAAGGTTCACAATGGTGTAAAATTAAAATGGGATATACCGGGCTAGGATTCGAGTTACAGGAACAAGGGCCAAACCAACCACCCAAGAATGGAATCGTCGAGCGAAAACACTTGACAACCACCTAGAAACAGCTTTTCTTGCCACCAGACCTTTCTACATCAATTAGGAATCTGATGCCGTCACTAAACACATTCCTTAAATTGTAGCCATTTGTTGAGTGTTTTTTTTTTTTGGTGTCTAATCCGCATAAATATCACCATTGCCCTTGATTTTCTTGACTGTAAATCTCTTAAATGTCAACATATACACGTGTGATTTAGTGTACGAAGATTTTTCAAAGCCGAGAACCTCGATCAGAGAGTAAAAAAGGCGTAAGGTTCACAATGGTGTAAAATTAAAATGGGATATACCGTGCTAGGATTCGAGTTACAGGAACAAGGGCCAAACCAACCACCCAAGAATGGAATCGTCGAGCAAAAACACTTGACAACCTCCTAGAAGCAGATTTTCTTTCCACAAGACCTTTCTCCATCAATTAGGATTCTGATGCCGTCACTAAACACATTCCTTAAATTCTAGCCATTTGTTGAGTGTTTTTTTATGGGGTCTAATCCGCATATATATCATCATTGCCCTTGATTTTCTTGACTGTATATCTCTTAAATGTCAACATATATACGTGTGAGTTAGTTTACGAAGATTTTTCTATGCCGAGAACCTCGTTCAGAGCGTAAAAAAGGAGTATGTTTCACAATGATGTAAAATTAAAATGGGATATACCGAGCTAGGATTCGAGTTACAGGAACAAGGGTCAAACCAACCACTCAAGAATGGAATCGTCGAGCGAAAGCACCTGACAACCTCCTAGAAGCAGCTTTTCTTGCCACCAGACCTTTCTCCATCAATTAGGAATCTGATGCCGTCACTAAACACATTCCTTAAATTGTAGCAATTTGTTGAGTGTTTTTTTTGGTGTCTAATCCGTATATATATCACCATTGCCCTAGATTTTCTTGACTGTATATCTCTTAAATGTCACATATACATGTGTGACTTAGTTTACAAAGATTTTTCAATGCTGAGAACCCCGATCAGAGAGTAAAAAAGGCGTAAGGTTCACAATGGTTTAAAATTAAAATGGGATATACCGGGCTAGTATTCGAGTTACAGGAACAAGGGCCAAACCAACCACCAAAGAATGTAATCGTCTAGCAAAAACACTTGACAACCATCTAGAAGCAGCTTTTCTTGCCACCAGACCTTTCTCCATCAATTAGGAATCTGTTGCCGTCACTAAACACGTTGTTTAAATTGTAGCCATTTGTTGAGTGTTTTTTTTGGTGTCTAATCCGCATATATATCACCATTGCTCTTGATTTTCTTGACTGTATATATGTTAAATGTCAACATATACACGTGTGATTTAGTTTACGAAGATTTTTCAATGCCGAGAACCTCGATTAGAGAGTAAAAAAGGCGTAAGGTTCACAATGGTGTAAAATTAAAATGGGATATACCGGGCTAGTTTTCGAGTTACAGGAACAAGGGCCAAACCAACCACCCAAGAATGGAATCGTAGAGCGAAAACACTTGACAACCACCTAGAAGCAGCTTTTCTTGCCACCAGACCTTTCTCCATCAATTTGGAATATGATGCCGTCACTAAACACATTCCTTAAATTGTAGCCATTTGTTGAGTGTTTTTTTTTGTGACTAATCCGCATATATATCACCATTGCCCTTGATTTTCTTGACTATATATCTCTTAAATGTCAACATATACACGCGGGATTCAGTTTACGAAGATTTTTCGATGCCGAGAATCTCGATCAGAGAATCAAAAAGGCGTAAGGTTCACAATGGTGTAAAATTAAAATGGGATATACCGGGCTAGAATTCGAGTTACAGGAACAAGGGCCAAACCAACCACCCAAGAATGGAATCGTCGAGCGAAAACACTTGACAACCTGCTAGAAGCAGCTTTTCTTGCCACCAAACCTTTCTCCATCAATTAGGAATCTTATGCCATCACTAAACACATTCCTTAAATTGTAGCCATTTGTTGAGTGTTTTTTTGTGTCTAATCCGCATATATATCACCATTGCTCTTGATTTTCTTGACTGTGTATCTCTTAAATGTCAACATATACACGTGTGATTTAGTTTACGAAGATTTTTCACAATGGCAAAGAGTAAAAAAGGCGTAAGGTTCACAATGGTTTAAAATTAAAATGGGATATACCGGGCTAGTATTCGAGTTACAGGAACAAGGGCCAAACCAACCACCCAAGAATGGAATAGTCGAGCGAAAACAACACTTGACAACCTCCTAGAAGCAGCTTTTCTTGCCACCAGACCTTTCTCCATCAATTTGGAATCTGATGCCGTCGCTAAACATATTCCTTAAATTGTAGCTATTTGTTGAGTGTTTTTTTGGGTGTCTAATCCGCATATATATCACCATTGCCCTTGATTTTCTTGACTGTATATCTCTTAAATATCAACATATACACGTGTGATTTAGTTTACGAAGATTTTTCAATGCCGAGAACCTCGATCAGAGAGTAAAACAGGCGTAAGGTTCACAATGGTGTAAAATTAAAATGGGATACACCGGGCTAGGATTCGAGTTACAGGAACAAGGGCCAAACCAACCATCCAAGAATGTAATCGTCGAGCGAAAACACTTGACAACCACCTAGAAGCAGCTTTTCTTGCCACCATACCTTTCTCCATCAATTAGGAATCTGATGCCGTCACTAAACACATTGCTTAAATTGTAGCCATTTGTTGAGTGTTTTTTTGGTGTCTAATCCGCATATATATCACCATTGCTCTTGATTTTCTTGACTGTATATCTGTTAAATGTCAACATATACATGTCTGATTTAGTTTACGAAGATTTTTCAATGCCGAGAACCTCGATTAGAGAGTAAAAAAGGCGTAAGGTTCACAATGGTGTAAAATTAAAATGGGATATACCGGGCTAGTATTCGAGTTACAGGAACAAGGGCCAAACCAACCACCCAAGAATGGAATCGTCGAGCGAAAACACTTGACAACCACCTAGAAGCAGCTTTTCTTGCCACCAGACCTTTCTCCATCAATTAGGAATATGATGCCGTCACTAAACACATTCCTTAAATTGTAGCCATTTGTTGAGTGTTTTTTTTTTTTGGTGTCTAATCCGCATATATATCACCATTGCCCTTGATTTTCTTGACAATATATCTCTTAAATGTCAACATATACACGCGTGATTCAGTTTACGAAGATTTTTCGATGCCGAGAACCTCGATCAGAGAGTAAAAAAGGCGTAAGGTTCACAACGGTGTAAAATTAAAATGGGATATACCGGGCTAGAATTCGAGTTACAGGAACAAGGGCCAAACCAACCACCCAAGAATGGAATCGTCGAGCGAAAACACTTGACAACCTGCTAGAAGCAGCTTTTCTTGCCACCAAACCTTTCTCCATCAATTAGGAATCTTATGCCATCACTAAACACATTCCTTAAATTGTAGCCATTTGTTGAGTGTTTTTTTTTTGTGTCTAATCCGCATATATATCACCATTGCTCTTGATTTTCTTGACTGTGTATGTCTTAAATGTCAACATATACACGTGTGATTTAGTTTACGAAGATTTTTCAATGCCGAGAACCTCGATTAGAGAGTAAAAAAGGCGTAAGGTTCACAATGGTGTAAAATTTAAAATGGGATATACCGGGCTAGTAATCGAGTTACAGGAACAAGGGCCAAACCAACCACCCAAGAATGGAATTGTCGAGCGAAAACACTTGACAACCACCTAGAAGCAGCTTTTCTTGCCACCAGACCTTTCTCCATCAATTAGGAATATGATGCCGTCACAAAACACATTCCTTAAATTGTAGCCATTTGTTGAGTGTTTTTTTTGGTGTCTAATCCGCATATATATCACCATTGCCCCTGATTTTCTTGACTGTATATCTCTTAAATGTCAACATATACACGTGTGATTTAGTTTACGAAGATTTTTCAATGCCGAGAACCTCGATCAGAGAGTAAAAAAGGCGTAAGGTTCACAACGGTGTAAAATTAAAATGGGATATTCCGGGCTAGGATTCGAGTTACAGGAACAAGGGCTAAACCAACCACCCGAGAATGGAATCGTCGAGCGAAAACACTTGACAACCTCCTAGAAGCAACTTTTCTTGCCACTAGACCTTTCTCCATCAATTAGCAATCTGATGCCGTCACTAAACACATTCTTTAAATTGTAGCCATTTGTTGAGTGTTTTTTTTTTGGTGTCTAATCCGCATATATATCACCATTGCCCTTGATTTTCTTGACTGTAAATCTCTTAAATGTCAACATATACACGTGTGATTTAGTTTACGAAGATTTTTCAATGCCGAGAACCTCGATCAGAGAGTAAAAAAGGCGTAAGGTTCACAATGGTTTAAAATTAAAATGGGATATACCGGGCTAAGATTCGAGTTACAGGAACAAGGGCCAAACCAACCACCCAAGAATGGAATCGTTGAGCGAAAACACTTGACAACCTCCTAGAAACAGCTTTTCTTGCCACCAGACCTTTCTCCATCAATTAGGAATCTGATACCGTCACTAAACACATTCCTTAAATTGTAGGTATCTGTTGAGTGTTTTTTTTGTGTCTAGTCCGCATATATATCACCATTGCCCTTGATTTTCTTGACTGTATATCTCTTAAAAGTCAACATATACACGTGTGATTTAGTTTACGAAGATTTTTCAATGCCGAGAACCTCGATCAAAGAGTAAAAAAGGCGTAACGTTCACAATGTTGTAAAATTAAAATGGGATATACCGGGCTAGGATTCGAGTTACAAAACAAGGGCCAAACCAACCACCCATGAATGGAATCGTCGAGCGAAAACACTTGACAACCTTCTAGAAGCAGCTTTTCTTGCCACCAGACCTTTCTCCATCAATTAGGAATCCGATGCCGTCACTAAACACATTCCTTAAATTGTAGCCATTTGTTGAGTGTTTTTTTATGTCTAATCCGTATATATATCACCATTGCACTTGATTTTGTTGACTGTATATCTCTTAAATTTCAACATATACACGTGTGATTTAGTTTACGAAGATGTTTCAATGCCGAGAACCTCGATCAGAGAGTAAAAAAGGGGTTAGTTTCACAATGGTGTAAAATTAAAATGGGATATACCGGGCTAGGATTCGAGTTACAGGAACAAGGGTCAAACCAACCACCCAAGAATGGAATCGTCGAGCAAAAACACTTGACAACCTCCTAGAAGCAGCTTTTCTTTCCACCAGACCTTTATTCATCAATTAGGAATCTGATGCCGTCACTGAACACATTCCTTAAATTGTAGCCATTTGTTGAGTGTTTTTTTGGTGTCTAATCCGCATATATATCACCATTGCCCTTGATTTTCTTGACTATATATCTCTTAAATGTCAACATATACACGTGTGATTTAGTTTACGAAGATTTTTCAATGCCGAGAACCTCGATCAGAGAGTAAAAAAGGCGTAAGGTTCACAATGGTGTAAAATAAAAATGGGATATACCACGCTAGGATTCAAGTTACAGGAACAAGGGCCAAACCAACCACCCAAGAATGGAAACGTCGAGCGAAAACACTTGACAACCACCTAGACGCAGCTTTTCTTGCCACCATACCTTTCTCCATCAATTAGGAATCTGATGCCGTCACTAAACACATTGCTTAAATTGTAGCCATTTGTTGAGTGTTTTTTTGGTGTCTAATCCGCATATATATCACCATTGCTCTTGATTTTCTTGACTGTATATCTGTTAAATGTCAACATATACATGTCTGATTTAGTTTACGAAGATTTTTCAATGCCGAGAACCTCGATTAGAGAGTAAAAAAGGCGTAAGGTTCACAATGGTGTAAAATTAAAATAGGATATACCGGGCTAGTATTCGAGTTACAGGAACAAGGGCCAAACCAACCACCCAAGAATGGAATCGTCGAGCGAAAACACTTGACAACCACCTAGAAGCAGCTTTTCTTGCCACCAGACCTTTCTCCATCAATTAGGAATATGATGCCGTCACTAAACACATTCCTTAAATTGTAGCCATTTGTTGAGTGTTTTTTTTTTGGTGTCTAATCCGCATATATATCACCATTGCCCTTGATTTTCTTGACAATATATCTCTTAAATGTCAACATATACACGCGTGATTCAGTTTACGAAGATTTTTCGATGCCGAGAACCTCGATCAGAGAGTAAAAAAGGCGTAAGGTTCACAACGGTGTAAAATTAAAATGGGATATACCGGGCTAGAATTCGAGTTACAGGAACAAGGGCCAAACCAACCACCCAAGAATGGAATCGTCGAGCGAAAACACTTGACAACCTGCTAGAAGCAGCTTTTCTTGCCACCAAACCTTTCTCCATCAATTAGGAATCTTATGCCATCACTAAACACATTCCTTAAATTGTAGCCATTTGTTGAGTGTTTTTTTTTGTGTCTAATCCGCATATATATCACCATTGCTCTTGATTTTCTTGACTGTGTATGTCTTAAATGTCAACATATACACGTGTGATTTAGTTTACGAAGATTTTTCAATGCCGAGAACCTCGATTAGAGAGTAAAAAAGGCGTAAGGTTCACAATGGTGTAAAATTTAAAATGGGATATACCGGGCTAGTAATCGAGTTACAGGAACAAGGGCCAAACCAACCACCCAAGAATGGAATTGTCGAGCGAAAACACTTGACAACCACCTAGAAGCAGCTTTTCTTGCCACCAGACCTTTCTCCATCAATTAGGAATATGATGCCGTCACAAAACACATTCCTTAAATTGTAGCCATTTGTTGAGTGTTTTTTTTGGTGTCTAATCCGCATATATATCACCATTGCCCCTGATTTTCTTGACTGTATATCTCTTAAATGTCAACATATACACGTGTGATTTAGTTTACGAAGATTTTTCAATGCCGAGAACCACGATCAGAGAGTAAAAAAGGCGTAACGTTCACAATGTTGTAAAATTAAAATGGGATATACCGGGCTAGGATTCGAGTTACAAGAACAAGGGCCAAACCAACCACCCATGAATGGAATCGTCGAGCGAAAACACTTGACAACCTTCTAGAAGCAGCTTTTCTTGCCACCAGACCTTTCTCCATCAATTAGGAATCCGATGCCGTCACTAAACACATTCCTTAAATTGTAGCCATTTGTTGAGTGTTTTTTTATGTCTAATCCGTATATATATCACCATTGCACGTGATTTTCTTGACTGTATATCTCTTAAATTTCAACATATACACGTGTGATTTAGTTTACGAAGATGTTTCAATGCCGAGAACCTCGATCAGAGAGTAAAAAAGGGGTTAGTTTCACAATGGTGTAAAATTAAAATGGGATATACCGGGCTAGGATTCGAGTTACAGGAACAAGGGTCAAACCAACCACCCAAGAATGGAATCGTCGAGCAAAAACACTTGACAACCTCCTAGAAGCAGCTTTTCTTTCCACCAGACCTTTATTCATCAATTAGGAATCTGATGCCGTCACTGAACACATTCCTTAAATTGTAGCCATTTGTTGAGTGTTTTTTTGGTGTCTAATCCGCATATATATCACCATTGCCCTTGATTTTCTTGACTATATATCTCTTAAATGTCAACATATACACGTGTGATTTAGTTTACGAAGATTTTTCAATGCCGAGAACCTCGATCAGAGAGTAAAAAAGGCGTAAGGTTCACAATGGTGTAAAATAAAAATGGGATATACCACGCTAGGATTCAAGTTACAGGAACAAGGGCCAAACCAACCACCCAAGAATGGAAACGTCGAGCGAAAACACTTGACAACCACCTAGAAGCAGCTTTTCTTGCCACCGTACCTTTCTCCATCAATTAGGAATCTGATGCCGTCACTAAACACATTGCTTAAATTGTAGCCATTTGTTGAGTGTTTTTTTGGTGTCTAATCCGCATATATATCACCATTGCTCTTGATTTTCTTGACTGTATATCTGTTAAATGTCAACATATACATGTCTGATTTAGTTTACGAAGATTTTTCAATGCCGAGAACCTCGATTAGAGAGTAAAAAAGGCGTAAGCTTCACAATGGTGTAAAATTAAAATGGGATATACCGGGCTAGTATTCGAGTTACAGGAACAAGGGCCAAACCAACCACCCAAGAATGGAATCGTCGAGCGAAAACACTTGACAACCACCTAGAAGCAGCTTTTCTTGCCACCAGACCTTTCTCCATCAATTAGGAATATGATGCCGTCACTAAACACATTCCTTAAATTGTAGCCATTTGTTGAGTGTTTTTTTTTTGGTGTCTAATCCGCATATATATCACCATTGCCCTTGATTTTCTTGACAATATATCTCTTAAATGTCAACATATACACGCGTGATTCAGTTTACGAAGATTTTTCGATGCCGAGAACCTCGATCAGAGAGTAAAAAAGGCGTAAGGTTCACAACGGTGTAAAATTAAAATGGGATATACCGGGCTAGAATTCGAGTTACAGGAACAAGGGCCAAACCAACCACCCAAGAATGGAATCGTCGAGCGAAAACACTTGACAACCTGCTAGAAGCAGCTTTTCTTGCCACCAAACCTTTCTCCATCAATTAGGAATCTTATGCCATCACTAAACACATTCCTTAAATTGTAGCCATTTGTTGAGTGTTTTTTTTTTGTGTCTAATCCGCATATATATCACCATTGCTCTTGATTTTCTTGACTGTGTATGTCTTAAATGTCAACATATACACGTGTGATTTAGTTTACGAAGATTTTTCAATGCCGAGAACCTCGATTAGAGAGTAAAAAAGGCGTAAGGTTCACAATGGTGTAAAATTTAAAATGGGATATACCGGGCTAGTAATCGAGTTACAGGAACAAGGGCCAAACCAACCACCCAAGAATGGAATTGTCGAGCGAAAACACTTGACAACCACCTAGAAGCAGCTTTTCTTGCCACCAGACCTTTCTCCATCAATTAGGAATATGATGCCGTCACAAAACACATTCCTTAAATTGTAGCCATTTGTTGAGTGTTTTTTTTGGTGTCTAATCCGCATATATATCACCATTGCCCCTGATTTTCTTGACTGTATATCTCTTAAATGTCAACATATACACGTGTGATTTAGTTTACGAAGATTTTTCAATGCCGAGAACCACGATCAGAGAGTAAAAAAGGCGTAACGTTCACAATGTTGTAAAATTAAAATGGGATATACCGGGCTAGGATTCGAGTTACAAGAACAAGGGCCAAACCAACCACCCATGAATGGAATCGTCGAGCGAAAACACTTGACAACCTTCTAGAAGCAGCTTTTCTTGCCACCAGACCTTTCTCCATCAATTAGGAATCCGATGCCGTCACTAAACACATTCCTTAAATTGTAGCCATTTGTTGAGTGTTTTTTTATGTCTAATCCGTATATATATCACCATTGCACTTGATTTTCTTGACTGTATATCTCTTAAATTTCAACATATACACGTGTGATTTAGTTTACGAAGATGTTTCAATGCCGAGAACCTCGATCAGAGAGTAAAAAAGGGGTTAGTTTCACAATGGTGTAAAATTAAAATGGGATATACCGGGCTAGGATTCGAGTTACAGGAACAAGGGTCAAACCAACCACCCAAGAATGGAATCGTCGAGCAAAAACACTTGACAACCTCCTAGAAGCAGCTTTTCTTTCCACCAGACCTTTATTCATCAATTAGGAATCTGATGCCGTCACAGAACACATTCCTTAAATTGTAGCCATTTGTTGAGTGTTTTTTTGGTGTCTAATCCGCATATATATCACCATTGCCCTTGATTTTCTTGACTATATATCTCTTAAATGTCAACATATACACGTGTGATTTAGTTTACGAAGATTTTTCAATGCCGAGAACCTCGATCAGAGAGTAAAAAAGGCGTAAGGTTCACAATGGTGTAAAATAAAAATGGGATATACCACGCTAGGATTCAAGTTACAGGAACAAGGGCCAAACCAACCACCCAAGAATGGAAACGTCGAGCGAAAACACTTGACAACCACCTAGAAGCAACTTTTCTTGCCACCATACCTTTCTCCATCAATTAGGAATCTGATGCCGTCACTAAACACATTGCTTAAATTGTAGCCATTTGTTGAGTGTTTTTTTGGTGTCTAATCCGCATATATATCACCATTGCTCTTGATTTTCTTGACTGTATATCTGTTAAATGTCAACATATACATGTCTGATTTAGTTTACGAAGATTTTTCAATGCCGAGAACCTCGATTAGAGAGTAAAAAAGGCGTAAGGTTCACAATGGTGTAAAATTAAAATGGGATATACCGGGCTAGTATTCGAGTTACAGGGACAAGGGCCAAACCAACCACCCAAGAATGGAATCGTCGAGCGAAAACACTTGACAACCACCTAGAAGCAGCTTTTCTTGCCACCAGACCTTTCTCCATCAATTAGGAATATGATGCCGTCACTAAACACATTCCTTAAATTGTAGCCATTTGTTGAGTGTTTTTTTTTGGTGTCTAATCCGCATATATATCACCATTGCCCTTGATTTTCTTGACTGTATATCTCTTAAATATCAACATATACACGTGTGATTTAGTTTACGAAGATTTTTCAATGCCGAGAACCTCGATCAGAGAGTAAAACAGGCGTAAGGTTCACAATGGTGTAAAATTAAAATGGGATACACCGGGCTAGGATTCGAGTTACAGGAACAAGGGCCAAACCAACCATCCAAGAATGTAATCGTCGAGCGAAAACACTTGACAACCACCTAGAAGCAGCTTTTCTTGCCACCATACCTTTCTCCATCAACTAGGAATCTGATGCCGTCACTAAACACATTGCTTAAATTGTAGCCATTTGTTGAGTGTTTTTTTGGTGTCTAATCCGCATATATATCACCATTGCTCTTGATTTTCTTGACTGTATATCTGTTAAATGTCAACATATACATGTCTGATTTAGTTTACGAAGATTTTTCAATGCCGAGAACCTCGATTAGAGAGTAAAAAAGGCGTAAGGTTCACAATGGTGTAAAATTAAAATGGGATATACCGGGCTAGTATTCGAGTTACAGGAACAAGGGCCAAACCAACCACCCAAGAATGGAATCGTCGAGCGAAAACACATGACAACCACCTAGAAGCAGCTTTTCTTGCCACCAGACCTTTCTCCATCAATTAGGAATATGATGCCGTCACTAAACACATTCCTTAAATTGTAGCCATTTGTTGAGTGTTTTTTTTTTTTTGGTGTCTAATCCGCATATATATCACCATTGCCCTTGATTTTCTTGACAATATATCTCTTAAATGTCAACATATACACGCGTGATACAGTTTACGAAGATTTTTCGATGCCGAGAACCTCGATCAGAGAGTAAAAAAGGCGTAAGGTTCACAACGGTGTAAACTTAAAATGGGATATACCGGGCTAGAATTCGAGTTACAGGAACAAGGGCCAAACCAACCACCCAAGAATGGAATCGTCGAGCGAAAACACTTGACAACCTGCTAGAAGCAGCTTTTCTTGCCACCAAACCTTTCTCCATCAATTAGGAATCTTATGCCATCACTAAACACATTCCTTAAATTGTAGCCATTTGTTGAGTGTTTTTTTTTTTTTGTGTCTAATCCGTATATATATCACCATTGCTCTTGATTTTCTTGACTGTGTATGTCTTAAATGTCAACATATACACGTGTGATTTAGTTTACGAAGATTTTTCAATGCCGAGAACCTCGATTAGAGAGTAAAAAAGGCGTAAGGTTCACAATGGTGTAAAATTTAAAATGGGATATACCGGGCTAGTAATCGAGTTACAGGAACAAGGGCCAAACCAACCACCCAAGAATGGAATTGTCGAGCGAAAACACTTGACAACCACCTAGAAGCAGCTTTTCTTGCCACCAGACCTTTCTCCATCAATTAGGAATATGATGCCGTCACAAAACACATTCCTTAAATTGTAGCCATTTGTTGAGTGTTTTTTTTGGTGTCTAATCCGCATATATATCACCATTGCCCCTGATTTTCTTGACTGTATATCTCTTAAATGTCAACATATACACGTGTGATTTAGTTTACGAAGATTTTTCAATGCCGAGAACCTCGATCAGAGAGTAAAAATGGCGTAAGGTTCACAATGGTGTAAAATTAAAATGGGATATTCCGGGCTAGGATTCGATTTACAGGAACAAGGGCTAAACCAACCACCCGAGAATGGAATCGTCGAGCGAAAACACTTGACAACCTCCTAGAGGCAACTTTTCTTGCCACTAGACCTTTCTCCATCAATTAGCAATCTGATGCCGTCACTAAACACATTCTTTAAATTGTAGCCATTTGTTGAGTGTTTTTTTTTTGGTGTCTAATCCGCATATATATCACCATTGCCCTTGATTTTCTTGACTGTAAATCTCTTAAATGTCAACATATACACGTGTGATTTAGTTTACGAAGATTTTTCAATGCCGAGAACCTCGATCAGAGAGTAAAAAAGGCGTAAGGTTCACAATGGTTTAAAATTAAAATGGGATATACCGGGCTAAGATTCGAGTTACAGGAACAAGGGCCAAACCAACCACCCAAGAATGGAATCGTTGAGCGAAAACACTTGACAACCTCCTAGAAGCAGCTTTTCTTGCCACCAGACCTTTCTCCATCAATTAGGAATCTGATACCGTCACTAAACACATTCCTTAAATTGTAGGTATTTGTTGAGTGTATTTTTTGTGTCTAGTCCGCATATATATCACCATTGCCCTTGATTTTCTTGACTGTATATCTCTTAAAAGTCAACATATACACGTGTGATTTAGTTTACGAAGATTTTTCAATGCCGAGAACCTCGATCAGAGAGTAAAAAAGGCGTAACGTTCACAATGTTGTAAAATTAAAATGGGATATACCGGGCTAGGATTCGAGTTACAAGAACAAGGGCCAAACCAACCAACCATGAATGGAATCGTCGAGCGAAAACACTTGACAACCTTCTAGAAGCAGCTTTTCTTGCCACCAGACCTTTCTCCATCAATTAGGAATCCGATGCCGTCACTAAACACATTCCTTAAATTGTAGCCATTTGTTGAGTGTTTTTTTATGTCTAATCCGTATATATATCACCATTGCACTTGATTTTCTTGACTGTATATCTCTTAAATTTCAACATATACACGTGTGATTTAGTTTACGAAGATGTTTCAATGCCGAGAACCTCGATCAGAGAGTAAAAAAGGGGTTAGTTTCACAATGGTGTAAAATTAAAATGGGATATACCGGGCTAGGATTCGAGTTACAGGAACAAGGGTCAAACCAACCACCCAAGAATGGAATCGTCGAGCAAAAACACTTGACAACCTCCTAGAAGCAGCTTTTCTTGCCACCGGACCTTTCTCCATCAATTAGGAATCTGATGCCGTCAAATAACACATTCCTTAAAGTGTAGCCATTTGTTGAGTGTTTTTTTTGTGTCTAATCCGCATATAGATCACCATTGCCCTTGATTTTCTTGACTGTATATCTCTTAAATGTCAACATATACACGTGTGATTTAGTTTACGAAGATTTTTCATTGCCGAGAACCTCAATCAGAGAGTAAAAATGGCGAAAGTTTGACAACGGTGTAAAATTAAAATGGGATATATCGGGCTAGGATTCGAGTTAGAGGAACAAGGGCCAAAACAACCACCCAAGAATTTAATCGTCGAGCGAAAACACTTGACAACCTCCTAGAAGCAGCTTTTCTTGCCACCAGACCTTTCTCAATCAATTAGGAATCTGATGCCGTCACTAAACACATTCCTTAAATTGTAGCTTTTTGTTGAGTGTTTTTTTTGGTGTCTAATCTGCATATATATCACCTTTGCCCTTGATTTTCTTGACTGTATATCTCTTAAATGTCATCATATAAATGTGTGATTTAGTTTACGAAGATTTTTCAATGCCGAGAACCTTTATCAAAGAGTAAAAAAGGCGTAAGGTTCACAATGGTGTAAAATTAAAATGGGATTCCGGTTTAGGATTTGATTTACAGGAACAAGGGCCAAACCAACCACCCAAGAATGGAATCGTCGAGCGAAAACACTTGACAACCTCCTAGAAACAGCTTTTCTTGCCACCAGACCTTTCTCCATCAATTAGGAATCTGATGCCGTCACTAAACACATTCCTAAAATTGTAGCCATTTGTTGAGTGTTTTTTTTTGTGTCTAATCCGCATATATATCACCATTGCCCTTGATTTTCTTGAATGTATATCTCTTAAATATCAACATATACACGTGTGATTTCGTTTACGGAGATTTTTTAATGCCGAGAACCTCGATCAGAGAGTAAAAGAGGTGTAAGGTTCACAATGGTGTAAAATTAAAATGGGATATACAGGGCTAGGATTCGAGTTACAGGAACAAGGGCCAAACCAACCACCCAAGAATGGAATCATCGAGCGAAAACACTTGACAACCTCCTAGAAGCAGCTTTTCTTGCCACCAGACCTTTCTCCATCAATTAGGAATCTGATGCCATCACTAAACACATTCCTTACATTGTAGCCATTTGTTGAGTGTTTTTTTTGTGTCTAATCCGCATATATATCACCATTGCCCCTTGATTTTCTTGACTGTATATCTCTTAAATGTCAACATATACACGTGTGATTCAGTTTACGAAGATTTTTCGATGCCGAGAACCTCGATCAGAGAGTAAAAAAGGCGTAAGGTTCACAATGGTGTAAAATTAAAATTGGATATACCGGGCTAGGATTCGAGTTACATGAACAAGGGCCAAAGCAACCACCCAAGAATGGAATCGTCGAGCGAAAACACTTGACAACCTCCTAGAGGCAGCTTTTCTTGCCACCAGACCTTTCTCCATCAATTAGGAATCTGATGCCGTCACTAAACACATTCCTTAAATTCTAGCCATTTGTTGAGTGTTTTTTTTATGGTGTCTAATCCGCATATATATCATCATTGCCCTTGATTTTCTTGACTGTATATCTCTTAAATGTCAACATATACACGTGTGATTTAGTTTACGAAGATTTTTCTATGCCGAGAACCTCGATCAGAGACTAAAAAAGGCGTAAGGTTCACAATGGTGTAAAATTAAAATGGGATATACAGAGCTAGGATTCGAGTTACAGGAACAAGGGTCAAACCAACCACCCAAGAATGGAATCGTCGAGCGAAAACAACTGACAACCTCCTAGAAGCAGCTTTTCTAGCCACAAGACCTTTCTCCATCAATTAGGAATCTGATGCTGTCACTAAACACATTTCTTAAATTGTATCCATTTGTTGAGTGTTTTTTTTGGTGTCTAATCCGTATATATATCACCATTGCCCTTGATTTTTTTGACTGTATATCTCTTAAATGTCAACATATACACGTGTGATTTAGTTTACGAAGATTTTTCATTGCCGAGAACCTCGATCAGAGAGTAAAAATGGCGTAAGTTTGACAATGGTGTAAAATTAAAATGGGATATATCGGGCTAGGATTCGAGTTAGAGGAACAAGGGCCAAAACAACCACCCAAGAATTTAATCGTCGAGCGAAAACACTTGACAACCTCCTAGAAGCAGCTTTTCTTGCCACCAGACCTTTCTCAATCAATTGGGAATCTGATGCCGTCACTAAACACATTCCTTAAATTGTAGCTTTTTGTTAAGTGTTTTTTTTTTGGTGTCTAATCTGCATATATATCACCTTTTCCTTGATTTTCTTGACTGTATATCTCTTAAATGTCATCATATAAATGTGTGATTTAGTTTACGAAGATTTTTCAATGCCGAGAACCTCGATATCAAACAGTAAAAAAGGCGTAAGGTTCACAATGGTGTAAAATTAAAATGGGATTCCGGGTTAGGATTTGATTTACAGGAACAAGGGCCAAACCAACCACCCAAGAATGGAATCGTCGAGCGAAAACACTTGACAACCTCCTAGAAACAGCTTTTCTTGCCACCAGACCTTTCTCCATCAATTAGGAATCTGATGTCGTCACTAAACACATTCCTAAAATTGTAGCCATTTGTTGAGTGTTTTTTTTGTGTCTAATCCGCATATATATCACCATTGCCCTTGATTTTCTTGAATGTATATCTCTTAAATATCAACATATACACGTGTGATTTCGTTTACGAAGATTTTTTAATGCCGAGAACCTCGATCAGAGAGTAAAAGAGGTGTAAGGTTCACAATGGTGTAAAATTAAAATGGGATATACAGGGCTAGGATTCGAGTTACAGGAACAAGGGCCAAACCAACCACCCAAGAATGGAATCATCGAGCGAAAACACTTGACAACCTCCTAGAAGCAGCTTTTCTTGCCACCAGACCTTTCTCCATCAATTAGGAATCTGATGCCGTCACTAAACACATTCCTTACATTGTAGCCATTTGTTGAGTGTTTTTTTTGTGTCTAATCCGCATATATGTCACCATTGCCCCTTGATTTTCTTGACTGTATATCTCTTAAATGTCAACATATACACGTGTGATTCAGTTTACGAAGATTTTTCGATGCCGAGAACCTCGATCAGAGAGTAAAAAAGGCGTAAGGTTCACAATGGTGTAAAATTAAAATTGGATATACCGGGCTAGGATTCGAGTTACATGAACAAGGGCCAAAGCAACCACCCAAGAATGGAATCGTCGAGCGAAAACACTTGACAACCTCCTAGAAGCAGCTTTTCTTGCCACCAGACCTTTCTCCATCAATTAGGAATCTGATGCCGTCACTAAACACATTCCTTAAATTCTAGCCATTTGTTGAGTGTTTTTTTTATGGTGTCTAATCCGCATATATATCATCATTGCCCTTGATTTTCTTGACTGTATATCTCTTAAATGTCAACATATACACGTGTGATTTAGTTTACGAATATTTTTCATTGCCGAGAACCTCGATCAGAGAGTAAAAATGGCGTAAGTTTGACAATGGTGTAAAATTAATATGGGATATATCGGGCTAGGATTCGAGTTAGAGGAACAAGGGCCAAAACAACCACCCAAGAATTTAATCGTCGAGCGAAAACACTTGACAACCTCCTAGAAGCAGCTTTTCTTGCCACCCGACCTTTCTCAATCAATTGGGAATCTGATGCCGTCACTAAACACATTCCTTATATTGTAGCTTTTTGTTGAGTGTTTTTTTTTGGTGTCTAATCTGCATATATATCACCTTTGCCCTTGATTTTCTTGACTGTATATCTCTTAAATGTCATCATATAAATGTGTGATTTAGTTTACGAAGATTTTTCAATGCCGAGAACCTCGATATCAAACAGTAAAAAAGGCGTAAGGTTCACAATGGTGTAAAATTAAAATGGAATTCCGGGTTAGGATTTGATTTACAGGAACAAGGGCCAAACCAACCACCCAAGAATGGAATCGTCGAGCGAAAACACTTGACAACCTCTTAGAAACAGCTTTTCTTGCCACCAGACCTTTCTCCATCAATTAGGAATCTGATGTCGTCACTAAACACATTCCTAAAATTGTAGCCATTTGTTGAGTGTTTTTTTTTTGTGTCTAATCCGCATATATATCACCATTGCCCTTGATTTTCTTGAATGTATATCTCTTAAATAACAACATATACACGTTTGATTTCGTTTACGAAGATTTTTTAATGCCGAGAACCTCGATCAGAGAGTAAAAGAGGTGTAAGGTTCACAATGGTGTAAAATTAAAATGGGATATTACGGGCTAGGATTCGAGTTAGAGGAACAAGGGCCAAACCAACAACCCGAGAATGGAATCGTCGAGCGAAAACACTTGACAACCTCCTAGAAGCAGCTTTTCATGCCACCAAACATTTCTCCATCAATTAGGAATCTGAAGCCGTCACTATACACATTCCTTAAATTGTAGCCATTTGTTGTGTGTTTTTTTGGTGTCTAATCCGCATATATATCACCATTGCCCTTGATTTTCTTGACTGTATATCTCTTAAATGTCAACATATACACGTGTGATTTAGTTTACGAAGATTTTTCGATGCCGAGAACCTAGATCAGAGAGTAAAAAAGGCGTAAGGTTCAGAATGGTGTAAAATTAAAATTGGATATACCGGGCTAAGATTCGAGTTACATGAACAAGGGCCAAACCAACCACCCAAGAATGGAAACGTCGAGCGAAATCACTTGACAACCTCCTAGAAGCAGCTTTTCTTGCCACCGGACCTTTGTCCATCAATTAGGAATCTGATGCCCTCAATTAACACATTCCTTAAAGTGTAGCCATTTGTTGAGTGTTTTTTTTGTGTCTAATCCGCATATAGATCACCATTGCCCATGATTTTCTTGACTGTATATCTCTTAAATGTCAACATATACACGTGTGATTTAGTTTACGAAGATTTTTCATTGCCGAGAACCTTTATCAAAGAGTAAAAAAGGCGTAAGGTTCACAATGGTGTAAAATTAAAATGGGATTCCGGGTTAGGATTTGATTTACAGGAACAAGGGCCAAACCAACCACCCAAGAATGGAATCGTCGAGCGAAAACACTTGACAAACTCCTAGAAACAGCTTTTCTTGCCACCAGACCTTTCTCCATCAATTAGGAATCTGATGCCGTCACTAAACACATTCCTAAAATTGTAGCCATTTGTTGAGTGTTTTTTTTTGTGTCTAATCCGCATATATATCACCATTGCCCTTGATTTTCTTGAATGTATATCTCTTAAATATCAACATATACACGTGTGATTTCGTTTACGAAGATTTTTCAATGCCGAGAACCTCGATCAGAGAGTAAAAGAGTTGTAAGGTTCACAATGGTGTAAAATTAAAATGGGATATACAGGGCTAGGATTCGAGTTACAGGAACAAGGGCCAAACCAACCACCCAAGAATGGAATCATCGAGCGAAAACACTTGACAACCTCCTAGAAGCAGCTTTTCTTGCCACCAGACCTTTCTCCATCAATTAGGAATCTGATGCCGTCACTAAACACATTCCTTACATTGTAGCCATTTGTTGAGTGTTTTTTTTGGTGTCTAATCCGCATATATATCACCATTGCCCCTTGATTTTCTTGACTGTATATCTCTTAAATGTCAACATATACACGTGTGATTCAGTTTACGAAGATTTTTCGTTGCCGAGAACCTCGATCAGAGAGTAAAAAAGGCGTAAGGTTCACAATGGTGTAAAATTAAAATTGGATATACCGGGCTAGGATTCGAGTTACATGAACAAGGGCCAAAGCAACCACCCAAGAAAGGAATCGTCGAGCGAAAACACTTGACAACCTCCTAGAAGCAGCTTTTCTTGCCACCAGACCTTTCTCCATCAATTAGGAATCTGATGCCGTCACTAAACACATTCCTTACATTGTAGCCATTTGTTGAGTGTTTTTTTTGGTGTCTAATCCGCATATATATCACCATTGCACTTGATTTTCTTGACTGTATATCTCTTAAATGTCAACATATACACACGTGATTTAGTTTACACAGATTTTTCAATGCCGAGAACCTCGATCAGAGAGTAAAAAACGCGTAAGGTTCACAATGGTCTAAAATTAAAATGGGATATACCGGGCTCGGATTCGAGTTACAGGAACAAGAGCCAAACCAACCACCCAAGAATGGAATCGGCGAGCGAAAACACTTGACAACCTCCTAGAAGCAGCTTTTCTTGCCACCAGACCTTTCTCCATCAATTATGAATCTAATGCCGTCACTAAACACATTCCTTAAATTGTAGCCATTTGTAGTGTGTTTTTTTGGTGTCTAATCCGCATATATATCACCATTGCCCTTGATTTTCTTGACTGTATATCTCTTAAATGTCAACATATACACGTGTGATTTAGTTTAAGAAGATTTTTCAATTCCGAGAACCCCGATCAAAGAGTAAAAAAGGCGTAAGGTTCACAATGGTGAAAAATTAAAATGGGATATACTGGGCTAGGATTCGAGTTACAGGAACAAGGGCCAAACCAACCACCCAAGAATGGAATCGTCGAGCGAAAACACTTGACAACCTCCTAGAAGCACCTTTTCTTGCCACCAGACATTTCTCCATCAATTAGGAATCTTATGCCGTCACTAAACGCATTCCTTAAATTATAGCCATTTGTTGAGTGTTTTTTTTGGTGTTTAATCCGCATATATATCACCATTGCCCTTGATTTTCTTGACTGTATATCTCTTAAATCTCAACATATACACGTGTGATTTAGTTTACGAAGATTTTTCAATGCCGAAAACCTCGATCAGAGAGTAAAAAAGGCGTAAGGTTCACAATGGTGTAAAATTAAAATGGGATATACCGGGCTAGGATTCGAGTTACAGGAACAAGGGCCAAACCAACCACCCAAGAATGGAATCGTCGAGCGAAAACAGTTGACAACCTCCTAGAATCAGCTTTTCTTGCCACCAGACCTTTCTCCATCAGTTAGGAATTTGATGCCGTCAATAAACACATTCCTTAAATTGTAGCCATTTGTTGAGTGTTTTTTTTTTTTTGTGTCTAATCCGCATATATATCACCATTGCCCTTGATTTTCTTGACTGTATATCTTTTAAATGTCAACATATACACGTGTGATTTAGTTTACGAAGATTTTTCAATGCCGAGAACCTCGATCAGAGAGTAAAAAAGGCGTAAGGTTCACAATGGTGAAAAATTAAAATGGGATATACTGGGCTAGGATTCGAGTTACAGGAACAAGGGCCAAACCAACCAACCAAGAATGGAGTCGTCGAGCGAAAACACTTGACAACCTCCTAGAAGCAGCTTTTCTTGCCACCAGACCTTTCTCCATCAATAAGGAATCTGTTGCCGTCACTAAACACATTCCTTAAATTGTGGCCATTTGTTAATGGTTTTTTTGGTGTCTAATCCGCATATATATATCACCATTGCCCTTGATTTTCTTGACTGTATATCTCTTAAATGTCAACATATACACGTGTGATTTAGTTTACGAAGATTTTTCAATGCCGAGAACCTCGATCAGAGAGTAAAAAAGGCGTAAGGTTCACAATGGTCTAAAATTAATTTATGATATACCGGGCTAGGATTCGAGTTACAGGAACAAGGGCTAAACCAACCACGCAAGAATGGAATCGTCGAGCGAAAACCCTTGACAGCCTCCTAGAAGCAGCTTTTCTTGCCACCAGACCTTTCTCCACCATTTAGGAATCTGATGCCGTCACTAAACACATTCCTTAAATTGTAGCCATTTGTTGAGTGTTTTTTTTTGTTGTCTAATCCGCATATATATCACCATTGCCCATGATTTTCTTGACTGTATATCTCTTAAATGTCAACATATACACGTGTGATTTAGTTTACGAAGATTTTTCATTGCCGAGAACCTTTATCAAAGAGTAAAAAAGGCGTAAGGTTCACAATGGTGTAAAATTAAAATGGGATTCCGGGTTAGGATTTGATTTACAGGAACAAGGGCCAAACCAACCACCCAAGAATGGAATCGTCGAGCGAAAACACTTGACAAACTCCTAGAAACAGCTTTTCTTGCCACCAGACCTTTCTCCATCAATTAGGAATCTGATGCCGTCACTAAACACATTCCTAAAATTGTAGCCATTTGTTGAGTGTTTTTTTTTGTGTCTAATCCGCATATATATCACCATTGCCCTTGATTTTCTTGAATGTATATCTCTTAAATATCAACATATACACGTGTGATTTCGTTTACGAAGATTTTTCAATGCCGAGAACCTCGATCAGAGAGTAAAAGAGTTGTAAGGTTCACAATGGTGTAAAATTAAAATGGGATATACAGGGCTAGGATTCGAGTTACAGGAACAAGGGCCAAACCAACCACCCAAGAATGGAATCATCGAGCGAAAACACTTGACAACCTCCTAGAAGCAGCTTTTCTTGCCACCAGACCTTTCTCCATCAATTAGGAATCTGATGCCGTCACTAAACACATTCCTTACATTGTAGCCATTTGTTGAGTGTTTTTTTTGGTGTCTAATCCGCATATATATCACCATTGCCCCTTGATTTTCTTGACTGTATATCTCTTAAATGTCAACATATACACGTGTGATTCAGTTTACGAAGATTTTTCGTTGCCGAGAACCTCGATCAGAGAGTAAAAAAGGCGTAAGGTTCACAATGGTGTAAAATTAAAATTGGATATACCGGGCTAGGATTCGAGTTACATGAACAAGGGCCAAAGCAACCACCCAAGAAAGGAATCGTCGAGCGAAAACACTTGACAACCTCCTAGAAGCAGCTTTTCTTGCCACCAGACCTTTCTCCATCAATTAGGAATCTGATGCCGTCACTAAACACATTCCTTACATTGTAGCCATTTGTTGAGTGTTTTTTTTGGTGTCTAATCCGCATATATATCACCATTGCACTTGATTTTCTTGACTGTATATCTCTTAAATGTCAACATATACACACGTGATTTAGTTTACACAGATTTTTCAATGCCGAGAACCTCGATCAGAGAGTAAAAAACGCGTAAGGTTCACAATGGTCTAAAATTAAAATGGGATATACCGGGCTCGGATTCGAGTTACAGGAACAAGAGCCAAACCAACCACCCAAGAATGGAATCGGCGAGCGAAAACACTTGACAACCTCCTAGAAGCAGCTTTTCTTGCCACCAGACCTTTCTCCATCAATTATGAATCTAATGCCGTCACTAAACACATTCCTTAAATTGTAGCCATTTGTAGTGTGTTTTTTTGGTGTCTAATCCGCATATATATCACCATTGCCCTTGATTTTCTTGACTGTATATCTCTTAAATGTCAACATATACACGTGTGATTTAGTTTAAGAAGATTTTTCAATTCCGAGAACCCCGATCAAAGAGTAAAAAAGGCGTAAGGTTCACAATGGTGAAAAATTAAAATGGGATATACTGGGCTAGGATTCGAGTTACAGGAACAAGGGCCAAACCAACCACCCAAGAATGGAATCGTCGAGCGAAAACACTTGACAACCTCCTAGAAGCACCTTTTCTTGCCACCAGACATTTCTCCATCAATTAGGAATCTTATGCCGTCACTAAACGCATTCCTTAAATTATAGCCATTTGTTGAGTGTTTTTTTTGGTGTTTAATCCGCATATATATCACCATTGCCCTTGATTTTCTTGACTGTATATCTCTTAAATCTCAACATATACACGTGTGATTTAGTTTACGAAGATTTTTCAATGCCGAAAACCTCGATCAGAGAGTAAAAAAGGCGTAAGGTTCACAATGGTGTAAAATTAAAATGGGATATACCGGGCTAGGATTCGAGTTACAGGAACAAGGGCCAAACCAACCACCCAAGAATGGAATCGTCGAGCGAAAACAGTTGACAACCTCCTAGAATCAGCTTTTCTTGCCACCAGACCTTTCTCCATCAGTTAGGAATTTGATGCCGTCAATAAACACATTCCTTAAATTGTAGCCATTTGTTGAGTGTTTTTTTTTTTTTTGTGTCTAATCCGCATATATATCACCATTGCCCTTGATTTTCTTGACTGTATATCTTTTAAATGTCAACATATACACGTGTGATTTAGTTTACGAAGATTTTTCAATGCCGAGAACCTCGATCAGAGAGTAAAAAAGGCGTAAGGTTCACAATGGTGAAAAATTAAAATGGGATATACTGGGCTAGGATTCGAGTTACAGGAACAAGGGCCAAACCAACCAACCAAGAATGGAGTCGTTGAGCGAAAACACTTGACAACCTCCTAGAAGCAGCTTTTCTTGCCACCAGACCTTTCTCCATCAATAAGGAATCTGTTGCCGTCACTAAACACATTCCTTAAATTGTGGCCATTTGTTAATGGTTTTTTTGGTGTCTAATCCGCATATATATATCACCATTGCCCTTGATTTTCTTGACTGTATATCTCTTAAATGTCAACATATACACGTGTGATTTAGTTTACGAAGATTTTTCAATGCCGAGAACCTCGATCAGAGAGTAAAAAAGGCGTAAGGTTCACAATGGTCTAAAATTAATTTATGATATACCGGGCTAGGATTCGAGTTACAGGAACAAGGGCTAAACCAACCACGCAAGAATGGAATCGTCGAGCGAAAACCCTTGACAGCCTCCTAGAAGCAGCTTTTCTTGCCACCAGACCTTTCTCCACCATTTAGGAATCTGATGCCGTCACTAAACACATTCCTTAAATTGTAGCCATTTGTTGAGTGTTTTTTTTTGTTGTCTAATCCGCATATATATCACCATTGCCCTTGATTTTCTTGACTGTATATCTCTTAAATGTCAACATATATACACGTGTGATTTAGTTTACGAAGATTTTTCAATGCCGAGAACCTCGATTAGAGAGTAAAAATGGCGTAAGGTTCACAATGGTGTAAAATTAAAAAGGGATATACCGGGCTAGGATTCGAGTTAGAGGAACAAGGGCCAAAACAACCACCCAAGAATTTAATCGTCGAGCGAAAACACTTGACAACCTCCTAGAAGCAGCTTTTCTTGCCACCAGACCTTTCTCAATCAATTAGGAATCTGATGCCGTCACTAAACACATTCCTTAAATTGTAGCTTTTTGTTGAGTGTTTTTTTTGGTGTCTAATCTGCATATATATCACCTTTGCCCTTGATTTTCTTGACTGTATATCTCTTAAATGTCATCATATAAATGTGTGATTTAGTTTACGAAGATTTTTCAATGCCGAGAACCTTTATCAAAGAGTAAAAAAGGCGTAAGGTTCACAATGGTGTAAAATTAAAATGGGATTCCGGTTTAGGATTTGATTTACAGGAACAAGGGCCAAACCAACCACCCAAGAATGGAATCGTCGAGCGAAAACACTTGACAACCTCCTAGAAACAGCTTTTCTTGCCACCAGACCTTTCTCCATCAATTAGGAATCTGATGCCGTCACTAAACACATTCCTAAAATTGTAGCCATTTGTTGAGTGTTTTTTTTTGTGTCTAATCCGCATATATATCACCATTGCCCTTGATTTTCTTGAATGTATATCTCTTAAATATCAACATATACACGTGTGATTTCGTTTACGGAGATTTTTTAATGCCGAGAACCTCGATCAGAGAGTAAAAGAGGTGTAAGGTTCACAATGGTGTAAAATTAAAATGGGATATACAGGGCTAGGATTCGAGTTACAGGAACAAGGGCCAAACCAACCACCCAAGAATGGAATCATCGAGCGAAAACACTTGACAACCTCCTAGAAGCAGCTTTTCTTGCCACCAGACCTTTCTCCATCAATTAGGAATCTGATGCCATCACTAAACACATTCCTTACATTGTAGCCATTTGTTGAGTGTTTTTTTTGTGTCTAATCCGCATATATATCACCATTGCCCCTTGATTTTCTTGACTGTATATCTCTTAAATGTCAACATATACACGTGTGATTCAGTTTACGAAGATTTTTCGATGCCGAGAACCTCGATCAGAGAGTAAAAAAGGCGTAAGGTTCACAATGGTGTAAAATTAAAATTGGATATACCGGGCTAGGATTCGAGTTACATGAACAAGGGCCAAAGCAACCACCCAAGAATGGAATCGTCGAGCGAAAACACTTGACAACCTCCTAGAAGCAGCTTTTCTTGCCACCAGACCTTTCTCCATCAATTAGGAATCTGATGCCGTCACTAAACACATTCCTTAAATTCTAGCCATTTGTTGAGTGTTTTTTTTATGGTGTCTAATCCGCATATATATCATCATTGCCCTTGATTTTCTTGACTGTATATCTCTTAAATGTCAACATATACACGTGTGATTTAGTTTACGAAGATTTTTCTATGCCGAGAACCTCGATCAGAGACTAAAAAAGGCGTAAGGTTCACAATGGTGTAAAATTAAAATGGGATATACAGAGCTAGGATTCGAGTTACAGGAACAAGGGTCAAACCAACCACCCAAGAATGGAATCGTCGAGCGAAAACAACTGACAACCTCCTAGAAGCAGCTTTTCTAGCCACAAGACCTTTCTCCATCAATTAGGAATCTGATGCTGTCACTAAACACATTTCTTAAATTGTATCCATTTGTTGAGTGTTTTTTTTGGTGTCTAATCCGTATATATATCACCATTGCCCTTGATTTTTTTGACTGTATATCTCTTAAATGTCAACATATACACGTGTGATTTAGTTTACGAAGATTTTTCATTGCCGAGAACCTCGATCAGAGAGTAAAAATGGCGTAAGTTTGACAATGGTGTAAAATTAAAATGGGATATATCGGGCTAGGATTCGAGTTAGAGGAACAAGGGCCAAAACAACCACCCAAGAATTTAATCGTCGAGCGAAAACACTTGACAACCTCCTAGAAGCAGCTTTTCTTGCCACCAGACCTTTCTCAATCAATTGGGAATCTGATGCCGTCACTAAACACATTCCTTAAATTGTAGCTTTTTGTTAAGTGTTTTTTTTTTGGTGTCTAATCTGCATATATATCACCTTTTCCTTGATTTTCTTGACTGTATATCTCTTAAATGTCATCATATAAATGTGTGATTTAGTTTACGAAGATTTTTCAATGCCGAGAACCTCGATATCAAACAGTAAAAAAGGCGTAAGGTTCACAATGGTGTAAAATTAAAATGGGATTCCGGGTTAGGATTTGATTTACAGGAACAAGGGCCAAACCAACCACCCAAGAATGGAATCGTCGAGCGAAAACACTTGACAACCTCCTAGAAACAGCTTTTCTTGCCACCAGACCTTTCTCCATCAATTAGGAATCTGATGTCGTCACTAAACACATTCCTAAAATTGTAGCCATTTGTTGAGTGTTTTTTTTGTGTCTAATCCGCATATATATCACCATTGCCCTTGATTTTCTTGAATGTATATCTCTTAAATATCAACATATACACGTGTGATTTCGTTTACGAAGATTTTTTAATGCCGAGAACCTCGATCAGAGAGTAAAAGAGGTGTAAGGTTCACAATGGTGTAAAATTAAAATGGGATATACAGGGCTAGGATTCGAGTTACAGGAACAAGGGCCAAACCAACCACCCAAGAATGGAATCATCGAGCGAAAACACTTGACAACCTCCTAGAAGCAGCTTTTCTTGCCACCAGACCTTTCTCCATCAATTAGGAATCTGATGCCGTCACTAAACACATTCCTTACATTGTAGCCATTTGTTGAGTGTTTTTTTTGTGTCTAATCCGCATATATGTCACCATTGCCCCTTGATTTTCTTGACTGTATATCTCTTAAATGTCAACATATACACGTGTGATTCAGTTTACGAAGATTTTTCGATGCCGAGAACCTCGATCAGAGAGTAAAAAAGGCGTAAGGTTCACAATGGTGTAAAATTAAAATTGGATATACCGGGCTAGGATTCGAGTTACATGAACAAGGGCCAAAGCAACCACCCAAGAATGGAATCGTCGAGCGAAAACACTTGACAACCTCCTAGAAGCAGCTTTTCTTGCCACCAGACCTTTCTCCATCAATTAGGAATCTGATGCCGTCACTAAACACATTCCTTAAATTCTAGCCATTTGTTGAGTGTTTTTTTTATGGTGTCTAATCCGCATATATATCATCATTGCCCTTGATTTTCTTGACTGTATATCTCTTAAATGTCAACATATACACGTGTGATTTAGTTTACGAATATTTTTCATTGCCGAGAACCTCGATCAGAGAGTAAAAATGGCGTAAGTTTGACAATGGTGTAAAATTAAAATGGGATATATCGGGCTAGGATTCGAGTTAGAGGAACAAGGGCCAAAACAACCACCCAAGAATTTAATCGTCGAGCGAAAACACTTGACAACCTCCTAGAAGCAGCTTTTCTTGCCACCCGACCTTTCTCAATCAATTGGGAATCTGATGCCGTCACTAAACACATTCCTTATATTGTAGCTTTTTGTTGAGTGTTTTTTTTTGGTGTCTAATCTGCATATATATCACCTTTGCCCTTGATTTTCTTGACTGTATATCTCTTAAATGTCATCATATAAATGTGTGATTTAGTTTACGAAGATTTTTCAATGCCGAGAACCTCGATATCAAACAGTAAAAAAGGCGTAAGGTTCACAATGGTGTAAAATTAAAATGGAATTCCGGGTTAGGATTTGATTTACAGGAACAAGGGCCAAACCAACCACCCAAGAATGGAATCGTCGAGCGAAAACACTTGACAACCTCTTAGAAACAGCTTTTCTTGCCACCAGACCTTTCTCCATCAATTAGGAATCTGATGTCGTCACTAAACACATTCCTAAAATTGTAGCCATTTGTTGAGTGTTTTTTTTTGTGTCTAATCCGCATATATATCACCATTGCCCTTGATTTTCTTGAATGTATATCTCTTAAATAACAACATATACACGTTTGATTTCGTTTACGAAGATTTTTTAATGCCGAGAACCTCGATCAGAGAGTAAAAGAGGTGTAAGGTTCACAATGGTGTAAAATTAAAATGGGATATTACGGGCTAGGATTCGAGTTAGAGGAACAAGGGCCAAACCAACAACCCGAGAATGGAATCGTCGAGCGAAAACACTTGACAACCTCCTAGAAGCAGCTTTTCATGCCACCAAACATTTCTCCATCAATTAGGAATCTGAAGCCGTCACTATACACATTCCTTAAATTGTAGCCATTTGTTGTGTGTTTTTTTGGTGTCTAATCCGCATATATATCACCATTGCCCTTGATTTTCTTGACTGTATATCTCTTAAATGTCAACATATACACGTGTGATTTAGTTTACGAAGATTTTTCGATGCCGAGAACCTAGATCAGAGAGTAAAAAAGGCGTAAGGTTCAGAATGGTGTAAAATTAAAATTGGATATACCGGGCTAAGATTCGAGTTACATGAACAAGGGCCAAACCAACCACCCAAGAATGGAAACGTCGAGCGAAATCACTTGACAACCTCCTAGAAGCAGCTTTTCTTGCCACCGGACCTTTGTCCATCAATTAGGAATCTGATGCCCTCAATTAACACATTCCTTAAAGTGTAGCCATTTGTTGAGTGTTTTTTTTGTGTCTAATCCGCATATAGATCACCATTGCCCATGATTTTCTTGACTGTATATCTCTTAAATGTCAACATATACACGTGTGATTTAGTTTACGAAGATTTTTCATTGCCGAGAACCTTTATCAAAGAGTAAAAAAGGCGTAAGGTTCACAATGGTGTAAAATTAAAATGGGATTCCGGGTTAGGATTTGATTTACAGGAACAAGGGCCAAACCAACCACCCAAGAATGGAATCGTCGAGCGAAAACACTTGACAAACTCCTAGAAACAGCTTTTCTTGCCACCAGACCTTTCTCCATCAATTAGGAATCTGATGCCGTCACTAAACACATTCCTAAAATTGTAGCCATTTGTTGAGTGTTTTTTTTTGTGTCTAATCCGCATATATATCACCATTGCCCTTGATTTTCTTGAATGTATATCTCTTAAATATCAACATATACACGTGTGATTTCGTTTACGAAGATTTTTCAATGCCGAGAACCTCGATCAGAGAGTAAAAGAGTTGTAAGGTTCACAATGGTGTAAAATTAAAATGGGATATACAGGGCTAGGATTCGAGTTACAGGAACAAGGGCCAAACCAACCACCCAAGAATGGAATCATCGAGCGAAAACACTTGACAACCTCCTAGAAGCAGCTTTTCTTGCCACCAGACCTTTCTCCATCAATTAGGAATCTGATGCCGTCACTAAACACATTCCTTACATTGTAGCCATTTGTTGAGTGTTTTTTTTGGTGTCTAATCCGCATATATATCACCATTGCCCCTTGATTTTCTTGACTGTATATCTCTTAAATGTCAACATATACACGTGTGATTCAGTTTACGAAGATTTTTCGTTGCCGAGAACCTCGATCAGAGAGTAAAAAAGGCGTAAGGTTCACAATGGTGTAAAATTAAAATTGGATATACCGGGCTAGGATTCGAGTTACATGAACAAGGGCCAAAGCAACCACCCAAGAAAGGAATCGTCGAGCGAAAACACTTGACAACCTCCTAGAAGCAGCTTTTCTTGCCACCAGACCTTTCTCCATCAATTAGGAATCTGATGCCGTCACTAAACACATTCCTTACATTGTAGCCATTTGTTGAGTGTTTTTTTTGGTGTCTAATCCGCATATATATCACCATTGCACTTGATTTTCTTGACTGTATATCTCTTAAATGTCAACATATACACACGTGATTTAGTTTACACAGATTTTTCAATGCCGAGAACCTCGATCAGAGAGTAAAAAACGCGTAAGGTTCACAATGGTCTAAAATTAAAATGGGATATACCGGGCTCGGATTCGAGTTACAGGAACAAGAGCCAAACCAACCACCCAAGAATGGAATCGGCGAGCGAAAACACTTGACAACCTCCTAGAAGCAGCTTTTCTTGCCACCAGACCTTTCTCCATCAATTATGAATCTAATGCCGTCACTAAACACATTCCTTAAATTGTAGCCATTTGTAGTGTGTTTTTTTGGTGTCTAATCCGCATATATATCACCATTGCCCTTGATTTTCTTGACTGTATATCTCTTAAATGTCAACATATACACGTGTGATTTAGTTTAAGAAGATTTTTCAATTCCGAGAACCCCGATCAAAGAGTAAAAAAGGCGTAAGGTTCACAATGGTGAAAAATTAAAATGGGATATACTGGGCTAGGATTCGAGTTACAGGAACAAGGGCCAAACCAACCACCCAAGAATGGAATCGTCGAGCGAAAACACTTGACAACCTCCTAGAAGCACCTTTTCTTGCCACCAGACATTTCTCCATCAATTAGGAATCTTATGCCGTCACTAAACGCATTCCTTAAATTATAGCCATTTGTTGAGTGTTTTTTTTGGTGTTTAATCCGCATATATATCACCATTGCCCTTGATTTTCTTGACTGTATATCTCTTAAATCTCAACATATACACGTGTGATTTAGTTTACGAAGATTTTTCAATGCCGAAAACCTCGATCAGAGAGTAAAAAAGGCGTAAGGTTCACAATGGTGTAAAATTAAAATGGGATATACCGGGCTAGGATTCGAGTTACAGGAACAAGGGCCAAACCAACCACCCAAGAATGGAATCGTCGAGCGAAAACAGTTGACAACCTCCTAGAATCAGCTTTTCTTGCCACCAGACCTTTCTCCATCAGTTAGGAATTTGATGCCGTCAATAAACACATTCCTTAAATTGTAGCCATTTGTTGAGTGTTTTTTTTTTTTTGTGTCTAATCCGCATATATATCACCATTGCCCTTG
Source organism: Helianthus tuberosus (assembly GCA_030545235.1). Classification (NCBI taxonomy): domain Eukaryota; kingdom Viridiplantae; phylum Streptophyta; class Magnoliopsida; order Asterales; family Asteraceae; genus Helianthus; species Helianthus tuberosus. The sequence goes on along the minus strand of CM060426.1, from coordinate 123,901,013 downwards.
ATTTTCTTGACTGTATATCTTTTAAATGTCAACATATACACGTGTGATTTAGTTTACGAAGATTTTTCAATGCCGAGAACCTCGATCAGAGAGTAAAAAAGGCGTAAGGTTCACAATGGTGAAAAATTAAAATGGGATATACTGGGCTAGGATTCGAGTTACAGGAACAAGGGCCAAACCAACCAACCAAGAATGGAGTCGTCGAGCGAAAACACTTGACAACCTCCTAGAAGCAGCTTTTCTTGCCACCAGACCTTTCTCCATCAATAAGGAATCTGTTGCCGTCACTAAACACATTCCTTAAATTGTGGCCATTTGTTAATGGTTTTTTTGGTGTCTAATCCGCATATATATATCACCATTGCCCTTGATTTTCTTGACTGTATATCTCTTAAATGTCAACATATACACGTGTGATTTAGTTTACGAAGATTTTTCAATGCCGAGAACCTCGATCAGAGAGTAAAAAAGGCGTAAGGTTCACAATGGTCTAAAATTAATTTATGATATACCGGGCTAGGATTCGAGTTACAGGAACAAGGGCTAAACCAACCACGCAAGAATGGAATCGTCGAGCGAAAACCCTTGACAGCCTCCTAGAAGCAGCTTTTCTTGCCACCAGACCTTTCTCCACCATTTAGGAATCTGATGCCGTCACTAAACACATTCCTTAAATTGTAGCCATTTGTTGAGTGTTTTTTTTTGTTGTCTAATCCGCATATATATCACCATTGCCCTTGATTTTCTTGACTGTATATCTCTTAAATGTCAACATATATACACGTGTGATTTAGTTTACGAAGATTTTTCAATGCCGAGAACCTCGATTAGAGAGTAAAAATGGCGTAAGGTTCACAATGGTGTAAAATTAAAAAGGGATATACCGGGCTAGGATTTGAGTTACAGGAACAAGGGCCAAACTAACCACCCAAGAATGGAATCGTCGAGCGAAAACACTTGACAACCTCCTAGAAGAAGCTTTTCTTGCCACCAGACCTTTCTCCATCAATTAGGAATCTGATGCCGTCACTAAACACATTCCTTAAATTGTAGACATTTGTTGAGTGTTTTTTTGTTGTCTAATCCGCATATATATCACCATTGCCCTTGATTTTCTTGACTGTATATCTCTTAAATGTCAACATATACACGTGTGATTTAGTTTACGAAGATTTTTCATTGCCGAGAACCTCGATCAGAGAGTAAAAAAGGCGTAAGGTTAACAATGGTGTAAAATTAAAATTGGATATACCGGGCTAGGATTCGAGTTACATGAACAAGGGCCAAAGCAACCACCCAAGAATGGAATCGTCGAGCGAAAACACTTGACAACCTCCTAGAAGCAGCTTTTCTTGCCACCAGACCTTTCTCCATCAATTAGGAATCTGATGCCATCACTAAACACATTCCTTAAATTGTAGCCATTTGTTGAGTGTTTTTGGTGTCTAATGCGCATATATATCACCATTGCCCTTGATTTTCTTGACTGTATATCTCTTAAATGTCAACATATACACGTGTGATTTAGTTTACGAAGATTTTTCAATGCCGAGAACCTCGATCAGAGAGTAAAAAAGGCGTAAGGTTCACAATGGTGTAAAATTAAAATGGGATATACCGTGCTAGGATTCGAGTTACCGGAACAAGGGCCAAACCAACCACCCAAGAATGGAATCGTCGAGCGAAAACACTTGACAACCTCCTAGAAGCAGCTTATCTTGCCACCAGACCTTTCTCCATCAATTAGGAATCTGATGCCGTCACTAAACACATTCCTTAAATTATAGCCATTTGTTGAGTGTTTTTTTTGGTGTTTAATCCGCATATATATCACCATTGCCCTTGATTTTCTTGACTGTATATCTCTTAAATGTCAACATATACACGTGTGATTTAGTTTACGAAGATTTTTCAATGCCGAGAACCCCGATCAGAGAGTAAAAATGGCGTAAGGTTCACAATGGTGAAAAATTAAAATGAGATATACTGGGCTAGGATTCGAGTTTCAGGAACAAGGGCCAAACCTACCACCCAAGAATGGAATCGTCGAGCGAAAACACTTGACAACCTCCTAGAAGCAGCTTTTCTTGCCACCAGACCTTTCTCCATCAATTAGGAATCTGTTTCCGTCACTAAACACATTCCTTAAATTGTGGCCATTTGTTAAGTGTTTTTTTTTTGTGTCTAATCCGCATATATATCACCATTGCCCTTGATTTACTTGACTGTATATCTCTTAAATGTCAACATATACACGTGTGATTTAGTTTACGAAGATTTTTCAATGCCGAGAACCTCGATCAGAGAGTAAAAATTGTGTCAACTCGAAATATAGAACCTTTCGTTGTATCTTGGTGTAACCTGCTTGAAACGTTATGTGACTAGTTAACTTGTTGTTTTAATGATATATGTGAACATCCTATGTGATTATGTGTTATGTTTATATGTATGCGTGTATGTATGTGACCCGAAACACAAGAACCCAACTCGAGACCACTCGGTCTCGAGTAGTGTAACTATTTGGGCCGGTTGGGCCACTAGATCCGTCCGAAACCCATTAGGGTGCATCAACTTGAAGCTAGTATATAACCTTGTTGTTAGCCAACACTACCATCTTTAGACACACACACACACTCTCCTACATACACACACTCCTACATTCCCTCTCACTAAAACCCTAGCAACATCACCTTCTTCTCTTGTGTCGGATCAAGGGTAGCAAGACAAGCTTCCAGATTTGCTTGTGTTCTTCACTCGGAACCTTTGGACAACAAACCTACTCTCCTTCACACACTCCTCATCAACCGGTTAGTGTTTATTATGCTTGTTGGTTAGTGTTTATGATGTTTGTTGTTAGATGTTATGGATGACATGGTTTAACTAGAATAGTTGTACGAATGATGATGTTCTTGTGAATCGGATGTGTATGATGATGTTATTCGGCTAACATGTCTTGATTTCGGATATATTGCATGATGAGCTAATGATATCTTGTGTCTAAATGTGATTTAAACCATTAAGTGTTGATGTTCATGAAATCGGCTTGCATATGTGTATTAGATAATGTCATGTTAATCGGATTGCATACTCTTGTGCTAAAAATCGAATGCTAGTTAAAAAGGCTACATGTATATGGAAATCGGATTAGTGTAGAATCGATTTTTTAGTGTTATGTAATGATGAGAAACCATTAGATGGGTATGTTCAAGTGTTTTGATTGTTGTTCATGTTATGATTGTGATTGATGCCAAAAACCCTAAAATATGATGAACAAGTTTGAATGATCATGATGAAATATTTGAATGTATGATGAACAACATGAATATGCTATGAAGGTGCCTTGAATATTTGAAAAACTTATTGTTTGATCCGTTTTTGGTAAGTAATAGACAAGAAAACATGTTTGTGAATTGTGGTTGGATAGTACATGGCTACATGAAATCGAAATTTTATTGGTTTAGTACATGTGTCGGAAATCAGCAGATGTCCCAGCCGAGACCTTCGGTCTCGACTCGAGACCATGAAGATGACAACTCGAGATCACGGTTTCGACACAGGTTGCGAGTCGAGAACCCCTAGTCTCGACTCGAGACCACACTTTATCAGCACACAAACACCAACTCGGGACTACGGTTGCGAATCCGGTTACGACTCGAGACCAATACATGCATGACCCGAGACCTCTTCAGTTGTGACTCGAGAACTCGTAGGCTACAACTCGAGACCGCACAGTCTCGACTCGAGACCATGTACACATGCACTGTTTGGACTTGCATTGTTACGAGCTTAGGATTGGGCCGAACATATGGGCCGTATGTGTTACTGTTAATTGAGCATGTTGTGTACTGTTGTTGAACCGCCATGTTTATACGTGTATGCCATGAATAATACCTGTATGCAACTTGCTAGTATACGTGTAGAACATACGTGCACTACTTGGATATGAACCTGACTTGAATGGTATCTATGTTAGGACGTAGTTGACCACTTACAACTTGATTGACCTTTCTATGTATCTGCCGAGCAAACCAAGGTGAGTTCACACCCTCTACAAAGCATGGGATTCCCAGGGGTTTGGGAATGGGGTTAAGGAACGTGGATTCCTCGTCCTCCTTGGGTAGGACAGCATTGGTTTAGGAATGTAATTCCTCGTCCTCATGGACAGATAACTCGTACTAGACCAAAACTCTATCACGAAGTCCCTCCTTTTTATATCGACTTAATCGTCGGGCCAATGGCGAGCGGGTCATTAGTTAGATAGCGCTATTTAGGTTTGACAAACCTCACACCGTGCCGCAGAGGTCGGGCGTGAACTAATGGACTTTGGCACGTCGGTGATGATAGACACCGACGCTGAGGGCACATAAACATGACTAACGTCAGTAGTCGATATGGTAACGAGTCTAGTGTAACATGGGGTAGCCCCCACGGCCGAAATGCCAGATAACTAACATGGGGTAGCCCCCACGGTGGTATCGCCAGAGTAAATGGGTAAACAAATCACGTTTTTCAATTATGGGGTAACCTCCACGGCAGGATGCCAGTTAAAGGAAACTGTTTTCAGAACAACTTAAACAAACACCCAACCGTGAACTCACTCAACTTGTTGTTGACTCGTTACTACATGCTTTGCAGGCCCTTAGGTACTTAGCTGGAGCTTGCATGGAAGAGAGTCGTTGTGGGACATGGACAGCTGTGTGCCATGTTAAACTTTGAAATAATTAAACTTATGTTTTGGTTTTAAACATTATGCTTCCGCTTGCAACTTAAACTATGTTTTGTTTGGACACCAATTGTATTGGTTGGATTTTATAACTACTTATGTGCTTGTTCAATATGATTGGTGGCTGGATCCTGGTCAGTCACGCCTCCAAGCGGTGGTACTCCGCAGGTGGATTTTGGGGGTGTGACAGATTGGTATCAGAGCCATTGGTTATAGAGAACTTGGTTTTAATAATGGAAAAGGTTTTATTAAAATCAGACTCTAACCTGTACAGTACTCTACGATCCACAACGACGCTTCACTCCACATGTAAGGCTCAACATTCTAGGTGATATGATCTGTGTATATATTGCCTACTTGTTAGTTACGTAGTACATTGCTCATGGTATGCTTGGTTAGTATAACTACTGTTGCTTGAACATGTGTGTGCTTACTCTCTTCTGCTATCGCACTTTCGTGAACCTCTCTCACTCACGTTCCTCTTGATATGAAGATCATGTCTGGACGCGTTAACATGACACAAGCCCAGTTGACAGCTCTGATAAACGAACGAGTTGCTGCGGCACTTGCAGCTGCACACGCAGGAGGTATATCCTGCAGTCCAAACTCATTCTAGGATCTTTAGATCCTACCCTCGTGAACCAACCTTTGTGTTAAACTCTGTCCTTTCCTTCACCCACAACAGGTCAACATACTCAGCCACCTGTGTGCACCTTTAAAACTTTTATGGACTGTCGACCTAGTACCTTTAGTGGCACCAAAGGAGCGATAGGTCTCCTACACTGGATTCGCAGGATTGAATCCGCATTCGAAGAAAGTGAAAGCCCTACCAGTAAACGAGTAGAGTACGCTGCTGGTACCTTGCAAGGGAAAGCGTATTCTTGGTGGAACACACAAGTTCAGATGCTCGGATTGGCGGATGCGAATGCCACCCCCTGGAGCGATTTCAAGGATTTGATCAAGGAAGAATTCTGTCACCCGGACGACATCCTAAAACTTGAAATAGAGTACTTTGGTTTGAAGATGGAAGGAGCAGAGATCGAATCGTACACAAAAAGATCCAACGACTTGGCTGCCCTATGTCCTAACTTGTCATAACCCATTTCTAGATGAATCGAGCTATACCTCAGAGGCTTAGCCCCAGAAATCCAAGGGTCCGTAATTGCGGCCAACTTTTCCACAATCCAACAAGTCGTTCGTTTGGCGCACCAGCTCACTAATCAGGCAGTGGAAGAGGGCAAGTTACCCAAGCGTAACCCTTCCAATGCAAATGCTCTTATTTACACCAAGCATATTTGGGGTGATCACCAGAGTGAAGGTCGTGGCTCTATACAACAGGACCCGCATGGGAAACTCGTACAGCAGGGGCTGAACTACCACAATCAAGGGGGATACCTTGGGAATAAGCCGAAATGCCGAAATTGCCATCAACACCACACCGGGTCATGTGCGGAATCTTGTTGCCATCGGTGCATGAAGACGGGACATGTGGCGAGAGATTGCAGGAGCCCATATCCTGCAAACCGAAACCAGCAGCAGCAGGGTAGCAAAAAGGGTTGTTTCCGTTGTGGGGCTGAAGGCCATCTTAAGTGGAACTGTCCTCAGATGAGGCAGAAACGCGATAACCACAACAATAATCAGGTGAATTGTAACGATGGGAACAACAACAACAATGTGTCCGGGGGCGGGTGTTCGTACGTGGTCAAGGTGAAGCAAGGAATGACCCCAATGTTGTGATGGGTAAGTTCCTTCTCGACGACTTTTATGTTACAGTTTTATTTGATTCGGGTGCCGATACTAGCTACGTGTCACCAGTAGTTAGTCGAATGCTTAAGCGTTTTCCAACACCCTTGAACAACAAGCATACAGTAGAGCTAGCAAATGGTAAGAGTTTAGAGGCCACACAAGTAGTCAAGGGATGTAAACTTATTCTCGCTAATCAGACCTTCCCTATCGACCTTATTCCTGTCATCTTGGGTAGTTTTGACGTTGTCATTGGGACGGATTGGTTATCCCAACACCGAGCAGAGATTCTTTGCAACGAGAAGATTGTTCGTATTCCTAGTTCCGGTGGTGAACCTCTCATGATTCGTGGCGACAGGAAGGGTGCTGTTGAGAACATCATCTCTTTCCTTAAGGCCCAGAAGTGCTTACGAAAGGGCCACACTGCCATTTTGGCGCTCGTTACTGCCATTTTCCAATCGTACGCGACTATCCTGAGGTATTTCCTGAGGAATTACCTGGTCTTCCGCCTCATCGCCAGGTCGAGTTTCAGATTAAACTAGCCCCTGGAGCTGCGCCTATAGCTCGTGCACCTTATCGTTTAGCTCCATCAGAGTTGGAAGAGCTCCCTACGCAACTACAGGAACTCTTGGATAAGGGTTTTATTCGCCCTAGCTCTTCACCTTGGGGAGCTCCATTGCTATTTGTGAAGAAGAAAGACGGTACCTTCAGAATGTGCATCGACCACCGGGAACTCAACAAGGTGACAGTGAAGAATCGTTATCCTCTACCACGTATTGACGACTTGTTCGACCAACTGCAAGGGTCAAGCTATTATTCAAAGATTGATCTGAGATCGGGATATCACCAGCTGAGAGTCCGAGAAGAGGACGTCTCCAAAACAGCTTTTAGAACGCGTTACGGACACTATGAGTTTTTGGTCATGCCTTTTGGGCTGACAAACGCACCTGCGATTTTCATGGACTTGATGAATCGAGTGTGCAAACCTTACCTGGACAAGTTCGTCATAGTCTTCATCGACGACATCCTGATCTATTCCAAGAGTCAGGAAGAACACGAGCAGCATCTACGACTCATTCCGGAACTCCTTCGAACAGAACAGCTTTATGCAAAGTTCTCGAAATACGACTTCTGGCTTCGTGAAGTCCATTTCCTAGGCCATGTGGTGAACAAGGATGGGATTCACGTTGATCCATCCAAGGTGGATTCGATTAAGAACTGGCCTGCACCTCGTACACCAAAGGAAATTCGCCAATTCTTAGGATTGGCAGGTTACTACAGGAGGTTCATTAAGGATTTTTCCAAGATTGCACAGCCTCTCACCTCCTTAACGCAGAAAGGCGTTGTTTATCGATGGGGAAATGCGCAGGAGTTAGCATTTCAGCATTTAAAGGATAGACTTTGCAGCGCACCTATCCTTTCCTTGCCAGAGGGCACAGACGACTTCGTGGTCTACTGCGACGCATCAATTCAGGGTCTTGGTTGTGTACTGATGCAACGGGATAAAGTTATAGCCTACGCCTCACGCCAACTTAAGGTTCATGAAAAGAACTACACTACACATGACTTAGAGCTGGGAGCTGTTGTTTTTGTACTTAAGATATGGAGACATTACCTGTACGGTACCAAATGCACGATTTACACTGACCAAAGGAGCCTCGAGCACATCTTCAAACAGAAGGAGCTAAACATGCGTCAACGACGATGGGTCGAGTTATTAAACGATTACGAATGTGCAATCAAGTACCATCCTGGCAAAGCCAATGTTGTGGCTGATGCCCTCAGTCGAAAGGACACTACGCCTAAGCGTGTGCGAGCATTGCAGCTCACTATACATTCTAGTCTTCCTTCCCAAATACGAGCTGCTCAGATAGAAGAACTGAAACCAGAAAACGTCAGGGCTGAAGCCCTACGCGGCTCAAGGCAACGCTTGGAACAAAAGGAAGACGGTGCTTACCACGTAACGGGACGCATTTGGGTCCCACTCTATGGCAACTTACGAGGGCTTGTGATGGATGAAGCACACAAGTCTCGCTACTCAGTACATCCTGGTCCAGATAAGATGTACCACGATATCAAACTACGTATTGGTGGCCTAGCATGAAGGCCCACATAGCAACTTACGTCAGCAAGTGTTTGACTTGTGCGAGAGTCAAGTCTGAATACCAGAAACCCTCAGGCCTACTCCAACAACCAGAGATACTGCAATGGAAATGGGAGCAAATTTCCATGGATTTTATTACCGGCCTACCTAGATCTCAACGAGGTAACGATACTATTTGGGTGATCGTGGATCGACTCACAAAGTCTGCTCACTTCTTGGCTATCAAGGAAATGGATAAGTTCTCCACTCTAGCAGACGTATACCTTAAGGAAGTTGTTTCGAGGCACGGGGTGCCCACCTCTATTATCTCGGATCGAGATGCACGATTTACTTCAGAACTGTGGCAAGCAATGCACAAATCCTTTGGCTCACGTTTAGATATGAGCACAGCGTATCACCCTCAAACGGACGGGCAGTCTGAGCGCACTATCCAAACCTTAGAAGACATGCTTCGTGCATGTGTAATCGACTTTGGCAACAGCTGGGAAAAGCATCTGCCACTTGTGGAATTCTCGTACAATAACAGCTACCACACCAGCATTAAAACTGCTCCGTTTGAGGCATTGTACGGGCGTAAATGCCGGTCACCTCTTTGTTGGGCAGAGGTGGGGGATAGTCAGATCACTGGTCCATAACATGTGGTAGACACAACTGAACGAATTGCTCAAATACGACAACGCATGGCGGCAGCTCGTGACCGTCAGAAAGTCTACGCCGATAAGGGCAGGAAACCACTTGAGCTCCAGGTTGGGGAGCAGGTACTACTCAAAGTTTCACCCTGGAAGGGTGTAGTTCGTTTTGGTAAACGAGGCAAACTTAACCCACGATACGTCGGACCTTTTGAAATCGTCGAGAAAATAGGCAGGGTGGCCTACAGACTGAACTTACCAGCAGAACTCAGTGCAGTTCACAACGTTTTCCACGTGTCGAATCTGAAGAAGTGTCTGTCAGATGAGACCCACATAGTTCCTATGAAGGAACTCACTATCGACGAACAGTTACGATTCGTCGAGGAACCAGTTGAAATCATGGACCGGGATGTTAAGGTCCTCAAGAGCACTAGAATACCTCTCGTCCGAGTTCGTTGGAACTCACGTCGCGGCCCAGAGTTCGCCAGGGAGCGCGAAGATCAGATGAAACAAAAGTATCCCCAACTGTTCGCAAACAGTACAACCACTACTGAGGCTGAAGCTACGGAATTTCGGGACGAAATTCCAGATCAACGGGGGGAGGATGTGGCACCCCAGGAAAACCGGGAAAACCATACAACTTAACTAGCTTCCTCAGTGAGTGCTTACCAAATTTCGGGACGAAATTTCTTTCAACTTGGGGATGATGTGACAACTCGAAATTTAGAACCTTTCGTTGTATCTTGGTGTAACCTGCTTGAAACGTTATGTGACTAGTTAACTTGTTGGTTTAATGATATAAGTGAACATCCTATGTGATTATGTGTTATGTTTATATGTATGCGTGTATGTATGTGACCCGAAACACAAGAACCCAACTCGAGACCACTCGGTCTCGAGTAGTGTAACTATTTGGGCCGGTTGGGCCACTAGATCCGTCCGAAACCCATTAGGGTGCATCAACTTGAAGCTAGTATATAACCTTGTTGTTAGCCAACACTGCCATCTTTGGACACACACACACTCTCCTACATACACACACTCCTACATTCCCTCTCACTAAAACCCTAGCAACATCACCTTCTTCTCTTGTGTCGGATCAAGGGTAGCAAGACAAGCTTCCGGATTTGCTTGTGTTCTTCACTCGGAACCTTTGGACAACAAACCTACTCTCCTTCACACACTCCTCATCAACCGTTTAGTGTTTATGATGCTTGTTGGCTAGTGTTTATGATGTTTGTTGTTAGATGTTATGGATGACATGGTTTAACTAGAATAGTTGTACGAATGATGATGTTCTTGTGAATCGTATGTGTATGATGATGTTATTCGGCTAACATGTCTTGATTTCGGATATATTGCATGATGAGCTAATGATATCTTGTGTCTAAATGTGATTTAAACCATTAAGTGTTGATGTTCATGAAATCGGCTTGCATATGTGTATTAGATAATGTCATGTTAATCGGATTGCATACTCTTGTGCTAAAAATCGAATGCTTGTTAAAAAGGCTACATGTATATGGAAATCGGATTAGTGTAGAATCGATTTTTTAGTGTTATGTAATGATGAGAAACCATTAGATGGGTATGTTCAAGTGTTTTGATTGTTGTTCATGTTATGATTGTGATTGATGCCAAAAACCCTAAAATATGATGAACAAGTTTGAGTGATCATGATGAACTATTTGAATGTATGATGAACAACATGAATATGCTATGAAGGTGCCTTGAATATTTGAAAAACTTATTGTTTGATCCGTTTTTGGTAAGTAATAGACAAGAAAACATGTTTGTGAATTGTGGTTGGATAGTACATGGCTACATGAAATCGAAATTCTATTGGTTTAGTACATGTGTCGGAAATCAGCAGATGTCCCAGCCGAGACCTTCGGTCTCGACTCGAGACCATGAAGATGACAACTCGAGATCACGGTTTCGACACAGGTTGCGAGTCGAGAACCCCTAGTCTCGACTCGAGACCATACTTTATCAGCACACAAACACCAACTCGGGACCACGGTTGCGAGTCCGGTTACGACTCGAGACCAATACATGCATGACCCGAGACCTCTTCAGTTGCGACTTGAGAACTCGTAGGCTACAACTCGAGACCGCACAGTCTCGACTAGAGACCGCACAGTCTCGACTCGAGAACATGTACACGTGCACTGTTTGGACTTGCATTGTTACGGGCTTAGGATTGGGCCGAACATATGGGCCGTATGTGTTACTGTTAATTGAGCATGTTGTGTACTGTTGTTGAACCGCCATGTTTATACGTGTATGCCATGAATAATACTTGTATGCAACTTGCTAGTATACGTGTAGAACATACGTGCACTACTTGGATATGAACCTGACTTGAATGGTATCTATGTTAGGACGTAGTTGACCACTTACAACTTGATTGACCTTTCTGTGTATCTGCCGAGCAAACCAAGGTGAGTTCACACCCTCTACAAAGCATGGGATTCCCAGGGGTTTGGGAATGGGGTTAAGGAACGTGGATTCCTCGTCCTCCTTGGGTAGGACAGCATTGGTTCAGGAATGTAATTCCTCGTCCTCATGGACAGATAACTCGTACTAGACCAAAACTCTATCACGAAGTCCCTCCTTTTTATATCGACTTAATCGTCGGGCCAATGGCGAGCGGGTTATTAGTTAGATAGCGCTATTTAGGTTTGACAAACCTCACACCGTGCCGCAGAGGACGGGCGTGAACTAATGGACTATGGCACGTCGGTGATGATAGACACCGACGCTAAGGGCACATAAACATGACTAACGTCAGTAGTCGATATGGTAACGAGTCTAGTGTAACCTGGGGTAGCCCCCACGGCCGAAATGCCAGATAACTAACATGGGGTAGCCCCCACGGCGGTATCGCCAGAGTAAATGGGTAAACAAATCACGTTTTTCAATTATGGGGTAACCCCCACGGCAGGATGCCAGTTAAAGGAAACTGTTTTCAGAACAACTTAAACAAACACCGAACCGTGAACTCACTCAACTTGTTGTTGACTCGTTACTACAAGATTTGCAGGCCTTTAGGTACTTAGCTGGAGCTTGCATGGAAGAGAGTCGTTGTGGGACATGGACAGCTGTGTGCCATGTTAAACTTTGAAATAATTAAACTTATGTTTTGGTTTTAAACGTTATGCTTCCGCTTGCAACTTAAACTATGTTTTGTTTGGACACTAATTGTATTGGTTGGATTTTATAACTACTTATGTGTTTGTTCAATATGATTGGTGGCTGGATCCTGGTCAGTCACGCCTCCAAGCGGTGGTACTCCGCAGGTGGATTTTGGGGGTGTGACAAAAATGGCGTAAGTTTCACAATGGTGTAAAATTAAAATGGGATATACCGGGCTAGGATTCGAGTTACAGGAACAAGGGCCAAACTAACCTCCCAAGAATGGAATTGTCGAGCGAAAACAATTGACAACCTCCTAGAAGAAGCTTTTCTTGCCACCAGACCTATCTCCATCAATTAGGAATCTGATGCCGTCACTAAACACATTCCTTAAATTGTAGCCATTTGTTGAGTGTTTTTTTTGTTGTCTAATCCGCATATATATCACCATTGCCCTTGATTATCTTGACTGTATATCTCTTAAATGTCAACATATACACGTGTGATTTAGTTTACGAAGATTTTTCAATGCCGAGAACCTCGATCAGAGAGTAAAAAAGGCATAAGGTTCACAATGGTGTAAAATTAAAATGGGATATACTGGGCTAGGATTCGAGTAACAGGAACAAGGGCCAAACCAACCACCCAAGAATGGAATCATCGAGCGAAAACACTTGACAGCCTCCTAGAAGCAGCTTTTCTTGCCACTAGACCTTTCTCCATCAATTAGGAATCTGATGCCGTCACTAAACACATTCCTTAAATTGTAGCCATTTGTTGAGTGTTTTTTTTTGTTGTCTAATCCGCATATATATCACCATTGCCCTTGATTTTCTTGACTGTATATCTCTTAAATGTCAACATATACACGTTTGATTTAGTTTACGAAGATTTTTCAATGCCGAGAACCTCGATCAGAGAGTAAAAATGGCGTAAGGTTCACAATGGTGTAAAATTAAAATGGGATATACCGGGTTAGGATTCGAGTTACAGGAACAAGGGCCAAACTTACCACCCAAGAATGGAATCTTCGAGCGAAAACACTTGACAACCTCCTAGAAGAAGCTTTTCTTGCCACCAGACCTTTCTCCATCAATTAGGAATCTGATGCCGTCACTAAACACATTCCTTAAATTGTAGCCATTTGCTGAGTGTTTTTTTGGTGTCTAATCCGCATATATATCACCATTGCCCATGATTTTCTTGACTGTATATCTCCTAAATGTCAACATATACACGTGTGATTTAGTTTACGAAGATTTTTCAATGCCGAGAAACTCGATCAGAGAGTAAAAAACGCGTAAGGTTCACAATGGTGTAAAATTAAAATGGGGTATACCGGACTAGGATTCGAGTTACAGGAATAAGGGCCAAACCAACCACCCAAGAATGGAATCATCGAGCGAAAGCACTTGACAACCTCCTAGAACCAGCTTTTCTTGCCACCAGACCTTTCTCCATCAATTAGGAATCTGCTGCCGTCACTAAACACATTCCTTAAATTATAGCTATTTGTTGAGTGTATTTTTTTGGTGTCTAATCCGCATATATATCACCATTGCCCTTGATTTTCTTGACTGTATATCTCTTAAATGTCAACATATACACGTGTGATTTAGTTTACGAAGATTTTTCAATGCCGAGAACCTCGATCAGAGAGTAAAAAAGGCGTAAGGTTCACAATGGTGTAAAATTAAAATGGGATATACCGGGCTAGGATTCGAGTTACCGGAACAAGGGGCAAACCAACCACCCAAGAATGGAATCGTCGAGCGAAAACACTTGACAACCTCCTAGAAGCAGCTTTTCTTGCCACCAGACCTTTCTCCATCAATTAGGAATCTGATGCCGTCACTAAACACATTCCTTAAATTATAGCCATTTGTTGAGTGTTTTTTTTGGTGTTTAATCCGCATATATATCACCATTGCCCTTGATTTTCTTGACTGTATATCTCTTAAATGTCAACATATACACGTGTGATTTAGTTTACGAAGATTTTTCAAGGCCAAGAACCCCGATCAGAGAGTAAAAAAGGCGTAAGGTTCACAATGGTGAAAAATTAAAATGGGATATACTGGGCTAGGATTCGAGTTTCAGGTACAAGGGCCAAACCTACCACCCAAGAATGGAATCGTAGAGCGAAAACACTTGACAACCTCCTAGAAGCAGCTTTTCTTGCCACCAGACCTTTCTCCATAAATTAGGAATATGTTGCCGTCACTAAACACATTCCTTAAATTGTGGCCATTTGTTAAGTGTTTTTTTTGTCTAATCCGCATATATATCACCGTTGCCCTTGATTTTCTTGACTGTATATCTCTTAAATGTCAACATATACACGTGTGATTTAGTTTACGAAGATTTTTCAATGCCGAGAACCTCGATCAGAGAGTAAAAAAGGCATAAGGTTCACAATGGTGTAAAATTAAAATGGGATATACCGGGCTAGGATTCGAGTTACAGGAACAAAGGCCAAACCAACAACCCAAGAATGGAATCGTCGAGCGAAAACACATGACAGCCTCCAAGAAGCAGCTTTTCTTGCCAGCAGACCTTTCTCCATCAATTAGGAATCTGCTGCCGTCACTAAACACATTCCTTAAATTGTGGCCATTTATTAGGTGTTTCTTTGGTGTCTAATCCGCATATATATCACCATTGCCCTTGATTTTCTTGACTGTATATCTTTTAAATGTCAACATATACACGTGTGATTTAGTTTACGAAGATTTTTCAATGCGGAGAACCTCGATCAGAGAGTAAAAAAGGCGTAAGGTTCACAATGGTGTAAAATTAAAATGGGATATACCGGGCTAGTATTCGAGTTATAGGAACAAGGGCCAAACCAACCACGCAAGAATGGAATCGTCGAGCGAAAACACTTGACAACCTCCTAGAAGCAGCTTTTCTTGCCACCAGACCTTTCTCCATCAATTAGGAATCTGATGCCGTCACTAAACACATTCCTTAAATTGTAGCCATTTGTTGAGTGTTTTTTTGTTGTCTAATCTGCATATATATCACCATTGCCCTTGATTTTCTTGACTGTATATCTCTTAAATGTCAACATATACACGTGTTATTTAGTTTACGAAGTTTTTTCAATGCCGAGTACCTCGATCAGAGAGTAAAAATGGCGTAAGGTTCACAATGGTGTAAAATTAAAATGGGATATACCGGGCTAGGATTCGAGTTACAGGAACAAGGGCCAAACTAACCACCCAAGAATGGAATCGTCGAGCGAAAACACTTGACAACCTCCTAGAAGAAGCTTTTCTTGCCACCAGACCTTTCACCATCAATTAGGAATCTGATGCCGTCACTAAACACATTCCTTAAATTCTAGCCATTTGTTGAGTGTTTTTTTGGTGTCTAATCCGCATATATATCACCATTGCCCTTGATTTTCTTGACTGTATATCTCTTAAATGTCAACATATACACGTGTGATTTAGTTTACGAAGATTTTTCAATGCCGAGAACCTCGATCATAGAGTAAAAAAGGTGTAAGGTTCATAATGGTGTAAAATTAAAATGGGATATACCGGGCTAGGATTCGAGTTACAGGAATAAGGGCCAAACCAACCACCCAAGAATGGAATCGTCGAGCGAAAACACTTGACAACCTCCTAGAAGCAGCTTTTCTTGCCACCAGACCTTTCTCCATCAATTAGGAATTTGATGTCGTCACTAAACACATTCCTTAAATTATAGCCATTTGTTGAGAGTTTTTTTTTGTGTCTAATCCGCATATATATCACCATTGCCCTTGATTTTCTTGACTGTATATATCTTAAATGTCAACATATACACGTGTGATTTAGTTTACGAAGATTTTTCAATGCTGAGAACCTCGATCAGAGAGTAAAAAAGGCGTAAGGTTCACAATGGTGTAAAATTAAAATGGGATATACCGGGCTAGGATTCGAGTTACCGGAACAAGGGCCGAACCAACCTCCCCAGAATGGAATCGTCGAGCGAAAACACTTGACAACCTCCTAGAAGCAGCTTTTTTTGCCACCAGACCTTTCTCCATCAATTAGGAATCTGATGCCGTCACTAAACACATTCCTTAAATTATAGCCATTTGTTGAGTGTTTTTTTTTTGGTGTTTAATCCGCATATATATCACCATTGCCCTTGATTTTCTTGACGGTATATCTCTTAGATGTTAACATATACATGTGTGATTTAGTTTACGAAGATTTTTCAATGCCGAGAACCCCGATCAGAGAGTAAAAAAGGCGTAAGGTTCACAATTGTGAAAAATTAAAATGGGATATACTGGGCTAGGATTCGAGTTTCAGGAATAAGGGCCAAACCTACCACCCAAGAATGGAATCGTCGAGCGAAAACACTTGACAACCTCCTAGAAGCAGCTTTTCTTGCCACCAGACCTTTCTCCGTCAATTAGGAATTTGTTGCCGTCACTAAACACATTCCTTAAATTGTGGCCATTTGTTAAGTGTTTTTTTTGGTGTCTAATCCGCATATATATCACCATTGCCCTTGATTTTCTTGACTGTATATCTCTTAAATGTCAACCTACACACGTGTGATTTAGTTTACGAAGATTTTTCAATGCCGAGAACCTCGATCAGAGAGTAAAAAAGGCATAAGATTCACACTGGTGTAAAATTAAAATGGGATATACCGGGCTAGGATTCGAGTTACAGGAACAAGGGCCAAACCAACCACCCAAGAATGGACTCGTCGAGCGAAAACACTTGACAGCCTCCTAGAAGCAGCTTTTCTTGCCACCAGACCTTTCTCCATCAATTAGGAATCGGATGCCGTCACTAAACACATTCCTTAAATTGTAGCCATTTGTTGAGTGTTTTTTTTGTTGTCTAATCCGCATATATATCACCATTGCCCTTGATTTTCTTGACTGTATATCTCTTAAATGTCAACATATACACTTGTGATTTAGTTTACGAAGATTTTTCAATGCCGAGAACCTCGATCAGAGAGTAAAAATGGCGTAAGGTTCACAATGGTGTAAAATTAAAATGGGAAATACCGGGCTAGGATTCGAGTTACAAGAACTGTTAGGATCTGAGTTTGATTTTGATTGTGTTTTACGTTTGAATTAAAATGAAGATGGATGAGTTGTGCAGTGGAATTAAGATGGCAACAAACTTTGCACACAATCAAACGAGAGAATTGCTTTAATCAAACATTTTCCACAAAGAACCGAAAGATTGAATTTATTTCAATAACGATTACAATGCAATGTATCAATACAAACTCCCCCTCAGCCTGAGCTCACAGTGTTTATTCGTGCAGGAAGAAGATTTTGCAAAGAGCTAATAGAACAGTACATAGCACTGTTCTATTTATAGGCTCGAGCAAACCACTGAGGCATCTAAGCTGACGTCACCATGAAAGTGACTTCTAACCTCCTAACAAACTCTAACCTCTGATCTATACAACCTCTGCTTTGCTAACTACTGTTATTACATTTCATTACATTAAGACATCTAAACTACTACTGCATCCTTCCACTGATGTGAACCCAGCAGTACTTGTCATGATCAGCAGAGCTTGACTCAAGGCAGTAGATTGAACAGCAGAGCTTTAGTCTTTCATCAGTCTTTTACTTGATCAGCAGTTTGTAGGTTAGCAGTTTGTACGATCAGTAGATAGGAGGTCAGCAGATGTTGAAACCACTTTCAAGGGGAGAGACTTGTATACAAAACATCTGCTTATTCTGGATCCACTGCTCTGATCCAGTTTTGGCTTTAATTATCTGTTCCTCTGGTAGGGTTCAATCCCAACAATCTCCCCCTGGAACAGATAATGCCAAAACCCTTCCTTTTTGTGGAACTTTATTGCCTCATCAACAGTTCCCTTATCTGGCCTTTAAGGTGTAACTCAAAGTCTAGGGCATCTGTGTCATCTTCATCCCTACTAAGTGGAAGATCAAGGAGATCCTGCATATCTTCAAGACTTAGGCCAAGTGCTTGTTCCCTTGATATTTTCTTCACTTCTCCACTAGACCTGATCATAGTCAGTACATGGGTCTGTTTGTCAGTTTCCCACTTTAGTACTTTTGAGCCTGGTGGGTTTCTTGGGAGATTTTTATTGGATGAGGAGTTAGGAGATGCCGGCCTATTGATGACTGTCTGAGCAGTACTTGCAGGTTGATTTAGGCCAAGAGTATCAACTATGATTCTTTTAATTCCTTCTTTTAGAAGCTCATCTCCTGCCATTAATTCAGCCATTGTTTTAGTATCCAACTGTTTTTGTGGCCTTCTTTTAAAGATGGATGCACCAGCTGGAGAAGTGGCTCTCCTGATTTGCAGTTTTGATGGTCTTTTTGAAACCTCTGCCTCAGGATAGTCAGGCTTTTGTGGAGCAGATGGATCTGTCTTTCTTAATTTCTCCAAGCTTTTGTAGGTAGCCCTGACTTTATCTTCTTTCCATCTCAACACTTGATTCAAAGACCCATAATCAGCAGCAGCTAATTCCTCTTTCATTCTCCTCAGCTCTATCTTTTTATCAGGTACATTCTTTTTGAACTTTGCCCAATCCGGAGGAGTGTGCTTGACCTTATTTTTTATCATTTCTTGAATCATGGCTGCTTCACTCTTGAGCTCAGGAATGGTCCACTCTTTGTACATATGTTTTTCTCCTTTATACTTCTTGGGTGCCATGATGCTTTCAATGTAGTCTTTTCTCAAAGTTTCATCTGCTCTCTCTGAGATCTATTGACATACATTTTTTGCAAATTGCTCTAAGGATCTGACTTGTGTGAGCAAGAATTGGTAATTCTGCTGAATTTCTCTATCAGATTTTCCTTGTGAATTTCTTTTTGAGATATCCTCTGCTTGTTTAGCTTTGACTTTCAAATATTCTTCAATATTGTTTGGCCTTGGATATCCTTTAACTGATGGCAACTTCCTTTTAGCAGGGTTATCCTCATAGTAGAATGATTTGATCTCTTCTCTAACTGCTTCAAGTTCTAGAGGAAATTAGACACCTGCAGGAGTAATGACAGGGATTGATTGTTGTACTGGAGCTGATGAGAGAGGAACCAGCTTTGGTATTGTAACAAGTGATAGAGATTTTGAAGATGTTGGTGGTGGTGATGGTGAATCATCATCTGGTATGAAAATCCTTCTCTTTTTATTGTAGGAGAAGCAGATGATGTTTTGGGTGGATCAGTGGTGGTGATTTGGGTGGCAGTGGTTTGTGATTGAGTAACAGCTGTTGAAACAACTGGTGTTTCAACCAATGTTGTCATTACAACAGATGTTGTAACATCTGTTGTCTTCTGCTTTTTGGCAGGAGGAGTTGGTGGTGAGGTTGTTTTTGGTGGTGATGGTGGTGGTGGTAAGTCAGTGGTTGTGGTGTGTGTTGAAGTGATGGCAGATGTTGAAACAACTGAAGTACCAGCAGATGTTGATACAACAGGAGTTACAACAACTGTTTGGGTGGAGGTTTGATGTTGGGGGCTTTTGGATGGTGGTTTTGGAGTATGCTTAGTGAGTCTGGATGGTGTGGACTTGGGTTCCCTCACTTTTCGAGTGGGATTTCTTTTTGGCTTAGGATTTTTAACATCCTTTGGCTCAGAACAACCATGCGCATTCAGCTCCATGTAAGCTCTTTTCTCCTCATTCTACCTTGACATATCCTTTGCCTCTCTGTCCCTTTTTACACTTGCTATAGCTTCATCAAGTGCATTTTGGGTAACATCAACCTTTTTGCTACCATCTGGCAAGGGAATATTTCTGGTCATAGCATCTCTTTCTGGTTCAATGTAAAGACCATCATCTATTCCCTTCTTCTTCCACTCCTGAATTTTCTCCCCCTTTTTGGCATTATCTGGGGGTAGTTGATCAATATAGAGAACAGTTGGAGGAGCAGTGCCAGTGGTTTTCAATAAATGGGCCTTGAGAGCCTTGATGTCTGCTTGTGTGTTCTTGAACCTAGACTCCATTGTGTTTCTCAGATCTTGTACATGTATTGCATGTTGCTGATCAGCAATTTGTTTTTGTTGTTGGAGAAAAGGTTGAAATAAATTCCAGAGCTCATTTGTAGCAGGTGCTTGTGGTGGATCAGGTGCTTGAGGTGGAACAGCAGTGGATTGTACCTTTTGTACTTTAAACAACTGTTGCAGCATTTCTTTGATTTCTGCAACCGAAGTATCCAGTTTGTCAACACGTTTCGTTAATTCTAGGTACTTTAAACCATCACCCAATTTAATGGGATCATCTGATTTCCCACTAGCAGTGGTTTTATCAGTGGTTGAGGTAGGGAGTGTACTCCAAACATTAACCACTGATGGCCCTTTTTCTTGGTACTGGGGTCTTCTTCCTTCAACACTTGACAGCCTTTTGATGTTGCCAGTGGTCAAAACGAATCCACTGGTGGATGTTAGAGGTGCTATCGAAGGAATTTCCTCCAAGGAAGTCTTATTGATGTAACCACTGTCCAAATGCAAACCAGGGAGTTCAGCATTTGTAGTGGCTGCTTCACTTGGATTACCACCAAGAGTTACTTGTAACTCAAGGGGTGTAACCTCCTCAGGTTGTGTTGGTGGGTTAGCAAAGATTGATACATCAGACCCAGTCATTTGTTGAGGCATGTTCTCATTGATAGGTGATTGAGAAGGACTGGTTTGTGCCTGGTTCAAATCAATTGCATCCAACAAAAGTTTAGTTGGTGGGGGAATTGTGGAGGTGAGGTTTGGTGTAGAAAGAGAATTTGCCCCGGGCATTGGGCTGTGGATGATGGAAGCAAGTGATTCCAGAGCATCATATTGTGGTATCCCTTGGCTTACAACCTGTTCTTTTTGAGAAGAAGCAGGAAGAGTTTCGGTTATGGGTTGAGATATTTGTACCAACTGCTGTGAGGAAGTAGCAGCAGTGGTTTCTTGTGACTTTTGTGCTGTCACTGGCAGTAGCTCTGGTATCTCATCCTCCAGAGTTGCCTTTTTGATAGGTTTAGGGGGTTTTTGAGTTTTCTTTTTGTTTGGCTTTTTGATGATTTTAGGTGTGGATTTCAAAGCAGTTGTTTTGCTACTTTGATCACCTTGAGCAGTGTGCTCAGCAGTAGATACCTGAGGAGCAGTGGTAGCTACTAATGTCTGCTCAGGCACCTCTGCTTGTGTTTTGCAAGGTGTTGACATTCTTGTAAAAGTTTCAGCAGTTAAGCTGTGCATTTGAAGAGATTCACCTTGTTTTATTGCAGAAGGATCATTCTTACCAAGTTTCTTTTCAAAATAATAACTTAAAAATCTTGGAAATAGTAAGAATGCCTTTGTTTCAACATTTTTAACCAGATCATTAAAAATTTCCCGAGAATAATTAAAATTTTCTCCTTGAAGAATAGCAAATCCCAGGTTTTGAATTTTTAATGGTATTTCATTGAAAGCAGTGGTTTTGTTCGAAACACACATTAGGAGGGTATGAAATAAAAATCTTGTTGCAGAAGGGAAGAAACCTTTTTGTAAGGCGTCCTTTTTGACTTCTGCATTATACCCTCTTTCCAGAAAATCATTTTTTAACTTGTTTTTGGGAAAAGAAATTGTACCTTCCTGATCATCGAGTTGAAAGACCTCTGAGATAGATTGTGGTGTAATTTTGACAGCTTTACCCTTTAGAGAAGAGTTAATGGCTATGACAGTTTCTCCTTGTTTGTCAAGGGTTACATTCTTCCAGAACTCTCTTTGGGTTGCCAAGTAAATTGGTGCGTCTGCTGTCAACAAAGTTTTATACTTTGATGCAGACATGATATCAATGATGGAGTCGAAAATATCGGTGGTGCCGGGTTTTGTGAGAAGACCCAGAAGGTTGTGAGACGGTTTGTGTGGAATTTCAGTGGGTTTTGCCTTTTGAGAGGCATCTTTTGAAGATGATTTGGAAGTGGGTTTTGCAGATGACTTCGATTTTGTCATTTTGGAGATGATGATCGAAGAAGATTTTGAGGGAATTTGAGAAAAAACTGCTTTGAGAAGAAAATTTTTAAGAATTTAATTCGACAGTAAAACCTTGTTTGGGTTTTGAAAGGGGGTTTTATGGAGAAAAGTGAATGCTGACATGGCAGCGGTTACAAAAGGTCTGATCACTATGTCCGGCCCACATGCCAACCCCTGATGAAATGAAGGACAATACTTTTATGAAAGTTACTGATGAAAAGCAGTGGTTACAACGGTAACAAATGGAAGCAGTGGATGATTTTCACTATCAGTGGATAGCACATCAGTGGATAAAACACTAATTTTGAACATCAGTGCTTATCAAGAAAATGAGAGAACAGGGGTTGACTTTCAGCAGTGGACAGACTTTGAAGTAGAGCAGACTTTTGAACAATCAGTGGTTATGGCAGACTTTTAAGGATTTTAATGAAAACTTCATTTTTAGCTATTTTTAAGGATGGATTTTTGATTTTCTGAAAACATTTTAATGCTTTTGTTCATAGAAAAACAAGATTTTGCTTGTTATTCCATGTTTAGCATGCCAATCCTAAAGACCAAGCTTTCAAAGGTGGATGTATCTAATGCTTTTGTGAGCACATCTGCCAGCTGGTCTTTAGTTGGAACATGATGCAGAGAAATCAAACCTTTTTCATAGCAATCCCTCACAAAGTGATGTGTTATGTCGATGTGTTTGGTGGTTGAATGGGAAACTGGATTTTTGATGATATTTTATGCTGCCTGGCTATCCAACATGAGTGGTGTCTTTAAGGCAGTGATACTAAAATCCAGCATCTGATTTTGAAGCCACAGGAGTTGGGCTGTACAGCTTGCAGCAGCAATGTATTCAGCTTCAGTAGTGGATGCTGAAACAGCTGCTTGCTTTTTGCTTTGCCATGAAACTAAGCAACACCTAGAAACTGGCACACTCCTGATGTGGACTTCCTTGTAGTGTTACATCCAGCAAAGTCACTATCTGAAAAGCCTGAAAGCTTGATATTCCCATTAGCTGGATACCAGATACCAAGTGTGGGAGCACCTTTTATGTATCTGAAGATCCTTTTTACAGCAATGAGGTTTGATTTTCTGGGAGCTGATTGACTTCTTGCCCAGACACACGTGGCAAACATGATGTCTGGTCTAGATGCAGTTAGGTACAGTAAAGACCCAATCATGCTTCTATATAGTGTTTGGTCAATCAGCTCATCCTTTTCATCAGACATGACTAGCTTATTGGTTGCTATGGGTGTGCTGCATGGTTTACAATCATTCATATCAAATTTGGTTAAAAGTTCTTTAGCATATTTTCTTTGATGAATGAAAGGTCCATTTTGCATTTGCTGAACTTGGAGACCAAGAAAGCATTGCAACTCACCCATTGCACTCATTTCAAACTCAGCTGTCATGAGTTCCCTAAACTCTTCACACATTTTATTACATGTACTTCCAAAAATAATGTCATCCACATAAATTTGGACAATCATTAAATCCTTCCCTCTCCATTTTAGAAATAGTGTTTTATCAATGGTACCTCTTTTGAAACCATTTGAGAGAAGAAAGGTGGAAAGAGTTTCATACCAGGCTCTAGGTGCTTGTTTTAGGCCATACAAGGTTTTGTTTAGCATGTAGACATGATCTGGAGAAAATGGATCCTCAAAACCTGGAGGTTGACAAACATACACCTCTTCTTGAATTATACCATAGAGGAAAGCACTTTTGATATCCATTTGGAACACCTTCATGTTGTGGTTAACAGCAAAGGCCAGGAACAATCTTATAGCTTCCAATCTTGCTCCAGGGGCGAATGTTTCATCATAATCAATCCCCTCTTCCTGTCTGTAACCTTGAACCACAAGCCTAACTTTATTCTTGACAACAATGCCCCTTTCATCAGTTTTGTTTTTGAAGACCCACTTTGTGCCGATGGGACATACATCTTTTGGCAGTGGTACAAGCTCCCATACTTGTTGTCTTTTAAACTGTTGGAGCTCCTCTTGCATGGCTTCTACCCAGATGTTGTCTTTCAGTGCCTCTTGGTACTTGACTGGCTGATGGAGTGATAGAAAACCAGCAAAGAGACAAATGTTTTTGGTTTGGCTTCTTGTGAGCACCCCTTCATTAATGTTGCCAATGATTTGATCAGGTGGTTGAGATCTCAATAAGATTAAATCTCCTTGGTATGGTATGATGGCATTTGTTGGTGAAGGCTGCAAATGTGTATCATCTGAGCTAACTACTGCTGGTGACATTGATGACCCAGCAGTGGTTTCAAAAGGTGGTGGAATAGGAGGTAATGGTGAGGACACATGCTGACTTTTATCCACAGTTTGGGGACTATTGTCAGTAGTGTTTGATGATGTGGAAGCTGTGGTTGATGGGCTACTTTGGTCAACAACTGTTGAGGTAGCAGTGGTTGAGCTTTGACATCTGTTTTGAACAACTGATGCTTTTCCCATTGTGGCCGACTTTTGAGGGATGATGATTTCATACCCATAGTCTGGTGATGAATCCTCTGATGGACCTACACTGTTAGTCTTGACAGCAGTATTTTCAAAAGTGAATTTATCAAGATCAAACAAATCTGCAGGATTTGCTGGGATTTTCATTGATGAAAGTTCATTGAACTTTACATTTAAGGTCTCCTCCACTGCTTTGGTCCGTGTATTAAACACTTTGTAGGCCTTGGCAGTGGTTGAGTATCCCAGATGATAACCACAATCAACTTTGGTTGCAAATTTTGAGATGGAATCTTTTAAGTTTAAAATAAAGCATGGGCAACCAAATACCTTGAAGTATGAGATTAGTGGTTTGATTTTATACAAAATTTCATAAGCAGTCTTTTTGTGCCTGGGGTTTATTAAAACTCTGCTTTGGACATAGCAAGCAGTGTTTACTGCCTCTGACCAAAAAGTTAATGGCAAACCTGAATCAGCAAGCAAGGTTCTGGCAGCCTCAATCAAAGTTCTGTTCTTTCTTTCAACTACCCCATTTTGCTCTGGTGTTCTAGGGATGCTATACTGCCTTACAATCCATTTCTTCACGCAGAAGGCATCCAACTCCTTATTTTTGAATTCTGTGCCATTGTCACTCCTGAAGACTTTTACTGGAAGGTCAAATTGCTTTTCAACCTGTGTCACAAAGTCTTGCAAAATGCCCGCAGTCTCATCTTTTGAGTGTAAAAAGAAAGTCCATGTAAACCTAGAGAAGTCATCAATAATAACCAAACAATATCTCTTCTTTTTGAGACTCATGACTTGAACTGGGCCAAACAAATCCATGTGCAGCATTTGCAAACACTGGGTTGTTTTGGACTCTTCAATGGACTTAAAGGAGCTTTTATGTTGTTTTCCTTTTAAGTAGGAAACACAATGCTCAGGACATGAAAACAATTTTTTGTGGTAAGCCTCTTACAAAGCCATTTTTTGAAATTTCAGTGATTGTCTTGAGATTTGTGTGTCCCAATCTTCTGTGCCAAAGTTCTGTCTCTTTGTTAGAGGCAGCTGAGAACAAACAGGCATCAGTTCTGGGACACTCTTTTGACATATCAACAACATAAACATTGCCACTTCTTTGAGCAACAAGTTTAGTTTTTCTAGTTTTTATTATTTCTTCAATCTTTTTAACCATTTCTGGTCCAACAATCCTACAACAGTCTTTTGTGAAGAATGACCCAAACCCTTTGTCACTCATTTGAGACACACTCAGAAGGTTGAATTTTAGATTGTCTATTAGATTGACATTTTCAAACTTAACATTACCAGACTGAACAGTACCAGACCCCAGAACCTTTCCTTTACTATTATTGCCAAAGGATATATCACCCCCTCCATGAGTTTTGAAATCCTTGAGAAGGGCTCTACATCCTGTCATGTGCCTGGAGCCTCCACTATCTACATACCAAAGACTATCTAAGCATGCAGAAGCTCCCTGCACATGAAGTAAAGGATTAGTTCATTAAGGTCTCCAAAGCCAATATGGCTTTGGATGGGGTCTCAACAGTGTCTTGGTTAACTTCAGATGGTTGGGCAGTGGTTAGATCAGGTGTTTGGACATTTTTGGAACATATTTTCTCTAACCACTGTTGGGGGTCTTGCCCAATGATCTGTTGATACCCAAAGGGATTCCGGTTCACTCTTGGTTTTGAGGGCTTTTTGTAATCCTCATAAACGTGTGGGACCCTAGGGTATGGTGGTTGTCCCTTACCTCTTCTATATTGATTGGCAGGGGGTGCATCTGTCACTTGAACATCTCTTTTAACAGATGTTTGGTTCAGCTGTTTTGTGACAGCTGTTTGGACTGGCACAAACAGTGGTTGATTCTTGGTGAACTTGACAGATGATGTTGATGAACTCAAGGATGTTTTTGCAGTGTACTCATTCTTTTTTACATCATATTTCTTGAGATACACACATTCTTAAGTTTTCAGCAGGTACAGTGATACTTGTTTTGTTTAAGTCATATGCTTTTAAATGGAAACAGTCTTTTGTTAGATGATTCCTTTTTTCACAAAATTCACAAAACAGGTTTTTGATCTTTTCTCTTTTCTTTCTCTTTTCAGACTCCTTTGCAGCAGAGTTTTTAACCTCTACTGGGATGTCCTTGAGAGGAATGACTTTTGCTTTTGGAGCTTTGACACCATCAGTGGTTGTGAAAACTATGGGTTTAAAATTTTCAAGAATGTCACACTCATCAGACCAAGTGGGTTTGAATTGGTATTTCTCAATTTCCTCAAAAGTAGAGGATCCCATTGGTCTGTCAAGTGTGATTTTGTTACCAAGTTTATCAGTGATTTTCACTTCTTGGCCATTCTTGTTTGTGGGGATGAACCTAGTGGTTACATCAGTGGTTTGAACAGATTTTTCAAAAGCAGTGTTTTCATCATCATGTTTTCTATAACCAACACCAAATTTCACATTGCTTTTAATCTGTTTTTCAAGCATTACCTCATATCCTTTGCAGGATTCCACCCATTTTTCACATGTGATTTGGGTGGACTCTAACTCCTTTTTGCAAACTTGGTATTTTTCTACCATAGTTTGGAGTTGAGTTTTGGTTATGCTTTGCTCTTCTTTGAGACTGCTGATCTCTTTATCCTTTTCAGCCAATTTGTTTCTAAGCTCTTTTAATGACTTTTCAAATTTGACTTCATCAGTTAAGATTTTATCCCTCAGGTTTTCATTTACCTCTTTGATGTTAGCAAATGCAATAATGCACTTGTCGGGACACAGTTTTTCAAGAACTTGAGGTGATACCTTGGCAGCAGCCATCATGGCACAATCACATTGATGATCTTCATCATCAGCTCTTACTTCTTTGTCACCTGCTATCTTTTCTTCCTCTTCTTCCTTGTCTTCTTTGGACCAGGGATCTGCCAGTGGTTCAATCAGGGTTGCTGAATTTTCTCCCAGCAGCAGTTCACCAGCAGCAGCAGTAACCACTACTTCAGTCACCTCATCCACTATTTCAGCACTTTGATGTTTACCTTCAGTTTCTACCCCCTCTGATATTGACTCTAATGCCATCAAACAAAATTCATCATTAGAAGGTTCAATAAAAGCATAGAGTGCAAAATTTTCATCACCAAGCTCATCAGGCATGCTGCTCCAATCAACAAAGCCTTGAGTGAAAAAGCTTTGCTGATCTGGTTGTACCACTGCTGGAGCAGCTGTTTGAGGTGCAACAG
Organism: Helianthus tuberosus; assembly: GCA_030545235.1. Classification (NCBI taxonomy): domain Eukaryota; kingdom Viridiplantae; phylum Streptophyta; class Magnoliopsida; order Asterales; family Asteraceae; genus Helianthus; species Helianthus tuberosus. Next base: position 123,873,068 of record CM060426.1, on the reverse strand, counting down.
GTTGCACTTGTGCCTGAGGGACAGGGGTTTGAACATACTAAATTTGTGGAACAGTGGTTTGGACATAATGCACATGCACAGGGGTAGCAGCATAGTGAGCAGTGTTAACATGAGCAGCAGGGGTATATTGGGTATAGTGCACAGTGCTTTGATTTTGTGGTCTAGGGTTTGAGCTGGGATGAGTGATTATGGGACCACTGGTTTGACTCCTGCATTCCCTAGCAAAATGACCTAGCCTATTGTACTTGTAGTACTTAATTTTTGTTTTATCCAACCCCACTCTTAAATTCCCATGTAACCCTGGGAATTTTCTCTTTGTTCTTTTGTAGAATTTGCTTGTTCTTACACTAAGCAAAGCCAATTGATGCAAAATATCCATCTCTTCTAAGTCAGTGGGATCAAAGTGTTGCAAATCATTGAGTTCAAAGCACAAATTATCTGACATCTAGTTTTCACAAATTGCAGTAAAAGCATAATTTGCAGAGTGAGGATCAGGGTTGTTAAAATTTCCACCAGCAGTTATATCAATGAAGTGATCATTACCCTGATCCTTACCACTGCTACCAGATTCTTCCTGACCAAAAAGAGCCGTGCTACCGAATGAATAATCAGCAGCAACTTTGCCAGACTCTTGCAACTTCTTTTTCTGGTTTAACTCCCTTTCATAGGTCAGGAGTCTACCATGAAGTTGGGTCAGGGTCAGATCTTTGAACTTAGCAGAGTTTCTAGTAACAAAAGCTATGGTATCCCATTTTTCTGGTAGTGACCTAAGGAACCTGCTATTTTGAGTTGAATTTGGAAATGTTACTTTAACAAGTCTTAGTTCACTAATGAGACAACTGAATCGCTCAAATTGCTGAGTCAATGATTCACCCTTAATGTGACAAAATGTTTCATACTGCTGATTCAAAATTTCCCTATTGTTTTCAATGACTTCTTCTGTCCCCCCAAACTGTTCCTTTAGTGCATCCCATAGCTCTTTGGCACTATTACAGTGTAACAGTCCAGCATAGATTTCATTTGGTAATGCAGATGCTATGATGCTAAATGCTTTGGCATCGAGTTCTAACTTTTGAAAATCAGTTTCAGTATAGTTTTCAGTTGGTTTAGGAACGAACTTCTTTGCATCCTCAGCACTTGGCACCATAGGAACATGGGGACCAAAAACAACAGACCTCCAACATCCAGTGTTCTGTTGAGCAAGGATGTGACCCATCCTTCTCTCCCAGATGTTGTATTCATTACGTTTAAGCATGGGTGGTTTAAAAAGCGAGCCAATGTTATCTTATCATCTTGTGATTGTGACGTCATCCTGGTTGTTTTACAGGCACTGATTAATCAACTTTGATGGTGATTAAACCTTGCTCTGTTTTTCAACACAAACGAACAAACTATCAGTATCAACAATTATGAGCTGAACTATTTATGTCAAAATGATTGTTAAATCAAATTTGACTATCCAAGCTCTGATACCAATAGTTAGGATCTGAGTTTGATTTTGATTGTGTTTTACGTTTAAATTAAGATGAAGATGGATGAGTTGTGCAGCAGAATTAAGATGGAAACAAACTTTGCACACAATCAAACGAGTGAATTGCTTTAATCAAACATTTTCCACAAAGAACCGAAAGATTGAATTTATTTCAATAACGATTACAATGCAATGTATGAATACAAACTCCCCCTCAGCCTGAGCTCACAGTGTTGGTTCGTGCAAGAAGAAGATTTTACAAAGAGCTAATAGAACAGTACAGAGCACTGTTCTATTTATAGGCACGAGCAAACCACAGAGGCATCTAAGCTGACGTCACCATGAAAGTGACATCTAACCTCCTAACAAACTCTAACCTCTGATCTATACAACCTCTGCTTTGCTAACTACTGTTATTACATTTCATTACGTTAAGATATCTAAACTACTGCTGCATCCTTCCACTGATGTGAACCCAGCAGTACTTGTCATGATCAGCAGAGCTTGACTCAAGGCAGTAGATTGAACAGCAGAGCTTTAGTCTTTCATCCGTCTTTTACTTGATCAGCAGTTTGTAGGTCAGCAGTTTGTACGATCAGTAGATAGGAGATCAGCAGATGTTGAAACCACTTTCAAGGGGATAGACTTGTATACAAAACATCTGCTTATTCTGGATCCACTGCTCTGATCCAGTTTTGGCTTTAATTATCTGTTCCTCTGGTAGGGTTCAGTCCCAACAGGAACAAGGGCTAAACTAACCACCCAAGAATGGAATCGTCGAGCGAAAACACTTGACAACCTCCTAGAAGAAGCTTTTCTTGCCACCAGACCTTTCTCCATCAATTAGGAATCTGACGCCGTCACTAAACACATTCCTTAAATTGTAACCATTTGTTGAGTGTTTTTTTGGTGTCTAATCCGCATATATATCACCATTGCCCTTGATTTTATTGACTGTATATCTCTTAAATGTCAACATATACACGTGCGATTTAGTTTACGAAGATTTTTCAATGCCGAGAACCTCGATCAGAGAGTAAAAATGGCGTAAGGTTCACAATGGTGTAAAATTAAAATGGGATATACCGGGCTAGGATTCGAGTTACAGGAACAAGAGCCAAACTAACCACCCAAGAATGGAATCGTCGAGCGAAAACACTTGCCAACCTCCTAGAAGAAGCTTTTCTTGCCACCAGACCTTTCTCCATCAATTAGGAATATGATGCCGTCACTAAACACATTCCTTAAATTGTTGCCATTTGTTGAGTGTTTTTTTGGTGTCTAATCCGCATATATATCACCATTGCCCTTGATTTTCTTGACTGTATATCTCTTAAATGTCAACATATAGACATGTGATTTAGTTTACGAAGATTTTTCAATGCCGAGAACCTCGATCAGAGAGTAAAAAAGGCATAAGGTTCACAATGGTGTAAAATTAAAATGGGATATACCGAGCTAGGATTCGAGTTACAGGAACAAGGGCCAAACCAACCACCCAAGAATGGAATCGTCGAGCGAAAACACTTGACAACCTCCTAAAAACAGCTTTTCTTGCCACCAGACCTTTCTCTATCAATTAGGAATCTGATGCCGTCACTAAACACATTCCTTAAAATATAGCCATTTGTTGAGCGTTTTTTTTTGTGTTTAATCCGCATATATATCGCCATTGCCCTTGATTTTCTTGACTGTATATTCTTAAATGTCAACATATACACGTGTGTTTTAGTTTACGAAGATTTTTCAATGCCGAGAACCCCGATCAGAGAGTAAAAAAGGCGTAAGGTTCACAATGGTGAAAAATTAAAATGGGATATACTGGGCTAGGATTCGAGTTACAGGAACAAGGGCCAACCCAACCACCCAAGAATGGAATCGTCGAGCGAAAACACTTGACAACCTCCTAGAAGCAGCTTTTCTTGCCACCAGACTTTTCTCCTTCAATTAGGAATCTGTTTCCGTCACTAAACACATTCCTTAAATTGTGGCCATTTGTTAAGTGTTTTTTTTTTTTTTTTTGTGTCTAATCCGCATATATTTCACCATTGCCCTTGATTTTCTTGACTGTATATCTCTTAAATGTCAACATATACACATGTGATTTAGTTTACGAATATTTTTCAATGCCGAGAACCTCGATCAGAGAGTAAAAAAGGAGTAAGGTTTGTTAGGAAACTTTATGTGTAAGTATTGAAGAAAATCACAATCAACTGTATCTATGAAGAGATCATAGTCCTGAAGATCACGAACTAGAAAAAGAAGATCAGATGGGACAACTAGAAAGCACAGCATCTACTTCAAAGAATTACAAGTTGATCAAGTGCTGAATTGGATTATCAGAAGAGGTCATTTCTGATGGATCTGATGATAAAGTATCTGACGATTCTGATCATCAAGGATTTTCTGATGATTTGTTCATCAGAATTTCTGATGAAGTGGTTTATCAGAATTTCTGATGAAACAACCCACTTGTCTGAAATTGGCTCTGTCCTGCCACAATTACCGAAGCAAGTTGACATTAAATGATATCATGATGAAAAAGGCAACTTGAACGTTGGAATCAATGAATATGTCAATTGGCTACTTTTTGCAGGAATTATTGTATGAATAAACTATTGTTTATTCATACAAGCCGACTATAAATAGAAGGCTCAACCAGGAGAAGCAAAGTGAGTTTGAAGCTTAGCATTCACACATACATCTAAACTCCATTGCTCTCTCCCCCACAGAATTCAGGATTCGTTTGTATTAGATAATAATCTTTCAATCACCTTGTAAACCATTTTGTTTCAAAGTGATATAAACTTGATAATTCTGTAGGTCTTGTTTCTTGAAAGTCTGATTTCCATTTCCGCGCATCTTTTTCACATCTACTGAAATCACTTGCCATATTACGTGAAAAGAAGTTGTTTTGAGCCTGAACTGGGTCTAACAATTGGTATCAGAGCAGATTGAATAAACTCTTTTCAAACGATCAATCGCTCATCTTCTTTTCTCTAAATATGGCCAGCTTTCAATCCTGGAATAATGCTTTTAACATGGGTTCTATGTCTAAACCTCCGACTCTGGTCAGAGAAGAATACCCCCAGTGGAAAATCCAGATGGTCAATTTCCTTAATGGTCATGACCGAGCTCTGTTTCAATCCATTGAAAGGGGTCCACATACACCAATGACTGATATACCTGCTATTCCAGCAACTGACCAATCACCAGCAATCCCTGCCTCCCGCGCTCCTAAAAGTGAAATAAACTGGAGTGCGGAAGACAAGGAACTGGTGGCTGGGGATGAAAGGGCTAAGTCACTTTTAATTATGGCCATCCCCAATGACATATTTTCACAAGTTGATGCATGTGCATCATCTAAGGAAATATGGGATCAGTTGGAAAATCTTTGTGAAGGAGGAGAAAGGATGAGAAGAAACAAGAGAACAAATAATGTCTCATCTTATGAAAGGTTTAAAAGTTTGCCAAATGAAAGGTTAAATGATACATATCAAAGATTTACAAAACTTTTAAACGAGCTAAAGAAATTGGGTATAACAAAATCAAACGATGAAAGAAACATAAAATTTCTTGATGCCCTTCCTAGAGAATGGAGAAGTCTAACCATGACTTTATCATCAACCTTAGAACTAGGAAACATGAGTCTTCATGACTTGTACAGCATCTTGATCCCCAGAGAGGAAGAAATATTTGAAGAAACCATTCAAAGAGGGGGATCTTTAGCTCTAATCTCCAACTCACAAAGATCAACAACAACAAATGATCCACAACCTTCAAACAGTCAAAATCTTGAAACTTCTGATGCATCATCAGACTTTTCAGCTTTTGCTGAAGCAATAGCACTGCTCACCAAAACATTTGAGCGGAGGTTGAGGGGAAGTAACCAGAGATACCAGAGGAGTGACAAAGGAAGGATGGATGGAAGATCTAAAGAAGAGTTTAGATCTAAGGATAAAGGGAAGGCTGAAGTTGTGTGTTACAAGTGCAAGCAGAGAGGTCATTATGCATCAGAATGCAAGACCAAAAAGTTGAAGGATGTTGCCTATTATGAGAAAAAGCTTGAAGAAGCAAAGAAGCAGCAACAAGTAAGCTTATTTGCTGGAACAGATACATGGATATCTGATGATTCTTCTGATGATGAAGAAGAAGAATTGGCAAATTTCTGCCTCATGGCACTCTCTGAAGGACTACCAGAAACTTCAGAACAAAAGGTAAATTTAGACAATCTTGATCTTGAACACAAACTAAACAAGCTCATATCAGATTTTCTAAATCTGCAAGAAAAACATCAATCAGATATTAGAAAGTCTGATGAGTTGCAAAGGACTTTGAATAAAATCATTCTTGAAAACCAACATCTTATTGAGGACAGTTTAGATCAAAGAGCAAAAATTGAGTTTTATGAAAATGAAAGAAAAGATCTTTACAAGAAAATAAATGACAAAGAAATCAATGTAAGAGGTTTTCAACAGGCTAAAGAGTTTATAAATTTTATTGAGTCCACACCTAAGAACAAAGGAGAGGGTTTAGGCTATACAAGTTCTATAAGATCAAATAGAAATAAACCCACTATCTTTGTAAAAGCAACTCATCAAATTTCTGATAATTTAGTATCAGAATCTGAATCTGAATCTTGCAAATCAATCTGTTCTGAATATTCTTTTGACAAACCAAACTTCAAAACAAACAAGAGTGAATGCAGTGAAGAATCTGTAAAAACTCTAGAAGCAGTTCACTCATTTTTTCAAAATTATCCAATAATTCCATAAGAAGAGGAAATATCTGAAAATTCTAATAACTCTTGTATGTGTGTTGACATACTGAAGCTTGTCCAACACCATCTTCAAAAGAAAAATGTAAAATCTGTTAATGGCTCAGCATATAATAGAGTTTCTGATGCAAAACCAAGAAGAAATAAAAATAAAATGATTCAAATTTCATCAGAAATAGTACCCAAGCATGCCTGGGTACCAAAAACCCTCTAATCATTTCATTTCAGGACCATCATGTGCAGCAGATCTGGTACTGCGACTCAGGAAGCTCCAAGCACATGATTGGGGACAGGAGCTTACTCAGTAACTTTGTTTCAAAGCTGGGTAGAATGGTAAACTTTGGAAATGGTGTGAAAGGAAGGATCATGGGATATGGTTGCATAAAATATTGATATTTGACCATAGAGAAAGTAGCCTATGTTGAAGGCTTAAAGTATAATTTGCTGAGTTGTGGTCAATTCTATGACAAAGGTTTTCAGGTAACCTTTTTACCAGAAAAATGCTTGTTAATAGGTATTGATGATAACAAAATTTATTTAAGTGGGAAAAGGATAAGAAAATCTATCTACTATTTTGACTTCAAAGAAGAAAGTGAACATCCAAACTATGTTTATTTTCAAAACATAACAAAGGTAGTAGTTGGTTATGGCACAAAAGGCTTGCTCATTTAAATTTCAAAAACCTAAGCATATTAGCAAGCAAACGTCTGGTAAAAGGATTACCTTTAATATCCTCAAAGAAGGATAAAATTTGTGAAGCATGTGAAATGGGAAAATCCAAAAGAAGCTCACATAAATCAATTTCTGAGTCTTCTATTTCACGAAATTTGGAACTTTTACACATGGATTTGTGTGGACCCATAAGTACAGAAAGTTTTTCTGGAAAGAAATACATACTAGTAATAGTGGATGATTTCTCCAGGTACACATGGGTAGAATTTTTGAGAAAGAAAAGTGAAACTCCTGATCTGATCATTAATTTTATTAAGAAAATTGAAAATCTGTTAAAACTAACAGTGAGAAGGATCAGATCAGACAATGGAACAGAATTTAAAAATGCAAAAATTGAGAATTTCCTAGTAAGTAAAGGAATTTCTCATGATTTTTCTGCTCCAGGAACACCCCAATAGAATGGTGTGGTTGAAAGAAGGAATAGGACCTTGGTAGAAGCTGCCAGAACCATGCGTGCTCATGCTAAATTGTCCACTCACTTTTGGGCAGAAGCTATAGCAAATGCATGTTTTACACAAAACAGATCCATAATCAACAAAAGGCACAACAAAACACCTTACAACATTATAAATGGAAGAATACCAAGTATAAAATTTTTGCATACATTTGGTTGTAGATGTTTTGTTTTTAATGAATTTGAAAGCCTTGAAAAATTTGACAGAAAAGCAGAAAAAGGCATTTTTCTTGGTTACTCTTTGTCCTCAAAAGCATATAGAGTTTTTATTCTCAACACCAGGACCATCAGAGAAAGTTTGTATGTCTCATTTGATGATTCATCAGAAACAGAGGTTTCTGATGAGTACATAAAAGAAATAAACTTTTCTAACAAACAAGAAAATTATGAACATCTCTTTGAAATGTTAAATGAAGATTTCCTAGAACATGATAATGCCTACAAAAATAAATCAAAAGATTATTCATGTTCTAACCCTGCAGATCAAGTATGTAGTACATCAGAAATCCAGATTGCTGATACTTTTCAGACAAACGAAGCACCTGATCAGGGGGAAAGTTCAAATCCATGAGAACCAACAACATTTCACAACAAGTTTAGATGGATCAAAGGACATGTTCATTCTGACATCATAGGCAATCCTGCAGATGGTGTCAGAACAAGATCTGCCACTGCACATGAGTGTCAAGGAAGCTCTAAATGACCTAGACTGGATTCAAGCCATGCAAGAAGAGCTTGATCAATTTGAAAGGAGCAAGGTATGGGATCTGGTACCCAAGCCAAAAGACAAATCTGTCATAGGCTCAAAATGGGTGTTCAGAAACAAATCTGATGAAAACGGCATAATCACCAGAAACAAAGCAAGGTTAGTGGTCAAGGGTTACTGTCAACAAGAAGGTATTGATTATGACGAAACCTTTGCACCAGTAGCTAGGTTAGAAGCTGTAAGAATTTTTCTTGCTTATGCTGCATCTAAGAATTTAAAAGTTTATCAAATGGATGTAAAATCAGCTTTTCTGAATGGTAAAATTGAGGATGAAGTTTATGTGCATCAACCAGAAGGCTTTGTTGATCCAAAATTTCAAAATCATGTTTATAGATTAAACAAAGCCTTGTATGGGTTGAAGCAAGCTCCTCGAGCCTGGTATGAAACTTTATCAAACTTCTTACTCAATTCTGGGTTTACCAAAGGTACTATTGACACCACTCTTTTTCTCAAAACACACAAAGGTCATACTTTGCTGGTTCAGATATATGTTGATGGCATTATATTTGAATCAACAAATGAAAAATTTTGTGACAAATTTCAAAAATTGATGACCAGCCACTTTGAAATGAGTATGATGGGTGAGTTAACCTTTTTCTTAGGGTTACAGGTAAAACAAAGAATTGATGGAATATTTTTTAGTCAATCAAAATATGTGAAAACAATTCTACAAAAATACTCACTTGAAAACCGCTCTGTTTCAAAAACTCCCATGGCAACAGGGAACAAGTTAGATTCTGATAAAAATGGTATAAGTGTTGATATTAAAACCTATAGAGGGATGATAGGATCACTGCTTTATTTAACTGCAAGCAGACCAGATATCATGTTTGCAACATGTTTTCTGGCCATATATCAATGTGATCCTAAAGAATCCCATCTGAAAGCTATAAAAAGGGTTTTTAAATATCTCAAAGGCACATCAGAAATTGGTCTCTGGTATCCAAAGGATACAAACCTTGAATTAATTGCATACACAGATGCAGATTATGCAGGGTGCCTGTCAACTTTTGGGAGAAAAATTGGTATGTTGGGCGAGCAAGAAACAAAACTGTGTTGCCACATCAACAGCAGAATCAGAATATGTAGCAGCAGCAAGTTGTTGTTCACAAGTGTTGTGGATGCAAACTCAACTGAAAGATTATGGAGTAACTCTGACAAGAATTCCAATTCTATGTGACTCAAAGAGTGCTATTGCAATAACTGAAAATCCTGTTCATCACCCAAGAACCAAACACATAGATGTCAGATACCACTTCATAAAAGATCATGTGGAGAAAGGTAACATTGAAATGTATTTTGTTCCTACTGAAAATCAAATTCCTGATATCTTTACAAAACCTCTTGATGAAAAGAGACACAATTTTTTAATCAGCAAACTAGGCATGGTCAATCTAAATGATGAAGATTTCTCAGAAAACACAAAAACACAAATTGAAGACCAACTTGTTAAACAACAAAATTCTGATATTCATAGAACAAATCAACTAGCTTCTGATAAAACAATCCATCAATCTGATGGAACACCAGAATATCTGATAAATAGTCAATAATTATCAGATAATCTGAGAAAATATCAGAAACTCTGGGAAAAATTATCAGAAGTTCTGATATAAAATCAGAAACTACGTTGAAACATCAGAATTTTTTTTCATCCTCATGCACATTCCACAGATTGTAAATACTTATTTTCGTGTATTTTTTTTTGCTGTTGTTTTGTTTTAATAAAAACAACAAAAGGGGGGAAAAGTAACATGCATACTGATTAAGTTTCATACAACTGTAATAATCAACCGTCTCATTTTCTTTTCAGTTTATTGAATTTCATTTTTTTTTGCATGCAAAGCCATTTCTTCATAAGGAACTTAAATGTGACACGTAGGCACTAGAATCATTAGGAGCTATGAAAATAGATGCCTAGTCATTAAATGCTTACTCACACATGGGGCTTGATAGACTGTCAAAATCACTGTTACACTCACTGTTACATTCACTGGGATAGATATCTTCTTAATTGAAGAGAAAAAGGTTGGCTGTTAACATCACTTTCACCTATAAATATTAACAACCTGAAAAGAACATTTGTAACAAAAACCAGCTCTTCAAAAGCCTTTTCAACAGTATTTTTCCTTATAAAAAATGGGTCGCCCAAAATTGATGAAAGCCACTCAATTTCCTCTTCCGTTTCACAGACATCACAATCTTAGATTAAGATCCAACTTGGAAGGACCTGCATGGGAGGACTGCAGGTTTGTGTACAATATGATTATGCGAAGTCCTTTAGGCTTTGTTGTGTCATCACATGTCACCATATATCAAGAACTTCTCCAAGAGTTCTGGTGGAACTCTCAAATCATTTTTGGTGGTACTTCCATGTGGATTGAAAGTGAGGTTATGGGAGTAAAAATTACTCTAAAAGAAGAAACAATCAGAAAAGTCCTCAAACTGGGTGATGTTCATGAAATCCAACTTCCGGAAAAATCAAATGTGCAACAAACCTTGACTGAAATGGGCTATCATGAAATCCAACTTCCGGAAAAATCAAATGTGCAACAAACCTTGACTGAAATGGGCTATCACACACTCAACTCATCAAGGGCCATTAGCAAGTCTGGTTTTATACCACCTTTCCAGTTTTTGGTAACACAGCTAAGTGTCTGCTTTTTGAAGAAAATTGGACACTTCAATGAGCTGTCGAATAGGATGATGGAAGTGGTGCATGCTGTGATACAAGAAAAACCTTTCAACTATGCTAAGTTTCTAATGAGAGACCTAGAAGCAAACATCCACGACCGTCAACCCTTTCTGATTTACCCTCGATTTGTTACCAAGGTAATCACTAGTCAGCTGGACTTTGGAGGAGTGAGAAGCTGCTACTCAAGAGCTGAGATGGTACTTCAAGAAAATATTAGTGAAGCCACCTTGACGCCGGCAAAGAATCACACCGGACGTGTAACCAGTCGTTGGTTATATGTGAAGTGCATGTTCAATGTGTTAGAGGAGGAGGAGAAGTAGTTTTCTTTGTTTTAAGTTTTGTTTTCGTTTAACATGTTTGTTCTATGTTTTCTTTCAACAGGTTTGTTTTAAATTTTTTATTGGTAAATAGATCTAGGGGGAACTAATACAAATTGACTGATAAAATCAAAGAAATTCTGGTGAATTACACATGAATACTGACAGAAGTTAGTAGAACTCAAAATCTGATGATCAATCAGAAAAACTGATCATTCACCAGAAAACAATGAAAATTCTGATAACAAGTCAGAAAATAATACTTTGTTTTGAAAAACCAGAAAGGTTAACATATCATCAGAAAAACAATTCTTTGAATCAGATTTAATTGAATTTATTAAAATCCAAATTTTTAAGAAAAAGTTTCTTTCTAAATTTTTTTTTCTGAGGACTAGAACAAGCTATAAAATACCTCTGGTATATCAGAACAAAGGTGTGGAGTTCAGAACTGCAAGACTACAATGCAAGTAAAATCTCAGAACTCTACTTATTCCCTCTCATCTAAAAAAAAAATTCTGATGATATATATATATATCATTATGAGAAATATTTGGGGGAGACACACAAAGGGTTTCGATTGGACCTTTTAAAAAGGGGTCCCACATAGAGAAAAGGTGCAAGTTGGAAACTAGTGTTATCTGCAAAATTTTTGAAGTCTCTAAGTATCTTTAAAAGGATATACATTAAATTAGAGATAAATCAAAGGTTTTTCAAAAACGGTTGTCTCCTTAAAGGATTAAAACATCATAAAGGTGTCATTAATCCTCTTAAACTCAAACAACCCACGACAAACACTCAAAAATCTCTGTCTACACACCCTATAAATACCTCATTCAAAGCAGAGTCTTCCATCTTCAACCTTCAAATTCAAAACCCTAAAACCCTTTTCCAAACACAAAACCCAAATTCTCAATGGCTGCTGTCAACATCAACAAACCTCAAGTTAAACACTCAGTTCCTTTCATCACTGAAGATGAATTTCTTCCATTAAAGAGCAACAATGAAGCAATGAATGATAACATCGAAGAGTATGATACGAAGTGTCAAATTCTCATTGAATTTCTAACAAGATGCCTGTTAGCTCAAGCTCTTACAAAGACCAGAAAGGTACCACAAGAACTCATACAACAAGTAGTAAAAACTCTCAAAATCTCAAGTCAAACTGAGCTAACAGCACATGTATGGGAAAATATCTTCATTAAAATTTCACCAGAAAAAATAAGGGAATATTTGGAGCTACCCTTACATCAGAACTTTGAAAAGTCACCAGAAAGAGAATATATGTTTTCACAACTTGATGCTGTAATGGGATACAAAACAAAGATTTCAACAATCACTAAATTCAAGAGAAACAAGCTACCTGCCTTCTGGCAAGTTTTAATGGAAATTCTGAACAAGTGTTTATCGTCAAAGATTGGAGGTACAGATCAGATAAATATGAACATTCTAACAATCATGTTCAATCTAATTAACGGATTAAACATTGATTATGGAGCAGAAATATTTATTCTGATCAGAAGATCAATTCTGACCAGAGATGGAAGAATAGATTCACATCTACCCTTTCCAAGATTTCTATCAATCATAATTTCTGATGCTTTTCTGAAAAGAAACATGGAAATCCCAGCATCAGAAAATATGTGGAAGACAGAAATTATGAAACCTTGGAATGCTGCAGGGTCTTGGAAGTCAGATTATGATGTACCTGCTCTGACAGAAAAAGTGATGAGTATGATACCAGAAGAATCACCATACAGAGCAGAATACCTGAAAATGTTGAACAAAAAGTCATAGAGCAAAGGAGTTTTTGAACAAGTGTCCCCTATGGAGCATGATGCATAGGAGTCAAGCACACCAAGAATGGAACAGCAGGATGAATCTGATCCTCATCTAGCTGATAAAGATGTGAACATGAGTCTTGTGGCTGAAGGACATCATGCTGAAGTCTCACACATTGAAGAAACAGGTGCACAACAGTCTAAAATAAACATATTTTATGATTCTGAGAATGATTCTGATGAATCAATTCAAGGAAAACTTGAAATCTTAATTAAAGAAACTATTTCTTCAAAACAAGATGTGAGTAAAACAAAAGACTCATTTTCTGAATCAGATTCTGAGGAGGAAAATGTAGTAACAACAGGTGGAGATCAGCCTACTGATCAAGGAAACCTGGGTGAGAAAAATAAAAGCTTCTCAACAACTCATGGAGAACCTGAAAAGGTTCAAGGAAATGAGGAAATCCAAAACTTGAATTTGTTTCAATTTTCTGGTGAGGATATAGGGAATTTGGATTCTTCCAATCCTCTTAACCTCAAAACAGCAGAGAATGTGTTTTCTGCTGGTGTTAGAAGAGAAACATCTGTTGTTTCTCCAATTTCCCAAGAACATCAATCTATGTCACCTAAACAATTTCAAAAAGAACATGAAGATGAAGCTGCTACTGTGAAAACAGCAACAGAAGAAAAAACTAGATCTAATACTAAAAGAAATCAGAAATCAAAAGTCAGAGATCAAGTTTTTGTCAGAAACTGTCAAAGCTGTGCAGAAGCAAACTGAAGACAATACTGTAACTCTCAACAATTTGAAAAAATCATCAGAAAACAAAGAAAGCTCATCAGAAATTGAGAAAGCTATCAAGGAACTGAATGATATCAAGAAAAAGATGGCTGAGAGTGCAACTGCAGGAGAAAACTCAAGTTCAGGGAAGCTTCTTGAAGAAATACAGTTCCTCAGAGCCAACAACAGCAGCATGACTGAGGCTTTTGAGAAATTGTTGATGGAATTAGCTGCACAAAGAAATCAAGAAAATCAAGAGTTACAAAATATGAAGAAACAAGAGGAAACAAATACTCAAGCTCTTACTAATGTTCATCTGTTAGTTAAAAGATTGTAGTATAATGTTGCCAGACTAGCAAATATTGATCTTCATGAACTGAAAGCCCCAATTCCACAAGAAAGACAAGCAAGAAGATTAGAAACTCCTCAACAACAACCAAAAACTGTTCAACAAGGTCAAACCAAACAAACAGACACCTCAACAGCTCAAAAACAGAAGCAACCCATGGGTCCACCTCAAGATAAACAAAAGATACCCATGGGTCCTCCACCAAATGTCTCAAAGCCGGACACATCAAGGGTACAACCAAAAGACCATGTTCCAGTACAACCAGTTTCTACAACCATCACTAGAGAAACAGAGTTGAGCAAAATGATGGATACAAAAGAAAAGAGAAGAATGGAACTTGAAGTGACTTCCTCAAAAAGGCCAAGAAAAGAAATGATAGAAGATTCAGAAGGGAACAACAGAGAAATGGATGTGGTAAAAGGTGATTTACACACTATAATGTACCCTGAAGAACATCTAAAGAGTTACTATTGGAAAGCTCCAGAAGACAACCCAAAGAGACCACTCTCTCCAATGAGCAAAGGTATTGTTGAAAACATAAATAATGGAGGTTGGGTAATTTTACACAAGCATATGACCAATCCAATAGGATCAATTGAAAGAATTGATACAATGACCACTGGAGGAGGCATCCTAGGCAATGAAGCACAAAACAAGTATACCTTGATCAGAAAAGAAAACAGTCAACAAAAGGTTACTGATGCAAATCTGGCTGATGATATTCACCCATTGGGAATAGTCAAAATGAAGAATATCATTGATGAAATGAAAGGTAATTCAGTTATAATCAGAAGAGCCCTTGAAAGTCTCAAAAGTGCAGGAGCAAAATTATACAAAAGAGCTGCACTGGCAGACTTTGATCTATGTATCAATTTTGAGTACAGCAACAAAGTGCTAATACCGTCTCCAAACACTTCAATTCTAGCTGAAATCTCTTCTAAACCAGTAAGAACCGGAGCAATCTTTGATCAACCAGAAATGTATGTAGTCTTCAAAGATGCAAATGAAGAGAAAGCTCTGTTCAGAATCAGTGAAGTATGCAGGTATTCAAATCAAACACTAAAATATATAAGAAACTGCATGAATGAAAAACAAGAGTAACTCAAAAAGAAGGGAAAGAACAATGAAAAGCTGAGAAAAACAATTGAAGAGTGCATTGAAAATTGGATGGAAGCAAGAGGATGGTATAAAGAGATGTACAAAGCAACTCAAAAGGCTATTGATTACAAGAGAAGACTGAAACCAGGAGACAAATACAGAAGTGGAGTGAAGATCAATTAAATGAATTGATAAGATGAAATTCCTGTTTTTGAACAAAGTTTTAAATTTGTCTGATGTATGGTTGGTTTGACTATGTTTTATGTTTCTGAACTTAGTTGTTTTTGAATTTCTCTTTCAAAGAAAGTTGTTTATGTTTGATATATAGGTAGTTCTTTTTCTTACAATACTTAGGGGGAAACTGTTAGGAAACTTTATGTGTAAGTATTGAAGAAAATCACAATCAACAGTATCTATGAAGAGATCACAGTCCTGAAGATCACGAACTAGAAAAAGAAGATCAGATGGGACAACTGGAAAGCACAGCATCTACTTCAAAGAATTACAAGTTGATCAAGAGCTGAATTGGATTATCAGAAGAGGTCATTTCTGATGGATCTGATGATATTTCTGATGAAATATCATCAGTATCTGACGATTCTGATCATCAAGGATTTTCTGATGATTTATTCATCAGAATTTCTGATGAAGTGGTTTATCAGAATTTCTGATGAAACAACCCACTTATCTGAAATTGGCTCTGTCCTGCCACAATTACCGAAGCAAGTTGACATTAAATGATATCATGATGAAAAAGGCAACTTGAACGTTGGAATCAATGAATTTGTCAATTGGCTACTTTTTGCAGGAATTATTGTATGAATAAACTATTGTTTATTCATACAAGCCGACTATAAATAGAAGGCTCAACCAGGAGAAGCAAAGTGAGTTTGAAGCTTAGCATTCACACATACATCTAGACTCCATTGCTCTCTCCCCCACTGAATTCAAGATTCGTTTGTATTAGATAATAATCTTTCAATCACCTTGTAAACCATTTTGTTTCAAAGTGATATAAACTTGATAATTCTATAGGTCTTGTTTCTTGAAAGTCTAATTTCCATTTCCGCACATCTTTTTCACATCTACTGAAATCACTTGCCATATTACGTGAAAAGAAGTTGTTTTGAGCCTGAACTGGGTCTAACAAGGTTCACAATGGTGTAAAATTAAAATGGGATATACCGGGCTAGGATTCGAGTTACAGGAACAAGGGCCAAACCAACCACCCAAGAATGGAATTGTCGAGCGAAAACACATGACAACCTCCTAGAAGCAGTTTTTCTTGCCACCACACCTTTCTCCATCAATTAGGAATCTGATGCCGTCACTAAACACATTCCTTAAATTGTAACCATTTGTTGAGTAATTTTTTTGTTGTCTAATCCGCATATATATCACCATTGCCCTTAATTTTCTTGACTGTATATCTCTTAAATGTCAACATATACACGTGTGATTTAGTTTACGAAGATTTTTCGATGCCGAGAACCTTGATCAGAGAGTAAAAATGGCGTAAGGTTCACCATAGTGTAAAATTAAAATGGGATATACCGGGTTAGGATTCGAGTTACAGGAACAAGGGCCAAACTAACCACCCAAGAATGGAATCGTCGAGCAAAAACCCTTGACAACCTCCTAGAAGAAGCTTTTCTTGCCACCAGACCTTTCTCCATCAATTAGGAATCTGATGCCGTCACTATACACATTCCTTAAATTGTAGGCATTTGTTGAGTGGTTTTTTGGTGTCTAATCCGCAATATATCACCATTGCCCTTGATTTTCTTGACTGTATATCTCTTAAATGTCAACATATACACGTGTGATTTAGTTTACGAAGATTTTTCAATGCCGAGAACCTCGATCAGATAGTAAAAAAGGCGTAAGATTCACAATGGTGTAAAATTAAAATGGGATATACCGGGCTAGGATTCGAGTTACATGAAAAAGGGCCAAACCAACCACCCAAGAATGGAATCGTTGAGCGAAAACACATGACAACCTCCTAGAAGCAGCTTTTCTTGCCACCAGACTTTCTCCATCAATTAGGAATCTGATGTGGTCACTAAACACATTCCTTAAATTATAGCCATTTGTTGAGTCTTTTTTTAGTGTCTAATCCGCATATATATCACCATTGCCCTTGATTTTCTTGACTGTATATCTCTTAAATGTCAACATATACACGTGTGATTTAGTTTACGAAGATTTTTCAATGCTGAGAACCTCGATCAGAGAGTAAAAAAGGCGTAAGGTTCACAATGGTGTAAAATTAAAATGGGATATACCGGGCTAGGATTCGAGTTATAGGAACAAGGGCCAAACCAACCACCCAAGAATGGAATCATCGAGCGAAAACACTTGACAACCTCCTAGAAGCAGCTTTTCTTGCCACCAGAACTTTCTCCATCAATTAGTAATCTGATGCCGTCACTAAACACATTCCTTAAATTGTAGCCTTTTGTTGAGTGATTTTTTTTGTGTCTAATCCGCATATATATCACCATTGCCCTTGATTTTCTTGACTATATATCTCTTAAATGACAACATATACACGTGTGATTTAGTTTACGAAGATTTTTCAATGCCGAGAACCCCGATCAGAGAGTAAAAAAGGCGTAAGGTTCACAATGGTGAAAAATTAAAATGGAATATACTGGGATAGGATTCGAGTTACAGAAACAAGGGCCAAACCAACCACCCAAGAATGGAATCGTCGAGCGAAAACACTTGACAACCTCCTAAAAGCAGCTTTTCTTGCCACCAGACCTTTCTCCATCAATTAGGAATCTGTTGTCGTCACTAAACACGTTCCTTAAATTGTAGCCATTTTGTTAATTGTTTTTTTTGGTGTCTAATCCGGATATATATCACCATTGCCCTTGATTTTCTTAACTGTATATCTCTTAAATGTCAACATATACATGTGTGATTTAGTTTACGAAGATTTTTCAATGCCGAGAACCTCGATCAGAGAGTAAAGAAGGAGTAAGGTTCACAATGGTGTAATATTAAAATGGGATATACCGGGCTAGGATTCGAGTTACAGGAACAAGGGCCAAACCAACCACCCAAGAATGGAATCGTCGAGCGAAAACACTTGACAACCTCCTAGAAGCAGCTTTTCTTGCCACCAGACCTTTCTCCATCAATTAGGAATCTGATGCCGTCACTAAAAACATTCCTTAAATTGTAGCCATTTGTTGTGTGTTTTTTTTTCTTGTCTAATCCGCATATATATCACCATTGCCCTTGATTTTTTTGACTGTATATCTCTTAAATGTCAACATATACACGTGTGATTTAGTTACAGGAACAAGGGCCAAACCAACCACCCAAGAATGGAATCGTCGAGCTAAAACACTTGACAACCACCTAAAAGCAGCTTTTCTTGCCACCAGACCTTTCAACATCAATTAGGAATCTGTTGCCATCACTAAACACATTCCTTAAATTGTAGCCATTTTGTTAAGTGTTTTTTTTTTGTGTCTAATCCGGATATATATCACCATTGCCCTTGATTTTCTTGACTGTATATCTCTTAAATGTCAACATATACACGTGTGATTTAGTTTACGAAGATTTTTCAATGCCGAGAACCTCGATCAGAGAGTAAAGAAGGTGTAAGGTTCACAATGGTGTAAAATTAAAATGGGATATACCGGGCTAGGATTCGAGTTACAGGAACAAGGGCCAAATTAAGCACCCAAGAATGGAATCGTCGAGCGAAAACACTTGTCAACCTCCTAGAAGCAGCTTTTCTTGCCACCAGACCTTTCTCCATCAATTAGGAATCTGATGCTGTCACTAAACACATTCCTTAAATTGTAGACATTTGTTGAGTGTTATTTTTTCTTGTCTAATCCGCATATATATCACCATTGCCCTTGATTATCTTGGCTGTATATCTCTTAAATTTCAACATATACATGTGTGATTTAGTTTAACAAGATCTTTCAATGCCGAGAACCTCGATCAGAGAGTAAAAATGGCGTAAGTTTCACAATGGTGTAAAATTAAAATGGGATATCCCGGGCTAGGATTCGAGTTACAGGAACAAGGGCCAAACTAACCACCCAAGAATGGAATCGTCGAGCGAAAACACTTGATAACCTCCTAGAAGAAGCTTTTCTTGTCACCAGACCTTTCTCCATCAATTAGGAATCTGATGCCGTCACTAAACACATTCCTTAAATTGTAGCCAATTGTTGAGTGTTTTTTTTTGTGTGAAATCCGCATATATATCACCATTGCCCTTGACTTTCTTGAATGTATATCTCTTAAATGTCAACATATACACGTGTGATTTAGTTTACGAAGATTTTTCAGTGCCGAGAACTTAGATCAGAGAGTAAAAAAGGCGTAAGGTTCACAATGGTGTAAAATTAAAATGGGATATACCGGGCTAGGATTCGAGTTACAGGAACAAGGGCCAAACTAACCACCCAAGAATGGAATCGTCGAGCGAAAACTCTTGACAACCACCTAGAAGAAGCTTTTCTTGCCACCAGACCTTTCTCCATCAATTAGGAATCTGATGCCGTCACTAAACACATTCCTTAAATTGTAGCCATTTGTTGAGTGTTTTTTTGGTGTCTAATCCGCAATATATCACCATTGCCCTTGATTTTCTTAACTGTATATCTCTTAAATGTCAACATATACATGTGTGATTTAGTTTACGAAGATTTTTCAATGCCGAGAACCTCGATCAGAGAGTAAAAATGGCATAAGATTCACAATGGTGTAGAATTAAAATGGGATATACTGGGCTAGGATTCGAGTTATAGGAACAAGGGCCAAACCAACCACCCAAGAATGGAATCGTTGAGCGAAAACACTTGACAACCTCCTTGAAGCAGCTTTTCTTGCCACCAGACCTTTCTCCATCAATTAGGAATCTGATGCCGTTACTAAACACATTCCTTAAATTGTAGCCTTTTGTTGAGTGTTTTTTTTTTGGTGTCTAATCTGCATATATATCACCATTGCCCTTGATTTTCTTAACTATATATCTCTTAAATGTCAACATATACACGTGTGATTTAGTTTACGAAGATTTTTCAATGTCGGGAACCCCGATCAGAGAGTAAAAAAGGCGTAAGATTCACAATGGTGTAAAATTAAAATGGGATATACCGGGCTAGGATTCGAGTTACATGAACATGGGCCAAACCAACAACCCAAGAATGGAATCGTCGAGGGAAAACACTTGACAACCTCCTAGAAGCAGCTTTTCTTGCCACCAGACCTTTCTCCATCAATTAGGAATCTGATGCCGTCACTAAACACATTCCTTAAATTATAGCCCTTTGTTGAGTCTTTTTTTTGGGTGTCTAATCCGCATATATATCACCATTGCCCTTGATTTTCTTGACTGTATATCTCTTAAATGTCAACATATACACGTGTGATTTAGTTTACGAAGATTTTTCAATGCTGAGAACCTCGATCAGAGAGTAAAAAAGGCGTAAGGTTCACAATGGTGTAATATTAAAATGGGATATACCGGGTTAGAATTCGAGTTATAGGATCAAGGGCCAAACCAACCACCCAAGAATGGAATCGTTGAGCGAAAACACTTGACAACCTCCTAGAAGCAGCTTTTCTTACCACCAGACCTTTCTCCATCAATTAGGAATCTGATGCCGTCACTAAACACATTCCTTAAATTGTAGCCTTTTGTTGAGTGCTTTTTTTTTGTGTCTAATCCGCATATATATCACCATTGCCCTTGATTTTCTTGACTGTATATCTCTTAAATGTGAACATATACACGTGTGATTTAGTTTAAGAATATTTTTCAATGCCGAGAACCTCGATCAGAGTGTAAAGAAGGTGTAAGGTTCACAATGGTGTAAAATTAAAATGAGATATACCGGGCTAAGATTCGAGTTACAGGAACAAGGGCCAAACCAACCACCCAATAATGGAATCATCGAGCGAAAACACTTGACAACCTCCTAGAAGCACCTTTTCTTGCCACCAGACCTTTCTCCAACAATTAGGAATCAGATGCCGTCACTAAACACATTCCTTAAATTGTAGCCATTTCTTGAGTGTTTTTTTTTCTTGTCTAATCCGTATATATATCACCATTGCCCTTGATTTTCTTGACTGTATATCTCTTAAATGTCAACATATACACGTGTGATTTAGTTTACGAAGATTTTTCAATGCCGAGAACCTCGATCAGAGAGTAAAAAAGGCGTAAGGTTCACAATGGTGAAAAATTAAAATGGGATATACTGGGATAGGATTCGAGTTACGGGAACAAGGGACAAACCAACCACCCAAGAATGGAATCGTATAGCGAAAACACTTGACAACCTCCTAAAAGCAGCTTTTCTTGCCACCAGACCTTTCTCCATCAATTAGGAATCTGTTGCCGTCACTAAACACATTCCTTAAATTGTAGCCATTTTGTTAAGTGTTTTTTTTTGTGACTAATCCGGATATATATCACCATTGTCCTTGATTTTCTTGACTGTATATCTCTTAAATGTCACATATACACGTGTGATTTAGTTTACGAAGATTTTTCAATGCCGAGAACCTCGATCAGAGAGTAAAGAAGGCGTAAGGTTCACAATGGTGTAAAATTAAAATGGGATATACCGGGCTAGGATTCGAGTTACAGGAAAAAGGGCCAAACCAACCACCCAAGAATGGAAGCGTCGAGGGAAAACACTTGACAACCTCCTAAAAGCAGCTTTTCTTGCCACCAGACCTTTTTCCATCAATTAGGAATCTGATGCCGTTACTAAACACATTCCTTAAATTGTAGCCATTTGTTGAGGGTTTTTTTTTCTTGTCTAATCCGCATATATATCACAATTGCCCTTGATTTTCTTGACTGTATATCTCTGAAATGTCAACATATACACGTGTGATTTAGTTTACGAAGATTTTTCAATGCCGAGAACCTCGATCAGAGAGTAAAAATGGCGTAAGTTTCACAATGGTGTAAAATTAAAATGGGATATACCGGGCTAGGATTCGAGTTACAGTAACAAGGGCCAAACTAACCACCCAAGAATGGAATCGTCGAGCGAAAACACTTGACAACCTCCTAGAAGAAGCTTTTCTTGCCACCAGACCTTTCTCCATCAATTAGGAATCTGATGCCGTCACTAAACACATTCCTTAAATTGTAGCCATTTGTTGAGTGTTTTTTTTGGAGTCAAATCCGCATATAAATCACCATTGCCCTTGATTTTCTTGAATGTATATCTCTTAAATGTCAACATATACACGTGTGATTTAGTTTACGAAGATTTTTCAATGCCGAGAACCTAGATCAGAGAGTAAAAAAGGCCTAAGGTTCACAATGGTGTAAAATTAAAATGGGATATATCGGGCTAGGATTCGAGTTACAGGAACAAGGGCCAAACCAACTACCCAAGAATTGAATCGTCGCGCGAAAACACTTGACAACCTCCTAGAAGCAGCTTTTCTTGCCACCAGACCTTTCTCCATCAATTAGGAATCTCATGCCGTCTCTACACACATTCCTTAAATTGTAGCCATTTGTTGAGTGTTTTTTTTTTGTGTCTAATCCGCATATATATCACCATTGCCCTTGATTTTCTTGACTGTATATCTCTTAAATGTGAACATATACACGTGTGATTTAGTTTAAGAATATTTTTTAATGCCGAGAACCTCGATCAGAGTGTAAAGAAGGTGTAAGGTTCACAATGGTGTAAAATTAAAATGGGATATACCGGGCTAAGATTCGAGTTACAGGAACAAGGGCCAAACCAACCACCCAATAATGGAATCATCGAGCGAAAAAACTTGACAACCTCCTAGAAGCACCTTTTCTTGCCACCAGACCTTTCTCCAACAATTAGGAATCAGATGCCGTCACTAAACACATTCCTTAAATTGTAGCCATTTCTTGAGTGTTTTTTTTTTCTTGTCTAATCCGTATATATATCACCATTGCCCTTGATTTTCTTGACTGTATATCTCTTAAATGTCAACATATACACGTGTGATTTAGTTTACGAAGATTTTTCAATGCCGACAACCTCGATCAGAGAGTAAAAAAGGCGTAAGGTTCACAATGGTGAAAAATTAAAATAGGATATACTGGGATAGGATTCGAGTTACGGGAACAAGGGACAAACCAACCACCCAAGAATGGAATCGTATAGCGAAAACACTTGACAACCTCCTAGAAGCACCTTTTCTTGCCACCAGACCTTTCTCCATCAATTAGGAATCTGTTGCCGTCACTAAACACATTCCTTAAATTGTAGTCATTTTGTTAAGTGTTTTTTTTGGTGACTAATCCGGATATATATAACCATTGCCCTTGATTTTCTTGACTGTATATCTCTTTAATGTCAACATATACACGTGTGATTTAGTTTACGAAGATTTTTCAATGCCGAGAACCTCGATCAGAGAGTAAAAAAGGCGTAAGGTTCACAATGGTGAAAAATTAAAATGGGATATACTGGGATAGGATTCGAGTTATGGGAACAAGGGCCAAACCAACCACCCAAGAATGGAATCGTCGAGCGAAAACACTTGACAACCTCCTAATAGCAGCTTTTCTTGCCACCAGACCTTTCTCCATCAATTAGGAATATGTTGCCGTCACAAAACACATTCCTTAAATTGTAGCCATTTTGTTAAGCATTTTTTTTGGTGTCTAATCCGCATATAAATCACCATTGCCCTTGATTTTCTTGACTATATATCTCTTAAATGTCAACATATACACGTGTGATTTAGTTTACGAAGATTTTTCAATGCCGAGAACCCCGATCAGAGAGTAAAAAAGGCGTAAGCTTCACAATGGTGAAAAATTAAAATGGGATATACGGGGATAGGATTCGAGTTACGGGAACATGGGCCAAACCAACCACCCAAGAATGGAATCGTCGAGCGAAAACACTTGACAACCTCCTAAAAGTAGCTTTTCTTGCCACCAGACCTTTCTCCATCAATTAGGAATCTGATGCCGTCACTAAACACATTCCTTAAATTGTAGCCATTTCTTGAGTGTTTTTTTTTCTTGTCTAATCCGCATATATATCACCATTGCCCTTGATTTTCTTGACTGTATATCTCTTAAATGTCAACATATACACGTGTGATTTAGTTTACGAAGATTTTTTCAATGCCGAGAACCTCGATCAGAGAGTAAAAAAGGCGTAAGGTTCACAATGGTGAAAAATTAAAATGGGATATACTGGGATAGGATTCGAGTTACGGGAACAAGGGACAAACCAACCACCCAAGAATGGAATCGTATAGCAAAAACACTTGACAACCTCCTAAAAGCAGCTTTTCTTGCCACCAGACCTTTCTCCATCAATTAGGAATCTGTTGCCGTCACTAAACACATTCCTTAAATTGTAGCCATTTTGTTAAGTGTTTTTTTTTGTGACTAATCCGGATATATATCACCATTGTCCTTGATTTTCTTGACTGTATATCTCTTAAATGTCAACATACACACGTGTGATTTAGTTTACGAAGATTTTTCAATGCCGAGAACCTCGATCAGAGAGTAAAGAAGGCGTAAGGTTCACAATGGTGTAAAATTAAAATGGGATATACCGGGCTAGGATTCGAGTTACAGGAAAAAGGGCCAAACCAACCACCCAAGAATGGAATCGTCGAGGGAAAACACTTGACAACCTCCTAAAAGCAGCTTTTCTTGCCACCCGACCTTTTTCCATCAATTAGGAATCTGATGCCGTTACTAAACACATTCCTTAAATTGTAGCCATTTGTTGAGTGTTTTTTTTTCTTGTCTAATCCGCATATATATCACCATTGCCCTTGATTTTCTTGACTGTATATCTCTTAAATGTCAACATATACACGTGTGATTTAGTTTACGAAGATTTTTCAATGCCGAGAACCTCGATCAGAGAGTAAAAATGGCGTAAGTTTCACAATGGTGTAAAATTAAAATGGGATATACCGGGCTAGGATTCGAGTTACAGGAACAAGGGCCAAACTAACCACCCAAGAATGGAATCGTCGAGCAAAAACACTTGACAACCTCCTAAAAGCAGCTTTTCTTGCCACCAGACCGTTCTCCATCAATTAGGAATCTGTTGCCGTCACTAAACACATTCCTTAAATTGTAGTCATTTTGTTAAGTGTTTTTTTTGGTGACTAATCCGGATATATATCACCATTGCCCTTGATTTTCTTGACTGTATATCTCTTAAATGTCAACATATACACGTGTGATTTAGTTTACGAAGATTTTTCAATGCCGAGAACCTCGATCAGAGAGTAAAGAAGGCGTAAGGTTCACAATGGTGAAAAATTAAAATGGGATATACTGGGATAGGATTCGAGTTACGGGAACAAGGGCCAAACCAACCACCCAAGAATGGAATCGTCGAGCGAAAACACTTGACAACCTCCTAAAAGCAGCTTTTCTTGCCACCAGACCTTTCTCCATCAATTAAGAATCTGATGCCGTCACTAAACACCTTCCTTAAATTGTAGCCATTTCTTGAGTGTTTTTTTTTCTTGTCTAATCCGCATATATATCACCATTGCCCTTGATTTTCTTGACTGTATATCTCTTTAATGTCAACATATACACGTGTGATTTAGTTTACGAAGATTTTTCAATGCCGAGAACCTCGATCAGAGAGTAAAAAAGGCGTAAGGTTCACAATGGTGAAAAATTAAAATGGGATATACTGGGATAGGATTCGAGTTATGGGAACAAGGGCCAAACCAACCACCCAAGAATGGAATCGTCGAGCGAAAACACTTGACAACCTCCTAATAGCAGCTTTTCTTGCCACCAGACCTTTCTCCATCAATTAGGAATCTGTTGCCGTCACAAAACACATTCCTTAAATTGTAGGCATTTTGTTAAGCGTTTTTTTTTGTGTCTAATCCGCATATAAATCACCATTGCCCTTGATTTTCTTGACTATATATCTCTTAAATGTCAACATATACACGTGTGATTTAGTTTACGAAGATTTTTCAATGCCGAAAACCCCGATCAGAGAGTAAAAAAGGCGTAAGGTTCACAATGGTGAAAAATTAAATGGGATATACAGGGATAGGATTCGAGTTACGGGAACAAGGGCCAAACCAACCACCCAAGAATGGAATCGTCGAGCGAAAACACTTGACAACCTCCTAAAAGCAGCTTTTCTTGCCACCAGACCTTTCTCCGTCAATTAAGAATCTGTTGCCGTCACTAAACACATTCCTTAAATTGTAGCCATTTTGTTAAGTGTTTTTTTTGGTGACTAATCCGGATATATATCACCATTGCCCTTGATTTTCTTGACTGTATATCTCTTAAATGTCAACATATACACGTGTGATTTAGTTTACGAAGATTTTTCAATGCCGAGAACCTCGATCAGAGAGTAAAGAAGGCGTAAGGTTAACAATGGTGTAAAATTAAAATGGGATATACCGGGCTAGGATTCGAGTTACAGGAACAAGGGCCAAACCAACCACCCAAGAATGGAATCGTCGAGCGAAAACACTTGACAACCTCCTAAAAGCAGCTTTTCTTGCCACCAGACCTTTTTCCATCAATTAGGAATCTGATGCCGTTACTAAACACATTCCTTAAATTGTAGCCATTTGTTGAGTGTTTTTTTTCTTGTCTAATCCGCATATATATCACCGTTGCCCTTGATTTTCTTGACTGTATATCTCTTAAATGTCAACATATACACGTGTGATTTAGTTTACGAAGATTTTTCAATGCCGAGAACCTCGATCAGAGAGTAAAAATGGCGTAAGTTTCACAATGGTGTAAAATTAAAATGGGATATATCGGGCTAGGATTCGAGTTACAGGAACAAGGGCCAAACTAACCACCCAAGAATGGAATCGTCGAGCGAAAACACATGACAACCTTCTAGAAGAAGCTTTTCTTGCCACCAGACCTTTCTCCATCAATTAGGAATTTGATGCCGTCACTAAACACATTCCTTAAATTGTAGCCATTTGTTGAGTGTTTTTTTTGGAGTCAAATCCGCATATAAATCACCATTGCCCTTGATTTTTTTGAATGTATATCTCTTAAATGTCAACATATACACGTATGATTTAGTTTACGAAGATTTTTCAATGCCGAGAACCTAGATCAGAGAGTAAAAAAGGCCTAAGGTTCACAATGGTGTAAAATTAAAATGGGATATACCGGGCTAGGATTCGAGTTACAGGAACAAGGGCCAAACCAACCACCCAAGAATGGAATCGTCGCGCGAAAACACTTGACAACCTCCTAGAAGCAGCTTTTCTTGCCACCAGACATTTCTCCATCAATTAGGAATCTCATGCCGTCTCTAAACACATTCCTTAAATTGTAGACATTTGTTGAGTGTTTTTTTTTTGTGTCTAATCCGCATATATATCACCATTGCCCTTGATTTTCTTGACTGTATATCTCTTAAATGTAAACATATACACGTGTGATTTAGTTTACGAAGATTTTTCAATGCCGAGAACCTCGATCAGAGTGTAAAGAAGGTGTAAGGTTCACAATGGTGTAAAATTAAAATGGGATATACCAGGCTAGGATTCGAGTTACAGGAACAAGGGCCAAACCAACCACCCAAGAATGGAATCGTCGAGCGAAAACACTTGACAACCTCCTAGAAGCACCTTTTCTTGCCACCAGACCTTTTTCCATCAATTAGGAATCTGATGCCATCACTAAACACATTCCTTAAATTGTAGCCATTTCTTGAGTGTTTTTTTTTTCTTGTCTAATCCGCATATATATCACCATTGCCTTTGATTTTCTTCACTGTATATCTCTTAAATGTCAACATATACACGTGTGATTTAGTTTACGAAGATTTTTCAATGCCGAGAACCTCGATCAGAGAGTAAAAATGGGGAAGGATTCACAATGGTGTAAAATTAAAATGGGATATACCGGGCTAGGATTCGAGTTACAGGAACAAGGGCCAAACTAACCACCCAAGAATGGAATCGTCGAGCGAAAACACCTGACAACCTCCTAGAAGAAGCTTTTCTTGCCACCAGACCTTTCTCCATCAATTAGGAATCTGATGCCGTCACTAAAAACATTCCTTAAATTGTAGCCATTTGTTGAGTGTTTTTTTTTGTGTCTAATCCGCATATATATCACCATTGCCCTTGATTTTCTTAACTGTATATCTCTTAAATGTCAACATATACACGTGTGATTTAGTTTACGAAGATTTTTCAATGCCGAGAACCTCGATCAGAGTGTAAAGAAGGTGTAAGGTTCACAATGGTGTAAAATTAAAATGGGATATACCGGGCTAGGATTCGAGTTACAGGAACAAGGGCCAAACTAACCACCCAAGAATGGAATCGTCGAGCGAAAACACTTGACAACCTTCTAGAAGAAGCTTTTCTTGCCACCAGACCTTTCTCCATCAATTAGGAATTTGATGCCGTCACTAAACACATTCCTTAAATTGTAGCCATTTGTTGAGTGTTTTTTTTGGAGTCAAATCCGCATATAAATCACCATTGCCCTTGATTTTTTTGAATGTATATCTCTTAAATGTCAACATATACACGTGTGATTTAGTTTACGAAGATTTTTCAATGCCGAGAACCTAGATCAGAGAGTAAAAAAGGCCTAAGGTTCACAATGGTGTAAAATTAAAATGGGATATACCGGGCTAGGATTCGAGTTACAGGAACAAGGGCCAAACCAACCAACCAAGAATGGAATCGTCGCGCGAAAACACTTGACAACCTCCTAGAAGCAGCTTTTCTTGCCACCAGACATTTCTCCATCAATTAGGAATCTCATGCCGTCTCTAAACACATTCCTTAAATTGTAGCCATTTGTTGAGTGTTTTTTTTTTGTGTCTAATCCGCATATATATCACCATTGCCCTTGATTTTCTTGACTGTATATCTCTTAAATGTAAACATATACACGTGTGATTTAGTTTACGAAGATTTTTCAATGCCGAGAACCTCGATCAGAGTGTAAAGAAGGTGTAAGGTTCACAATGGTGTAAAATTAAAATGGGATATACCAGGCTAGGATTCGAGTTACAGGAACAAGGGCCAAACCAACCACCCAAGAATGGAATCGTCGAGCGAAAACACTTGACAACCTCCTAGAAGCACCTTTTCTTGCCACCAGACCTTTTTCCATCAATTAGGAATCTGATGCCATCACTAAACACATTCCTTAAATTGTAGCCATTTCTTGAGTGTTTTTTTTTTTCTTGTCTAATCCGCATATATATCACCATTGCCTTTGATTTTCTTCACTGTATATCTCTTAAATGTCAACATATACACGTGTGATTTAGTTTACGAAGATTTTTCAATGCCGAGAACCTCGATCAGAGAGTAAAAATGGGGAAGGATTCACAATGGTGTAAAATTAAAATGGGATATACCGGGCTAGGATTCGAGTTACAGGAACAAGGGCCAAACTAACCACCCAAGAATGGAATCGTCGAGCGAAAACACCTGACAACCTCCTAGAAGAAGCTTTTCTTGCCACCAGACCTTTCTCCATCAATTAGGAATCTGATGCCGTCACTAAAAACATTCCTTAAATTGTAGCCATTTGTTGAGTGTTTTTTTTTGTGTCTAATCCGCATATATATCACCATTGCCCTTGATTTTCTTAACTGTATATCTCTTAAATGTCAACATATACACGTGTGATTTAGTTTACGAAGATTTTTCAATGCCGAGAACCTCGATCAGAGTGTAAAGAAGGTGTAAGGTTCACAATGGTGTAAAATTAAAATGGGATATACCGGGCTAGGATTCGAGTTACAGGAACAAGGGCCAAACCAACCTCCCAAGAATGGAATCGTCGAGCGAAAACACTTGACAACCTTCTAGAAGCAGTTTTTCTTGCCACCAGACCTTTCTCCATCAATTAGGAATCTGATGCCGTCACTAAACACATTCCTTAAATTGTAGCCATTTGTTGAGTGTTTTTTTTTCTTGTCTAATCCGCATATTTCACCATTGCCCTTGATTTTATTGACTGTATATCTCTTAAATGTCAACATATACACGTGTGATTTAGTTTACGAAGATTTTTCAATGCCGAGAACCTCGATCAGAGAGTAAAATTGGAGTAAGTTTCACAATGGTGTAAAATTAAAATGGGATATACCAGGCTAGGATTCGAGTTACAGGAACAAGGGCCAAACTAACCACCCAAGAATGGAATCATCGAGCGAAAACCCTTGACAACCTCCTAGAAGAAGCTTTTCTTGCCACCAGACCTTTCTCCATAAATTAGGAATCTGATGGCGTCACTAAACACATTCCTTAAATTGTTGCCATTTGTTGAGTGTTTTTTTTTCTTGTCTAATCCGCATATATATCACCATTGCCCTTGATTTTCTTCACTGTATATCTCTTAAATGTCAACATATACACGTGTGATTTAGTTTACGAAGATTTTTCAATGCCGAGAACCTCGATCAGAGAGTAAAAATGGCGAAGGATTCACAATGGTGTAAAATTAAAATGGGATATACTGGGATAGGAATCGAGTTATGGGAACAAGGGCCAAACCAACCACCCAAGAATGGAATCGTCGAGCGAAAACACTTGACAACCTCCTAATAGCAGCTTTTCTTGCCACCAGACCTTTCTCCATCAATTAGGAATATGTTGCCGTCACAAAACACATTCCTTAAATTGTAGCCATTTTGTTAAGCATTTTTTTTGGTGTCTAATCCGCATATAAATCACCATTGCCCTTGATTTTCTTGACTATATATCTCTTAAATGTCAACATATACACGTGTGATTTAGTTTACGAAGATTTTTCAATGCCGAGAACCCAGATCAGAGAGTAAAAAAGGCGTAAGCTTCACAATGGTGAAAAATTGAAATGGGATATACGGGGATAGGATTCGAGTTACGGGAACAAGGGCCAAACCAACCACCCAAGAATGGAATCGTCGAGCGAAAACACTTGACAACCTCCTAAAAGCAACTTTTCTTGCCACCAGACCTTTCTCCATCAATTAGGAATCTGATGCCGTCACTAAACACATTCCTTAAATTGTTGCCATTTGTTGAGTGTTTTTTTTTTCTTGTCTAATCCGCATATATATCACCATTGCCCTTGATTTTCTTCACTGTATATCTCTTAAATGTCAACATATACACGTGTGATTTAGTTTACGAAGATTTTTCAATGCCGAGAACCTCGATCAGAGAGTAAAAATGGCGAAGGATTCACAATGGTGTAAAATTAAAATGGGATATACCGGGCTAGGATTCGAGTTACAGGAACAAGGGCCAAACCAACCACCCAAGAATGGAATCGTCGAGCAAAAACACTTGACAACCTCCTAGAAGCAGCTTTTCTTGCCACCAGACCTTTCTCCATCAATTAGGAATCTGATGCCGTCACTAAACACATTCCTTAAATTGTAGCAATTTGTTGAGTGTTTTTTTTGGTTTCTAATCCGCATATATATCACCATTACCCTTGATTTTCGTGACTGTATATCTCTTAAATGTCTACATATGCACGTGTGATTTAGTTTACAAATATTTTTCAATGCCGAGAACCTCGATGAGAGAGTAAAAAATGCGTAAGGTTCACAATCGTGTAAAATTAAAATGGGATATACCGGGCTAGGATTCGAGTTACAGAAACAAGGGCCGAACCAACCACCCAAGAATGGAATCATCGTGCGAAAACACTTGACAACTTCCTAGAAGCAGCTTTTCTTGCCACCAGACCTTTCTCCATCAATTGGGAATCTGATGCCGTCACTAAACACATTCTTTAAATTGTAGCCATTTGTTGAGTGTTTTTTTTTGGTGTCTAATCCGCAATATATCACCATTGCCCTAGATTTTCTTGAATGTATATCTCTTAAATGTCAACATACACACGTGTGATTTAGTTTACAAATATTTTTCAATGCCGAGAACCTAGATCAGAGAGTAAAAAAGGAGTAAGGTTCACATTGGTGTAAAATTAAAATGGGATATATCGGGCTAGGATTCGAGTTACAGGAACAAGGTCCAAACTAACCACCCAAGAATGGAATGGTCGAGCGAAAACCTTTGGCAACCTCCTAGAAGAAGCTTTTCGTGCCACCAGACCTTTCTCCATTAATTAGGAATCTGATGCCGTCACTAAACACATTCCTTAAATTGTAGCCATTTGTTGAGTGTTTTTTTGGTGTCTAATCCGCAATATATCACCATTGCCCTAGATTTTCTTGACTGTATATCTCTTAAATGTCAACATATACACGTGTGATTTAGTTTACGAAGATTTTTCAATGCCGAGAACACGATCAGAGAGTAAAAAAGGCGTAAGGTTCACAATGGTGTAGAATTAAAATGGGATATACCAGGCTAGGATTCGAGTTACAGGAACAAGGGCCAAGAATGGAATCGTCGAGCGAAAACACTTGACAACCTCCTAGTAGCAGCTTTTCTTGCCACCAGACCTTTCTCCATCAATTAGGAATCTGATGCCGTCACTAAACACATTCCTTAAGTTGTAGCCATTTGTTGAGTGTTTTTTTTTTTGGTGTCTAATCTGCATATATATATCACCATTGCCCTTGATTTTCTTGACTGTATATCTCTTAAATGTCAACATATACACGTGTGATTTAGTTTACGAAGATTTTTCAATGCCGAGAACCTCGATCAGAGAGTAAAAAAGGCGTAAGTTTCACAATAGTGTAAAATTAAAATGGGATATACCAGGCTAGGATTCGAGTTACAGGAACAAGGGCCAAACCAACCACCCAAGAATGGAATGGTAGAGCTAAAACACTTGACAACCCCCTAGAAGCAGCTTTTCTTGCCACCAGACCTTTCTCCATCAATTAGGAATCGGATGCCGTCACAAAACACATTCCTTTAATTGTAGCTATTTGTTGAGTGTTTTTTTTTGTGTCTAATCCGCATATATATCACCATTGCCCTTGATTTTCTTGACTGTATATCTCTTAAATGTCAACATATACATGTGTGATTTAGTTTACGAAGATTTTTCAATGCCGAGAACCTCGATCAGAGAGTAAAAAACGCGTAAGGTTCACAATGGTGTAAAATTAAAATGGGATATACCGGGCTAGAATTCGAGTTACAGGAATAAGGGCCAAACCTACCACCCAAGAATGGAATCGTCGAGCGAAAAGACTTGACAACCTCCTAGAAGCAGCTTTTCTGGCCAGCAGACCTTTCTCCATTAGTTAGGAATCTGATGCCGTCACTAAACGCATTCCTTAAATTGTAGCCATTTGTTTAGTGTTTTTTTGGTGTCTAATCCGCATATATATCACCATTTCCCTTGATTTTCTTGACTGTATATCTCTTAAATGTCAACATATACACGTGTGATTTAGTTTACGAAGATTTTTCAATGCCAAGAACCTCGATCAGAGAGTAAAAAAGGCGTAAGGTTCACAATGGTGTAAAATTAAAATGTGATATACCGGGTGAGGATTCGAGTTACAGGAACATGGGCCAAACCAACCACCCAAGAATGGAATCGTCGAGCGAAAACACTTGACAACCTCCTAGAACCAGCTTTTCTAGCCACCAGACGTTTCTCCATCAATTAGGAATCTGATGCCGTCACTAAACACATTCCTTAAATTGAAGCCATTTGTTGAGTGTTTTTTTTTTGTGTCTAATACGCGTATATATCACCATTGCCCTTGATTTTCTTGATTGTATATCTCTTAAATGTCAACATATACACGTGTGATTTAGTTTACGAAGATTTTTTCAATGCCGAGAACCTCGATCAGAGAGTAAAATAGGCGTAAGGTTCACAATGGTGTAAAATTAATTTGAGAAATACCAGGCTAGGATACGAGTTACAGGAACAAGGGCCAGACCAACCACCCAAGAATGGATTCGTCGGGCGAAAACACTTGACAACCTCCTAGTAGTAGCTTTTCTTGCCACCAGACCTTTCTCCATCAATTAGGAATCTGATGCCGTCACTAAACACATTCCTTAAATTGTAGCCATTTGTTGAATGTTTTTTTTGGTGTCTAATCCGCATATATATCACCATTGCCCTTGATTTTCTTGACTGTATATCTCTTAAATGTCTACATATACACGTGTGATATAGTTTACGAAGATTTTTCAATGCCGAGAACCTCGATCAGAGAGTAAAAAAGGCGTAAGGTTCACAATATTGTAAAATTAAAATGAGATATACCAGGCTAGGATTCGAGTTACAGGAACAAGGGCCAAACCAACCACCCAAGAATGGAATCGTCGAGCGAAAACACTTGACAACCGACTAGAAGTAGCTTTTCTTGCCAGCAGACCTTTCTCCATCAATTAAGAATCTGATGCCGTCACTAAATGCATTCCTTAAATTCTAGCCATTTGTTTAGCGTTTTTTTTTTGGTGTCTAATCCGCATATATATCACCATTGCCCTTGATTTTCTTGACGGTATATATCTTAAATGTCAACATATACACGTGTGATTTAGTTTACGAAGATTTTCAATGTCGAGAACCTCGATCAGAGAGTAAAAAAGGCGTAAGGTTCACAATGGTGTAAAATTAAAATGGGATATACCGGGCTAGGATTCGAGTTACAGGAACAAGGGCCAAACCATCCACCCAAGAATGGAATCGTCGAGGGAAAACACTTGACAACCTCCTAGAATCAGCTTTTCTTGCCACCAGACCTTTCTCCATCAATTAGGAATCTGATGCCGTCACTAAACACATTCCTTAAATTGTTACCATTTGTTGAGTGTTTTTTTTGGTGTCTAATCCGCATATATATCACCATTGCCCTAGATTTTCTTGACCGTATATCTCTTAAATGTCAACATATACACGTATGATTCAGTTTACGAAGATTTTTCAATGCCGAGAACCTCGATTAGAGAGTAAAAAAGGCGTAAGGTTCACAATGGTGTAAAATTTAAATGGGATATACTGGGCTAGGATTCGAGTTACAGGAACAAGGGCCAAACCAACCACCCAAGAATGGAATCGTCGAACGAAAACACATGACAACCTCCTAGAAGCAGCTTTTCTTGCCACCAGACCTTTCTCCATCAATTAGGAATCTGATGCCGTCACTAAACACATTCCTTAAATTGTTACCATTTGTTGAGTGTTTTTTTTGGTGTCTAATCCGCATATATATCACCATTGCCCTAGATTTTCTTGACCGTATATCTCTTAAATGTCAACATATACACGTGTGATTTAGTTTACGAATATTTTTCAATACTGAGAACCTCGATCAGAGAGTAAATAATGCGTAAGGTTCACAATGGTGTAAAATTAAAATGGGATATACCAGGCTAGGATTCGAGTTACAGGAACAAGGGTAAAACCAACCACCCAAGAATGGAATCGTCGAGTGAAAACACTTAACAACCTCCTAGTAGCAGCTTTTCTTGCCACCAGACCTTTCTCCAGCAATTAGGAATATGATGCCGTCACTAAACACATTCCTTAAATTGTAGCCATTTGTTGAGTGCTTTTTTTTGGTGTCTAATCCGCATATATATCACCATTGCCGTTGATTTTCTTGACTGTATATCTCTTAAATGTCAACATATACACGTGTGATTTAGTTTACGAAGATTTTTCAATGCCGAGAACCTCGATCAGAGAGTAAAAAAGGCGTAAGTTTCACAATGGTGTAAAATTAAAATGGGATATACCAGGCTAGGATTCGAGTTACAGGAACAAGGGCCAAACCAACCACCCAAGAATGGAATCGTAGAGCTAAAACACTTGACAACCCCCTAGAAGCAGCTTTTCTTGCCACCAGACCTTTCTCCATCAATTAGGAATCGGATGCCGTCACTAAACACATTCCTTAAATTGTAGCTATTTGTTGAGTGTTTTTTTTTTGTGTCTAATCCGCATATATATCACCATTGCCCTTGATTTTCTTGACTGTATATCTCTTAAATGTCAACATATACATGTGTGATTTAGTTTACGAAGATTTTTCAATGCCGAGAACCTCGATCAGAGAGTAAAAAACGCGTAAGGTTCACAATGGTGTAAAATTAAAATGGGATATACCGGGCTAGAATTCGAGTTACAGGAATAAGGGCCAAACCTACCACCCAAGAATGGAATCGTCGAGCGAAAAGACTTGACAACCTCCTAGAAGCAGCTTTTCTGGCCAGCAGACCTTTCTCCATCAGTTAGGAATCTGATGCCGTCACTAAACGCATTCCTTAAATTGTAGCCATTTGTTTAGTGTTTTTTTGGTGTCTAATCCGCATATATATCACCATTTCCCTTGATTTTCTTGACTGTATATCTCTTAAATGTCAACATATACACGTGTGATTTAGTTTACGAAGATTTTTCAATGCCGAGAACCTCGATCATCGAGTAAAAAAGGCGTAAGGTTCACAATGGTGTAAAATTAAAATGTGATATACCGGGTGAGGATTCGAGTTACAGGAACAAGGGCCAAACCAACCACCCAAGAATGGAATCGTCGAGCGAAAACACTTGACAACCTCCTAGAACCAGCTTTTCTAGCCACCAGACGTTTCTCCATCAATTAGGAATCTGATGCCGTCACTAAACACATTCCTTAAATTGAAGCCATTTGTTGAGTGTTTTTTTTGTGTCTAATACGCGTATATATCACCATTGCCCTTGATTTTCTTGATTGTATATCTCTTAAATGTCAACATATACACGTGTGATTTAGTTCACGAAGATTTTTTCAATGCCGAGAACCTCGATCAGAGAGTAAAATAGGCGTAAGGTTCACAATGGTGTAAAATTAAAATGAGAAATACCAGGCTAGGATACGAGTTACAGGAACAAGGGCTAGACCAACCACCCAAGAATGGATTCGTCGGGCGAAAACACTTGACAACCTCCTAGTAGCAGCTTTTCTTGCCACCAGACCTTTCTCCATCAATTAGGAATCTGATGCCGTCACTAAACACATTCCTTAAATTGTAGCCATTTGTTGAATGTTTTTTTTGGTGTCTAATCCGCATATATATCACCATTGCCCTTGATTTTCTTGACTGTATATCTCTTAAATGTCAACATATACACGTGTGATATAGTTTACGAAGATTTTTCAATGCCGAGAACCTCGATCAGAGAGTAAAAAAGGCGTAAGGTTCACAATATTGTAAAATTAAAATGAGATATACCAGGCTAGGATTCGAGTTACAGGAACAAGGGCCAAACCAACCACCCAAGAATGGAATCGTCGAGCGAAAACACTTGACAACCGACTAGAAGCAGCTTTTCTTGCCAGCAGACCTTTCTCCATCAATTAAGAATATGATGCCGTCACTAAATGCATTCCTTAAATTGTAGCCATTTGTTTAGTGTTTTTTTTTTTGGTGTCTAATCCGCATATATATCACCATTGCCCTTGATTTTCTTGACGGTATATATCTTAAATGTCAACATATACACGTGTGATTTAGTTTACGAAGATTTTCAATGTCGAGAACCTCGATCAGAGAGTAAAAAAGGCGTAAGGTTCACAATGGTGTAAAATTAAAATGGGATATACCGGGCTAGGATTCGAGTTACAGGAACAAGGGCCAAACCATCCACCCAAGAATGGAATCGTCGAGGGAAAACACTTGACAACCTCCTAGAATCAGCTTTTCTTGCCACCAGACCTTTCTCCATCAATTAGGAATCTGATGCCGTCACTAAACACATTCCTTAAATTGTTACCATTTGTTGAGTGTTTTTTTTGGTGTCTAATCCGCATATATATCACCATTGCCCTAGATTTTCTTGACCGTATATCTCTTAAATGTCAACATATACACGTATGATTCAGTTTACGAAGATTTTTCAATGCCGAGAACCTCGATTAGAGAGTAAAAAAGGCGTAAGGTTCACAATGGTGTAAAATTTAAATGAGATATACTGGGCTAGGATTCGAGTTACAGGAACAAGGGCCAAACCAACCACCCAAGAATGGAATCGTCGAGCGAAAACACATGACAACCTCCTAGAAGCAGCTTTTCTTGCCACCAGACCTTTCTCCATCAATTAGGAATCTGATGCCGTCACTAAACACATTCCTTAAATTGTTACCATTTGTTGAGTGTTTTTTTTGGTGTCTAATCCGCATATATATCACCATTGCCCTAGATTTTCTTGACCGTATATCTCTTAAATGTCAACATATACACGTGTGATTTAGTTTACGAATATTTTTGAATACTGAGAACCTCGATCAGAGAGTAAATAATGCGTAAGGTTCACAATGGTGTATAATTAAAATGGGATATACCGGGCTAGGATTCGAGTTACAGGAACAAGGGCAAAACCAACCACCCAAGAATGGAATCGTCGTGTGAAAACACTTAACAACCTCCTAGAAGCAGTTTTTCTTGCCACCAGACCTTTCTCCAGCAATTAGGAATATGATGCCGTCACTAAACACATTCCTTAAATTGTAGCCATTTGTTGAGTGCTTTTTTTGGTGTCTAATCCACATATATATCACTATTGCCGTTAATTTTCTTGACTGTATATCTCTTAAATGTCAACATATACACGTGTGATATAGTTTACGAAGATTTTTTAATGCCGAGAACCTCGATCAGAGAGTAAAAAAGGCGTATGGTTCACAATATTGTAAAATTAAAATGAGATATACCAGGCTAGGATTCGAGTTATAGGAACAAGGGCCAAACCAACCACCCAAGAATGGAATCGTCGAGCGAAAACACTTGACAACCTCCTAGAAGAAGCTTTTCTTGCCAGCAGACCTTTCTCCATCAATTAGGAATCTGATGTCGCCACTAAACGCATTCCTTAAATTGTAGCCATTTGTTTGGTGTTTTTTTTTGTGTCTAATCCGCATATATATCACCATTGCCCTTGATTTTCTTGACTGTATATCTCTTAAATGTCAACATATACACGTGTGATTTAGTTTACGAAGATTTTTCAATGCTGAGAACCTCGATTAGAGAGTAAAAAAGGCGTAAAGTTCACAATGGTGTAAAATTAAAATGGGATATACCGGGCTAGGATTCGAGTTACAGGATCAAGGGCCAAACCAACTACCCAAGAATGGAATCATCGAGGGAAAACACTTGACAACCTCCTAGAAGCAGCTTTTCTTGCCACCAGACCTTTCTCCACCAATTAGGAATCTGATGCCGTCACTAAACACATTCCTTAAATTGTAGCCATTTGTTGAGTGTTTTTTTTGGTGTCTAATCCGCATATATATCATCATTGCCCTTGATTT
The DNA here is from genome assembly GCA_030545235.1 of Helianthus tuberosus. Taxonomy (NCBI): domain Eukaryota; kingdom Viridiplantae; phylum Streptophyta; class Magnoliopsida; order Asterales; family Asteraceae; genus Helianthus; species Helianthus tuberosus. The sequence continues at coordinate 123,833,641 of CM060426.1, read as the reverse complement.
TCTTGACGGTATATCTCTTAAATGTCAAGATATACACGTGTGATTTAGTTTACGAAGATTTTTCAATGCCGAGAATCTCGATCAGAGAGTAAATAAGGCGTAATGTTCACAATGGTGTAAAATTAAAATGGGATATACCGGGCTAGGATTCAAGTTACAGGAACAAGGGCCAAACCAACCACCCAAGAATGGAATCGTCTAGTGAAAACACTTGACAACCTCCTAGAAGCAGTTTTTCTTGCCACCAGACCTTTCTCCAGCAATTAGGAATATGATGCCGTCACTAAACACATTCCTCAAATTGTAGCCATTTGTTGATTGCTTTTTTTGGTGTCTAATCCGCATATATATCACCATTGCCCTTGATTTTCTGGACTGTATATCTCTTAAATGTCAACATATACACGTGTGATTTAGTTTACGAAGATTTTTCATTGCCGAGAACCTCGATTAGAGAGTAAACAAGGCGTAAGGTTCACAATGGTGTAAAATTAAAATGGGATATACCGGGCTAGGATTCGAGTTACAGGAACAAGGGCCAAACCAACCACCCATGAATGGAATCGTCGAGGGAAAACACTTGACAACCTCCTAGAAGCAGCTTTTCTTGCCACCTGACCTTTCTCCATCAATTAGGAATCTAATGCCGTCACTAAACACATTCCTTAAATTGTAGCCATTTGTTGAGTGTTTTTTTTTTGTGTCTAATCCGCATATATATCTCCATTGCCCTTGATTTTCTTGACTGTATATCTCTTAAATGTCAACATATACACGTGTGATTTTGTTTATGAATATTTTTCAATGCTGAGAACCTCGATTAGAGAGTAAATAAGGCGTAATGTTGACAATGGTGTAAAATTAAAATGGGATATACCGGGCTAGGATTCGAGTTACAGGAACAAGGGCCAAACCAACCACCCAAGAATGGAATCGTCGAGTGAAAACACTTGACAACCTCCTAGAAGCAGCTTTTCTTGCCACCAGACCTTTCTCCAGCAATTAGGAATATGATGCCGTCACTAAACACATTCCTTAAATTGTAGCCATTTGTCGAGAGCTTTTTTTTGGTGTCTAATCCGCATATATATCACCATTGCCCTTGATTTTCTGGACTGTATATCTCTTAAATGTCAACATATACACGTGTGTTTTAGTTTACGAATATTTTTCAATGCTGAGAACCTCGATCAGAGAGTAAATAAGGCGTATCGTTCACAATGGTGTAAAATTAAAATGGGATATACCGGGCTAGGATTCGAGTTACAGGAACAAGGGCCAAACCAACCACCCAAGAATGGAATCGTCGAGTGAAAACACTTGACAACCTCCTAGAAGCAGCTTTTCTTGCCACCAGACCTTTCTCCAGCAATTAGGAATATGATGCCGTCACTAAACACATTCGTTAAATTGTAGCCATTTGTCGAGTGCTTTTTTTTGGTGTCTAATCCACATATATATCACCATTGCCCTTGATTTTCTTGACTTTAGATCTCTTAAATGTCAACATATACACGTGTGATTTAGTTTACGAAGATATTTCAGTGCCGAGAACCTCGATCAGAGAGTAAAAATGGCGTAAGGTTCACAATGGTGTAAAATTAAAATGGGATATACCAGGATAGGATTCGAGTTACAGGAACAAGGGCCAAACCAACCATCCAAGAATGGAATCGTCGAGCGAAAACACTTGACAACCTCCTAGAAGCAGCTTTTCTTGCCACCAGACCTTTCTCCATCAATTAGGAATCTGATGCCGTCATTAAAGACATTCCTTAAATTGTAGCCATTTGTTGAGTATTTTTTTTGTTGTCTAATCCGCATATATATCACCATTGCCCTTGATTTTCTTGATTTTATATCTCTTAAATGTCAACATATACATGTGTGATTTAGTTTACGAAGTTTTTTCAATGCCGAGAACCTCGATCAGAGAATAAAAAAGGCATAAGATTCACAATGGTGTAAAATTAAAATGGGATATACCGGGCTAGGATTCGAGTTACAGGAACTAGAGCCAAACCAACCACCCAAGAATGGAATAGTCGAGCGAAAACACTTAACAACCTCCTAGAAGCAGTTTTTCTTGCCACCAGACCTTTCTCTATCAATTAGGAATCTGATGCCGTCACTAAACACATTCCTTAATTTGTAGCCATTTGTTGAGTTTTTTTTTGGTGTCTAATCCGCATATATATCACCACTCCCCTTGATTTTCTTGACTGTATATCTCTTAAATGTCAACATATATACGTGTGATTTAGTTTACGAAGATTTTTCAATGCCGAGAACCTCGATCAGAGAGTAAAAAAGACGTAAGGTTCATAATGGTGTAAAATTAAAATGGGATATACCGGGCTAGGATTCGAGTTATAGGAACAAGGGCCAAACCAACCACGCAAGAATAGAATCGTCGAGGGAAAACACTTGACAACATCCTAGAAGCAGTTATTCTTGCCACCAGACCTTTCTCCATCGATTAGGAATCTGATCCCGTCACTAAACACATTCCTTAAATTGTAGCCATTTGTTGAGTATTTTTTTTGTGTGTCTAATACACGTATATATCACCATTACCCTTGATTTTCTTGACTGTATATCTCTTAAATGTCAACATATACACGTGTGATTTAGTTTACGAAGATTTTTAAATGCCGAGAACCTCGATCAGAGAGTAAAAAAGGCGTCAGGTTCACAATGGTGTAAAATTAAAATGAGAAATACCGGGCTAGGATACGAGTTACAGGAACAAGGGCTAAACCAACCAACCAAGAATGGAATCGTCGGGCGAAAACACTTGACAACCTCCTAGAAGCAGCTTTTCTTGCCACCAGACCTTTCTCCATCAATTAAGAATCTGATGTCGTCACTAAACACATTCCTTAAATTGTAGCCATTTGTTGAATGTTTTTTTTGGTTTCTAATCCGCATATATATCACCATTGCCCTTGATTTTCTTGACTTTAGATCTCTTAAATGTCAACATATACACGTGTGATTTAGTTTACGAAGATATTTCAATGCCGAGAACCTCGATCAGAGAGTAAAAATGGCGTAAGGTTCACAATGGTGTAAAATTAAAATGGGATATACCATGCTAGGATTCGAGTTACAGGAACAAGGGCCAAACCAACCATCCAAGAATGGAGTCGTCGAGCGAAAACACTTGACAACCTCCTAGAAGCAGCTTTTCTTGCCACCAGACCTTTCTCCATCAATTAGGAATCTGATGCCGTCATTAAAGACATTCCTTAAATTGTAGCCATTTGTTGAGTATTTTTTTTTGTCTAATCCGCATATATATCACCATTGCCCTTGATTTTCTTGATTTTATATCTCTTAAATGTCAACATATACATGTGTGATTTAGTTTCCGAAGTTTTTTCAATGCCGAGAACCTCGATCAGAGAGTAAAAAAGGCATAAGATTCACAATGGTGTAAAATTAAAATGGGATATACCGGGCTAGGATTCGAGTTACAGGAACAAGAGCCAAACCAACCACCCAAGAATGGAATAGTCGAGCGAAAACACTTAACCTCCTAGAAGCAGTTTTTCTTGCCACCAGACCTTTCTCCATCAATTAGGAATCTGATGCCGTCACTAAACACATTCCTTAATTTGTAGCCATTTGTTGAGTTTTTTTTTGGTGTCTAATCCGCATATATATCACCACTCCCCTTCATTTTCTTGACTGTATATCTCTTAAATGTCAACATATACACGTGTGATTTAGTTTACGAAGATTTTTCAATGCCGAGAACCTCGATCAGAGAGTAAAAAAGGAGTAAGGTTCACTATGGTGTAAAATTAAAATGGGATATACCGGGCGAGGATTCGAGTTACAGGAACAAGGGCCAAACCAACCACCCAAGAATGGAATTGTCGAGGGAAAATACTTGACAACCTCCTAGAAGCAGCTTTTCTTGCCACCAGACCTTTCTCCATCAATTAGGAATCTGATGCCGTCACTAAACACATTCCTTAAATTGTAGCCATTTGTTGAGTGTTTTTTTGGTGTCTAATCCGCATATATATCACCATTGCTCTAGATTTTCTTGACCGTATATCTCTTAAATGTCAACATATACACGTGTGATTCAGTTTACGAAGATTTTTCAATGCCGAGAACCTCGATTAGTGAGTAAAAAAGGCGTAAGGTTCACAATGGTGTAAAATTAAAATGGGATATACCGGGCTAGGATTCGAGTTACAGGAACAAGGGCCAAACCAACCACCCAAGAATGGAATCGTCGAGCGAAAACACTTGACAACCTCCTAGTAGCAGCTTTTCTTGCCACCAGACCTTTCTCCATCAATTAGGAATCTAATGCCGTCACTAAACACATTCCTTAAATTGTAGCCATTTGTTTAGTGTCTTTTTGTGTCTAATCCGCATATATATCTCCATTTCCCTTGATTGTCTTGACCGTATATCTCTTAAATGTCAACATATACACGTGTGATTTAGTTTACGAAGATTTTTCAATGCTGGGAACCTCGATCAGAGACTAAATAAGGTGTAATGTTTACAATGGTGTAAAATTAAAATGTGATATATCGGGCTAGGATTCGAGATACAGGAACAAGGGTCAAACCAACCACCAAAGAATGGAATCGTCGAGGGAAAACACTTGACAACATCCTAGAAGCAGTTTTTCTTGCCACCAGACCATTCTCCATCGATTAGGAATCTGATCCCGTCACTAAACACATTCCTTAAATTGTAGCCATTTGTCGAGTGCTTTTTTTTGGTGTCTAATCCGCATACATATCACCATTGCCCTTGATTTTCTGGACTGTATATCTCTTAAATGTCAACATATACACGTGTGATTTAGTTTACGAATATTTTTCAATGCTGAGAACCTCGATCAGAGAGTAAATAAGGCGTAATGTTCACAAAGGTGTAAAATTAAAATGAGATATACCGGGCTAGGAATCGAGTTACAGGAACAAGGGCCAAACCAACCACCCAAGAATGGAATCGTCGAGTGAAAACACTTGACAACCTCCTAGAAGCAGCTTTTCTTGCCACCAGACCTTTCTCCAGCAATTAGGAATATGATGCCGTCACTAAACACAATCCTTAAATTGTAGCCATTTGTTGAGTGCTTTTTTTTGTGTCTAATCCACATATATATCACCATTGCCCTTGATTTTCTGGACTGTATATCTATTAAATGTCAACATATACACGTTTGATATAGTTTACGAAGAGTTTTTAATGCCGAGAACCTCGATCAGAGAGTAAAAAAGGCGTAAGGTTCACAATATTGTAAAATTAAAATGAGATATACCAGGCTAGGATTCGAGTTACAGGAACAAGGGCCAAACCAACCACCCAAGAATGGAATCGTCGAGCGAAAACACTTGACAACCTCCTAGAAGCAGCTTTTCTTGCCAGCAGACCTTTCTCCATCAATTAGGAATCTGATGTCGTCACTAAACGTATTCCTTAAATTGTAGCCATTTGTTTAGTGTTTTTTTTGGTGTCTAATCCGCATATATATCACCATTGCCCTTGATTTTCTTGACTGTATATCTCTTAAATGTCAACATATACACGTGTGATTTAGTTTACGAAGATTTTTCAATGCCGAGAACCTCGATCAGAGAGTAAAAAAGACGTAAGGTTCACAATGGTGTAAAATTAAAATGAGAAATACCGGGCTAGGATACGAGTTACAGGAACAAGGGCCAAACCAACCGCCCAAGAATGGAATCGTCGGGCGAAAACACTTGACAACCTCCTAGAAGCAGCTTTTCTTGCCACCAGACCTTTCTCCATCAATTTGGAATCTGATGTCGTCACTAAACACATTCCTTAAATTGTAGCCATTTGTTGAATGTTTTTTTTGGTGTCTAATCCACATATATATCACCATTGCCCTTGATTTTCTTGACTTTATATCTCTTAAATGTCAACATATACACGTGTGATTTAGTTTACGAAGATATTTCAATGCCGAGAACCTCGATCAGAGAGTAAAAACGGCGTAAGGTTCACAATGGTGTAAAATTAAAATGTGATATACCAGGCTAGGATTCGAGTTACAGGAACAAGGGCCAAACCAACCACCCAAGAATGGAATCGTCGAGCGAAAACACTTGACAACCTCCTAGAAGCAGCTTTTCTTGCCACCAGACTTTTCTCCAACAATTAGGAATATGATGCCGTCATTAAAGACATTCCTTAAATTGTAGCCATTTGTTGAGTATTTTTTTGTTGTCTAATCCGCATATATATCACCATTGCCCTTGATTTTCTTGACTGTATATCTCTGAAATGTCAACATATACATGTGTGATTTAGTTTACGAAGTTTTTTCAATGCCGAGAACCTCGATCAGAGAGTAAAAAAGGCATAAGATTCACAACGGTGTAAAATTAAAATGGGATATACCGGGCTAGGATTCGAGTTAAAGGAACAAGAGCCAAACCAACCACCCAAGAATGGAATAATCGAGCGAAAACACTTAACAACCTCCTAGAAGCAGTTTTTCTTGCCACCAGACCTTTCTCCATCAATTAGGAATCTAATGCCGTCACTAAACACATTCCTTAATTTGTAGCCATTTGTTGAGTTTTTTTTTGGTGTCTAATCCGCATATATATCACCATTCCCCTTGATTTTCTTGACTGTATATCTCTTAAATGTCAACATATACAAGTGTGATTTAGTTTACGAAGATTTTTCAATGCCGAGAACCTCGATCAAAGAGTAAAAAAGGAGTAAGGTTCACTATGGTGTAAAATTAAAATGGGATATACCGGGCTAGGATTCGAGTTACAGGAACAAGGGCCAAACCAACCACCCAAGAATGGAATTGTCTAGGGAAAACACTTGACAACCTCCTAGAAGCAGCTTTTCTTGCCACCAGACCTTTCTCCATCAATTAGGAATCTGATGCCGTCACTAAACACATTCCTTAAATTGTAGCCATTTGTTGAGTGTTTTTTTTGGTGTCTAATCCGCATATATATCACCATTGCTCTAGATTTTCTTGACCGTATATCTCTTAAATGTCAACATATAGACGTGTGATTCAATTTACGAAGATTTTTCAATGCCGAGAACCTCGATTAGTGAGTAAAAAAGGCGTAAGGTTCACAATGGTGTAAAATTAAAATGGGATATACCGGGCTAGGATTCGAGTTACAGGAACAAGGGCCAAACCAACCACCCAAGAATGGAATCGTCGAGCGAAAACACTTGACAACCTCCTAGAAGCAGCTTTTCTTACCACCAGACCTTTCTCCATCAATTAGGAATCTAATGCCCTCACTAAACACATTCCTTAAATTGTAGCCATTTGTTGAGTGTTTTTTTGTGTCTAATCCGCATATATATCTCCATTGCCCTTGATTTTCTTGACCATACTTTAATGTCAACATATACACGTGTGATTTAGTTTACGAAGCTTTTTCAATGCTGGGAACCTCGATCAGAGACTAAATAAGGTGTAATGTTCACAATGGTGTAAAATTAAAATGGGATATACCGGGCTAGGATTCGAGATACAGGAACAAGGGCCAAACCAACCACCCAAGAATGGAATCGTCGAGGGACAACACTTGACAACATCCTAGAAGCAGTTTTTCTTGCCACCAGACCTTTCTCCTTCGATTAGGAATCGGATCCCGTCACTAAACACATTCCTTAAATTGTAGCCATTTGTTGAGTGTTTTTTTTTGTGTCTAATACGCGTATATATCACCATTGCCCTTGATTTTCTTGACTGTATATCTCTTAAATGTCAACATATACACGTGTGATTTAGTTTACGAAGATATTTCAATGCCGAGAACCTCGATCTGAGAGTAAAAAAGGCGTAAGGTTCACAATGGTGTAAAATTAAAATGAGAAATACTGGGCTAGGATACGAGTTACAGGAACAAGGGCCAAACCAACCACCCAAGAATGGAATCGTCGGGCGAAAACACTTGACAACTTCCTAGAAGCAGCTTTTCTTGCCACCAGACCTTTCTCCATCAATTAGGAATCTGATGTCGTCACTAAACACATTCCTTAAATTGTAGCCATTTGTTGAATGTTTTTTTTGGTGTCTAATCCGCATATATATCACTATTGCCCTTGATTTTCTTGACTTTATATCTCTTAAATGTCAACATATACAAGTGTGATTTAGTTTACGAAGATATTTCAATGCCGAGAACCTCGATCAGAGAGTAAAAAAGGCGTAAGGTTCACAATGGTGTAAAATTAAAATGGGATATACCAGGCTAGGATTCGAGTTACAGGAACAAGGGCCAAACCAACCACCCAAGAATGGAATCGTCGAGCGAAAACACTTGGCAACCTCCTAGAAGCAGCTTTTCTTGCCACCAGAACTTTCTCCATCAATTAGGAATCTGACGCCGTCATTAAAGACATTCCTTAAATTGTAGCCATTTGTTGAGTATTTTTTTTTGTTGTCTAATCCGCATATATATCACCATTGCCCTTGATTTTCTTGACTGTATATCTCTTAAATGTCAACATATACATGTGTGATTTAGTTTACGAAGTTTTTTCAATGCCGAGAACCTCGATCAGAGAGTAAAAAAGGCATTAGATTCACAATGGTGTAAAATTAAAATGGGATATACCGGGCGAGGATTCGAGTTACAGGAACAAGAGCCAAACCAACCACCCAAGAATGGAATAGTCGAGCGAAAACACTTAACAACCTCCTAGAAACAGTTTTTATTGCCACCAGACCTTTCTCCATCAATTAGGAATCTGATGCCGTCACTAAACATATTCCTTAATTTGTAGCCATTTGTTGAGTTTTTTTTGGTGTCTAATCCACATATATATCACCATTGCCCTTGATTTTCTTGACTGTATATCTCTTAAATGTCAACATATACACGTGTGATTTAGTTTACGAAGATTTTTCAATGCCGAGAACCTCGATCAGAGAGTAAAAAAGGCGTAAGGTTCACAATGTTGTAAAATTAAAATGAGAAATACCGGGCTAGGATACGAGCTACAGGAACAAGGGCCAAACCAACCACCCAAGAATGGAATCGTCGGGCGAAAACACTTGACAACTTCCTAGAAGCAGCTTTTCTTGCCACCAGACCTTTCTCCATCAATTAGGAATCTGATGTCGTCACTAAACACATTCCTTAAATTGTAGCCATTTGTTGAATGTTTTTTTTGGTGTCTAATCCGCATATATATCACCATTGCCCTTGATTTTCTTGACTTTATATCTCTTAAATGTCAACATATACAAGTGTGATTTAGTTTACGAAGATATTTCAATGCCGAGAACCTCGATCAGAGAGTAAAAAAGGCGTAAGGTTCACAATGGTGTAAAATTAAAATGAGAAATACCGGGCTAGGATACGAGTTACAGGAACAAGGGCCAAACAAACCACCCAAGAATGGAATCGTCGGGTGAAAACACTTGACAACTTCCTAGAAGCAGCTTTTCTTGCCACCAGACCTTTCTCCATCAATTAGGAATCTGATGTCGTCACTAAACACATTCCTTAAATTGTAGCCATTTGTTGAATGTTTTTTTGGTGTCTAATCCGCATATATATCACCATTGCCCTTGATTTTCTTGACTTTATATCTCTTAAATGTCAACATATACACGTGTGATTTAGTTTACGAAGATTTTTCAATGCCGAGAACCTCGATCAGAGAGTAAAAAAGGCGTAAGGTTCACAATGGTGTAAAATTAAAATGAGAAATACCGGGCTAGGATACGAGTTACAGGAACAAGGGCCAAACCAACCACCCAAGAATGGAATAGTCGAGCGAAAACACTTAACAACCTCCTAGAAACAGTTTTTATTGCCACCAGACCTTTCTCCATCAATTAGGAATCTGATGCCGTCACTAAACATATTCCTTAATTTGTAGCCATTTGTTGAGTTTTTTTTGGTGTCTAATCCACATATATATCACCATTGCCCTTGATTTTCTTGACTGTATATCTCTTAAATGTCAACATATACACGTGTGATTTAGTTTACGAAGATTTTTCAATGCCGAGAACCTCGATCAGAGAGTAAAAAAGGCGTAAGGTTCACAATGGTGTAAAATTAAAATGAGAAATACCGGGCTAGGATACGAGCTACAGGAACAAGGGCCAAACCAACCACCCAAGAATGGAATCGTCGGGCGAAAACACTTGACAACTTCCTAGAAGCAGCTTTTCTTGCCACCAGACCTTTCTCCATCAATTAGGAATCTGATGTCGTCACTAAACACATTCCTTAAATTGTAGCCATTTGTTGAATGTTTTTTTTGGTGTCTAATCCGCATATATATCACCATTGCCCTTGATTTTCTTGACTTTATATCTCTTAAATGTCAACATATACAAGTGTGATTTAGTTTACGAAGATATTTCAATGCCGAGAACCTCGATCAGAGAGTAAAAAAGGCGTAAGGTTCACAATGGTGTAAAATTTAAATGGGATATACCAGGCTAGGATTCGAGTTACAGGAACAAGGGCCAAACCAACCACCCAAGAATGGAATCGTCGAGCGAAAACACTTGGCAACCTCCTAGAAACAGTTTTTATTGCCACCAGACCTTTCTCCATCAATTAGGAATCTGATGCCGTCACTAAACATATTCCTTAATTTGTAGCCATTTGTTGAGTTTTTTTTGGTGTCTAATCCACATATATATCACCATTGCCCTTGATTTTCTTGACTGTATATCTCTTAAATGTCAACATATACACGTGTGATTTAGTTTACGAAGATTTTTCAATGCCGAGAACCTCGATCAGAGAGTAAAAAAGGCGTAAGGTTCACAATGGTGTAAAATTAAAATGAGAAATACCGGGCTAGGATACGAGCTACAGGAACAAGGGCCAAACCAACCACCCAAGAATGGAATCGTCGGGCGAAAACACTTGACAACTTCCTAGAAGCAGCTTTTCTTGCCACCAGACCTTTCTCCATCAATTAGGAATCTGATGTCGTCACTAAACACATTCCTTAAATTGTAGCCATTTGTTGAATGTTTTTTTGGTGTCTAATCCGCATATATATCACCATTGCCCTTGATTTTCTTGACTTTATATCTCTTAAATGTCAACATATACACGTGTGATTTAGTTTACGAAGATTTTTCAATGCCGAGAACCTCGATCAGAGAGTAAAAAAGGCGTAAGGTTCACAATGGTGTAAAATTAAAATGAGAAATACCGGGCTAGGATACGAGTTACAGGAACAAGGGCCAAACCAACCACCCAAGAATGGAATCGTCGGGTGAAAACACTTGACAACTTCCTAGAAGCAGCTTTTCTTGCCACCAGACCTTTCTCCATCAATTAGGAATCTGACGCCGTCATTAAAGACATTCCTTAAATTGTAGCCATTTGTTGAGTATTTTTTTTTGTTGTCTAATCTGCATATATATCACCATTGCCCTTGATTTTCTTGACTGTATATCTCTTAAATGTCAACATATACATGTGTGATTTCGTTTACGAAGTTTTTTCAATGCCGAGAACCTCGATCAGAGAGTAAAAAAGGCATTAGATTCACAATGGTGTAAAATTAAAATGGGATATACCGGGCGAGGATTCGAGTTACAGGAACAAGAGCCAAACCAACCACCCAAGAATGGAATAGTCGAGCGAAAACACTTAACAACCTCCTAGAAACAGTTTTTATTGCCACCAGACCATTCTCCATCAATTAGGAATCTGATGCCGTCACTAAACATATTCCTTAATTTGTAGCCATTTGATGAGTTTTTTTTGGTGTCTAATCCACATATATATCACCATTGCCCTTGATTTTCTTGACTGTATATCTCTTAAATGTCAACATATACACGTGTGATTTAGTTTACGAAGATTTTTCAATGCCGAGAACCTCGATCAGAGAGTAAAAAAGGCGTAAGGTTCACAATGGTGTAAAATTAAAATGAGAAATACCGGGCTAGGATACGAGCTACAGGAACAAGGGCCAAACCAACCACCCAAGAATGGAATCGTCGGGCGAAAACACTTGACAACTTCCTAGAAGCAGCTTTTCTTGCCACCAGACCTTTCTCCATCAATTAGGAATCTGATGTCGTCACTAAACACATTCCTTAAATTGTAGCCATTTGTTGAATGTTTTTTTGGTGTCTAATCCGCATATATATCACCATTGCCCTTTATTTTCTTGATTGTATATCTCTTAAATGTCAACATATACACGTGTGATTTAGTTTACGAAGATTTTTCAATGCCGAGAACCTCGATCAGAGAGTAAAAACGGCGTAAGGTTCACAATGGTGTAAAATTAAAATGAGAAATACCAGGCTAGGATTCGAGTTACAGGAACAAGGGCCAAACCAACCACCCAAGAATGGAATCGTCGAGCGAAAACACTTGACAACCTCCTAGAAGCAGCTTTTCTTGCCACCAGACCTTTCTCCATCAATTAGGAATCTGATGCCGTCATTAAAGACATTCCTTAAATTGTAGCCATTTGTTGAGTATTTTTTTTGTTGTCTAATCCGCATATATATCACCATTGCCCTTGATTTTCTTGACTGTATATCTCTTAAATGTCAACATATACATGTGTGATTTAGTTTACGAAGTTTTTTCAATGCCGAGAACCTCGATCAGAGAGTAAAAAAGGCATTAGATTCACAATGGTGTAAAATTAAAATGGGATATACCGGGCGAGGATTCGAGTTACAGGAACAAGAGCCAAACCAACCACCCAAGAATGGAATAGTCGAGCGAAAACACTTAACAACCTCCTAGAAACAGTTTTTATTGCCACCAGACCTTTCTCCATCAATTAGGAATCTGATGCCGTCACTAAACATATTCCTTAATTTGTAGCCATTTGTTGAGTTTTTTTTGGTGTCTAATCCGCATATATATCACCATTGCCCTTGATTTTCTTGACTTTATATCTCTTAAATGTCAACATATACACGTGTGATTTAGTTTACGAAGATTTTTCAATGCCGAGAACTTCGATCAGAGAGTAAAAAAGGCGTAAGGTTCACAATGGTGTAAATTTAAAATGAGAAATACCGGGCTAGGATTCGAGTTACAGGAACAAGGGCCAAACCAACCACCCAAGAATGGAATCGTCGAGCGAAAACACTTGACAACCTCCTAGAAGCAGCTTTTCTTGCCACCAGACCTTTCTCCATCAATTAGGAATCTGATGCCGTCATTAAAGACATTCCTTAAATTGTAGCCATTTGTTGAGTATTTTTTTTGTTGTCTAATCCGCATATATATCACCATTGCCCTTGATTTTCTTGACTGTATATCTCTTAAATGTCAACATATACATGTGTGATTTAGTTTACGAAGTTTTTTCAATGCCGAGAACCTCGATCAGAGAGTAAAAAAGGCATTAGACTCACAATGGTGTAAAATTAAAATGGGGTAAACCGGGCGAGGATTCGAGTTACAGGAACAAGGGCCAAACCAACCACCCAAGAATGGAATCGTCGAGTGAAAACACTTGACAACCTCCTAGAAGCAGCTTTTCTTGCCACCAGACCTTTCTCCAGTAATTAGGAATATGATGCCGTCACTAAACACATTCCTTAAATTGTAGCCATTTGTTGAGTGCTTTTTTTTGGTGTCTAATCCGCATATATATCACCATTGCCCTTGATTTTCTTGACTGTATATCTCTTAAATGTCAACATATACACGTGTGATATAGTTTACGAAGATTTTTCAATGCCGAGAACCTCGATCAGAGAGTAAAAAAGGCGTAAGGTTCACAATATTGTAAAATTAAAATGAGATATACCGGGCTAGGATTCGAGTTACAGGAACAAGGGCCAAACCAACCACCCAAGAATGGAATCGTCGGGCGAAAACACTTGACAACCTCCTAGAAGCAGCTTTTCTTGCCACCAGACCTTTCTCCATCAATTAGGAATCTGATGCCGTCACTAAACACATTCCTTAAATTGTAGCCATTTGTTGAGTGTTTTTTTTGGTGTCTAATCCGCATATATATCACCATTGCCCTAGATTTTTTTCACTGTATATCTCTTAAATGTCAACATATACATGTGTGATTTAGTTTACGAAGTTTTTTCAATGCCGAGAACCTCGATCAGAGAGTAAAAAAGGCATAAGATTCACAATGGTGTAAAATTAAAATGGGATATACCGGGCGAGGATTCGAGTTACAGGAACAAGAGCCAAACCAACCACCCAAGAATGGAATAGTCGAGCGAAAACACTTAACAACCTCCTAGAAACAGTTTTATTGCCACCAGACCTTTCTCCATCAATTAGGAATCTGATGCCGTCACTAAACACATTCCTTAAATTGTAGCCATTTGTTGAGTGTTTTTTTTGGTGTCTAATCCGTATATATATCACCATTGCCCTAGATTTTCTTGATCGTATATCTCTTAAATGTCAACATATACACGTGTGATTCAGTTTACGAAGATTTTTCAATGCCGAGAACCTCGATTAGAGAGTAAAAAAGGCGTAAGGTTCACCATGGTGTAAAATTAAAATGGGATATACCGGGCTAGGATTTGAGTTACAGGAACAAGGGCCAAACCAACCTCCCAAGAATGGAATCGTCGAGCGAAAACACTTGACAACCTCCTAAAGCAGCTTTTCTTGCCACCAGACCATTCTCCATCAATTAGGAATCTAATGCCGTCACTAAACACATTCCTTAAATTGTAGCCATTTGTTGAGTGTTTTTTTTGTGTCTAATCCGCATATATATCTCCATTGCCCTTGATTTTCTTGACCCTATATCTCTTAAATGTCAACATATACACGTGTGATTTAGTTTACGAAGATTTTTCAAGGCTGGGAACCTCGATCAGAGAGTAAATAAGACGTAATGTTCACAATTGTGTAAAATTAAAATGGGATATACCGGGCTAGGATTCTAGTTACAGGAACAAGGGCCAAACCAACCACCCAAGAATGGAATCGTCGAGTGAAAACACTTGACAACCTCCTAGAAGCAGCTTTTCTTGCCACCAGACCTTTCTCCAGCAATTAGGAATATGATGCCGTCACTAAACACATTCCTTAAATTGTAGCCATTTGTTGAATGTTTTTTTTTTGGTGTCTAATCCACATATATATCACCATTGCCCTTGATTTTCTTGACTTTGTATCTCTTAAATGTCAACATATACACGTGTGATTTAGTTTACGAAGATTTTTCTATGCCGAGAACCTCGATCAGAGAGTAAAAAAGGCGTAAGGTTCACAAAGGTGTAAAATTAAAATGGGATATACCAGGCTAGGATTCGAGTTACAGGAACAAGTGCCAAACCAACCACCCAAGAATGGAATCGTCGAGCGAAAACACTTGACAACCTCCTAGAAGCAGCTTTTCTTGCCACCAGACCTTTCTCCATCAATTAGGAATCTGATGCAGTCATTAAAGACATTCCTTAAATTGTAGCCATTTGTTGAGTATTTTTTTTGTTGTCTAATCCGCATATATATCACCATTGCCCTTGATTTTCTTGATTGTATATCTCTTAAATGTCAACATATACATGTGTGATTTAGTTTACGAAGTTTTTTCAATGCCGAGAACCTCGATCAGAGAGTAAAAAAGGCATAGGATTCACAATGATGTAAAATTAAAAAGAGATATACCGGGCTAGGATTCGAGTCACAGGAACAAGAGCCAAACCAACCACCCAAGAATGGAATAGTCGAGCGAAAACACTTAACAACCTCCTAGAAGCAGTTTTTCTTGCCACCAGACCTTTCTCCATCAATTAGGAATCTGATGCCGTCACTAAACACATTCCTTAATTTGTAGCCATTTGTTGAGTTTTTTTTGGTGTCTAATCCGCATATATATCACCATTGCCCTTGATTTTCTTGACTGTATATCTCTTAAATGTCAACATATACACGTGTGATTTAGTTTTCGAAGATTTTTCAACGCCGAGAACCTCGATCAGAGAGTAAAAAAGGCGTGAGGTTCACAATGGTGTAAAATTAAAATGGGATATACCGGGCTAGGATTCGAGTTACAGGAACAAGGGCCAAACCAACCACCCAAGAATGGAATTGTCGAGGGAAAACACTTGACAACCTCCTAGAAGCAGCTTTTCTTGCCACCAGACCTTCTCCAACAATTAGGAATCTGATGCCGTCACTAAACACATTCCTTAAATTGTAGCCATTTGTTGAGTGTTTTTTTTGGTGTCTAATCCGCATATATATCACCATTGCCCTAGATTTTCTTGACCGTATATCTCTTAAATGTCAACATATACACGTCTGATTCAGTTTACGAAGATTTTTCAATGCCGAGAACCTCGATTAGAGAGTAAAAAAGGCGTAAGGTTCACAATGGTGTAAAATTAAAATGGGATATACCGGGCTAGGATTCGAGTTACAGGAACAAGGGCCCAACCAACCACCCAAGAATGGAATCGTCGAGTGAAAACACTTGACAACCTCCTAGAAGCAGCTTTTCTTGCCACCAGACCTTTCTCCATCAATTAGGAATCTAATGCTGTCACTAAACACATTCCTTAAATTGTAGCCGTTTGTTGAGTGTTTTTTTTGTGTCTAATCCGCATATATATCTCCATTGCCCTTGATTTTCTTGACCGTATATCTCTTAAATGTCAACATATACACGTGTGATTTAGTTTACGAAGATTTTTCAATGCTGGGAACCTCGATCAGAGAGTAAATAAGGCGTAATGTTCACAATGGTGTAAAATTAAAATGAGATATACCGGGCTAGGATTCTAGTTACAGGAACAAGGGCCAAACCAACCACCCAAGAATGGAATCGTCGAGTGAAAACACTTGACAACCTCCTAGAAGCAGCTTTTCTTGCCACCAGACCTTTCTCCAGCAATTAGGAATATGATGCCGTCACTAAACACATTACTTAAATTGTAGCCATTTGTTGAGTGTTTTTTTTGGTGTCTAATCCGCATATATATCACCATTTCCCTAGATTTTCTTGACCGTATATCTCTTAAATGTCAACATATACACGTGTGATTCAGTTTACGAAGATTTTTCAATGCCGAGAACCTCGATTAGAGTGGAAAAAAGGCGTAAGGTTCACAATGGTGTAAAATTAAAATGGGATATACCGGGCTAGGATTCGAGTTACAGGAACAAGGGCCAAACCAACCACCCAAGAATGGAATCGTCGAGCGAAAACACTTGACAACCTCCTAGAAGCAGCTTTTCTTGCCACCAGACGTTTCTCCATCAATTAGGAATCTGATGCCGTCATTAAAGACATTCCTTAAATTGTAGCCGTTTGTTGAGTGTTTTTTTTGTTGTCTAATCCGCATATATATCACCATTGCCCTTGATTTTCTTGATTGTATATCTCTTAAATGTCAACATATACATGTGTGATTTAGTTTACGAAGTTTTTTCAATGCCGAGAACCTCGATCAGAGAGTAAAAAAGGCATAGGATTCACAATGGTGTAAAATTAAAATGAGATATACCGGGCTAGGATTCGAGTCACAGGAACAAGAGCCAAACCAACCACCCAAGAATGGAATAGTCGAGCGAAAACACTTAACAACCTCCTAGAAGCAGTTTTTCTTGCCACCAGACCTTTCTCCATCAATTAGGAATCTGATGCCGTCACTAAACACATTCCTTAATTTGTAGCCATTTGTTGAGTGTTTTTTTTGTGTCTAATCCGCATATATATAACCATTGCCCTTGATTTTCTTGACTGTATATCTCTTAAATGTCAACATATACACGTGTGATTTCGTTTACGAAGATTTTTCAACGCCGAGAATCTCGATCAGAGAGTAAAAAAGGCGTGAGGTTCACAATGGTGTAAAATTAAAATGGGATATACCGGGCTAGGATTCGAGTTACAGGAACAAGGGCCAAACCAACCACCCAAGAATGGAATTGTCGAGGGAAAACACTTGACAACCTCCTAGAAGCAGCTTTTCTTGCCACCAGACCTTCTCCAACAATTAGGAATCTGATGCCGTCACTAAACACATTCCTTAAATTGTAGCCATTTGTTGAGTGTTTTTTTTGGTGTCTAATCCGCATATATATCACCATTGCCCTAG
This sequence comes from Helianthus tuberosus, assembly GCA_030545235.1. NCBI lineage: Eukaryota > Viridiplantae > Streptophyta > Magnoliopsida > Asterales > Asteraceae > Helianthus > Helianthus tuberosus. The sequence goes on along the minus strand of CM060426.1, from coordinate 123,815,595 downwards.
ATTTTCTTGACCGTATATCTCTTAAATGTCAACATATACACGTCTGATTCAGTTTACGAAGATTTTTCAATGCCGAGAACCTCGATTAGAGAGTAAAAAAGGCGTAAGGTTCACAATGGTGTAAAATTAAAATGGGATATACCGGGCTAGGATTCGAGTTACAGGAACAAGGGCCAAACCAACCACCCAAGAATGGAATCGTCGAGCGAAAACACTTGACAACCTCCTAGAAGCAGCTTTTCTTGCCACCAGACCTTTCTCCATCAATTAGGAATCTAATGCCGTCACTAAACACATTCCTTAAATTGTAGCCGTTTGTTGAGTGTTTTTTTTGTGTCTAATCCGCATATATATCTCCATTGCCCTAGATTTTCTTGACCGTATATCTCTTAAATGTCAACATATACACGTGTGATTCAGTTTACGAAGAATTTTCAATGCCGAGAACCTCGATCAGAGAGTAAATAAGGCGTAATGTTCACAATGGTGTAAAATTAAAATGAGATATACCGGGCTAGGATTCTAGTTACAGGAACAAGGGCCAAACCAACCACCCAAGAATGGAATCGTCGAGTGAAAACACTTGACAACCTCCTAGAAGCAGCTTTTCTTGCCACCAGACCTTTCTCCAGCAATTAGGA